>CAJNDT010004735.1:65420-374937 GCA_905221615.1 Symbiodinium sp. CCMP2592
ACGCACGGCTGGGCACGTCGCACCGCCTCGGCCAACCGCGGGGGGGCTCCGCGCAGCAAGCTTCGCAGGCGAGTGTGACCGGCGGACTTGCTGCACCGACCCAGTTTCAAGTCTTGGCAGCTCGCGCCTGCTTCGGGGAGGAGTACGACGAGGACCGGCGTCCGATGGTGAAAAAGGTCACCCGTCTTGCGACCGAGAAGCGAGATGGTGCTGTGCTGCCAGTCCAGTGTCCGATTGCCGATTTGATGTGCTCAGACATGGGCACCTTCTTCAAGTTAGGCGGTGTCTTCGCAAACTACGTGACCGTTGTGGCCTTTGCCGAGGACGAGCCCACCGTGGAGGAGGTGTTCAAGGACGAGGAGAAGCACCTGTTGACGAAGCACAAGGAGGTGTACTCGCACACGCTCGAGCGTGTAGGAGACAGAAAGGCATTCGGGATCGAGGCTTTTTGTCAATTCACAAATTGCTTCCTCTTCAACATGGCAGACGGCCTTCCGCGCTTGATCTTGGGCCGTGTGATCAAGAATGCTGCAACCCAGGAGGTGGTTTTGCAGGTGGAATGGATGTCGAAAGTGACACCTGAGCAGATCAAGACATTCTCGAGGGAGCGTGAGATGGTCTGGAACCTCCTCAAGGGCGGACCGGCGTTGCAAAGCAACAAACGACCTGCCAGCAGCCTCGTGCAGGAGACGCCATCGAAAGTGAAGTGCAGCGCTTGGGAAATGAACTGAACCTCCTGGAAGCGAGGGTAGAGTCTTGCGAAGGTCCCCGCGCGGAGCAGTCGACGCTGTCTTGCGAAAGCTGCTTTCCGTCAGTGGGCTGCGTTGACTCAAACTCCTCGAAGCGAGGGTGGAGTTTTGCAAGGGTCCGCGTGCGGAGCAGTCGACGCTGTCTTGCGAAAGCTGCATTTCGCCAGTGGGCTGCATTGACTGAACCTCCTCGAAGCGAGGGTGCAGTTTTGCGACGGTCCCCGCGCGGAGCAGTCGACGCTGTCTTGCGAAAGCTGCATTCCGCCAGTGGGCTGTATCTAGCCTCTGCACGTAGCAGTGATGTTCTAAAGCCGCTGATTGAGTCTTAGATGCGCGATTCTCTCGGCCTTGACACGACAAAAATGCTGTTTGTTCCATGGCGTCTTGTCAGGTAGGAGCGAGCTCAGGCAGCTTCATTGATAGCGAAGGCGAATCTTGGCTGCTCCTGCTCGCATGCTACATTCTTCCACGCAGCTGCTGAGTTAGATTCCGTTCTTCGTGTCTGTTTGGCGCCATGGATCCCCATCCTGGAGATGCAACTACATCCACGGTGGAAGGTCCGGACCAAGCGCAACAGGATTCTCGCGAGGATGGAGTTGGATCGGACACCAGCGCGAATGCAAACGTGTACCCCACTCCAGTGAATTATGAGGTCCTTGTGCATACATTTCAAGGTCAGCTGAACAACATGCTGCTGGATCAAGCGCGAATGAACGTGCAGTTAGCTGAGCTGATGCGTACCATGCAAGATTGGTCTCGGGAACACGAAAGGATCGTGCAGCTGCTGCGCAGGATCCAAGAAATTATGGACCCGGAGTTCGCGCCGGGAATGCCGTTGCACGGCTTCCGTGCGCCTTGAGGTCCCTTTGTTTCTGCAGGTCACTGACCTGTTCGAAGCAACGATAGTATTGTTTTGCAAAAAGTCCCCACGCGGAGCAGTCGACGCTGTCTTGCGAAAGCTGCATTTCGCGAGTGGATTGCGTGTCTGGCCTCCGCTGTCGGTTTCCAACCGACAGCGGAGGGGCTCTTCCGGGGCTCTTCCGGCATCCTAGGCAGCCTTGCAACGGAATGTAAAGCTGGGCGTGTCCTGCGACGCACATTCGAATCGACACCGACCTTGACATTCCTGCTTCAGCTGCACAACCGGCTCAAGCTCGGCGCGATGATAGCAGTTTAGATGTCGGCTCCCGTGGCCATCACTGTGGCGCTGCTATGGACCTCGGGTGCTGATAGTTTGGAGTTGCAAGGCCTGCCTGGAAATGTGAATCGTCTCATTGGTGAGTATCTGGATGCGAGGATGTCCTTAGGATACCCCGAGTACCTTTTCCCACCCAACGAGCCGGACTTCGACTTCCCGCAGATTCAAGTGAACACGGATGTGCTTTATGTAGTGTACTGGCTCCTTTGGCCTGTCTTGCGAGACCTGGAAAACAGGAGACAAGGTGACTGGAGACAAGGTGTAGTTTTTGTCTTGTGAGAAGGATATGCCGACCCTCTCAATCCTTGTGCTGCAGGTCACGGACCTGCAGCAAGCGAGGGTACGGTTTTGCAAACGTCTCACACGGAGCAGTCGACGCTGTCTTGCGAAAGCTGCCTTCCGCCAGCGGGCTGTGTGTCTAGCTCGCGGCCAAAGCTGCTGTCGCGCGAGACCCAATCACCTGGACCATTACTGTAGCACATGCATCATCCAGTGGTAAAATCACCGAGATTATCAAGGTAATCACGGAAACGTCTGAGGACGAGATCGTGGAAATGATCAGCCTGGAGAATGGCAGGAAGTGAGGGATCGCGTGGAGCGAATTGTCGTGACCGGAGTGTTCTCTCTGCTTGCTTGTATTGACAGCTTTGGCCCGAGAGACCTAGTTCCTTCGAGCCTGCTTGCTACTTTGCACATATGGATGCCCTGGCCGCTTCTTCGTCTTCTGCTTCTTCTGCTTCGTCGGCGATGTCAGATGCGGAAGAAACATTTATTCGAACTTGGCAGCTCGAAATTGCAAACAAATACGAGCATGGACCTTGGTCGGACATGGACTACATTGTTTGGGGCGAGTCCTACAACTTCGGGGACATCTCGGAGTGGCCTCTCGACGCTGTGGTGGTGAGCTCCGAGCCCGGCGAGAAGTGTCTGCTCGGCAGCTTGCGCTCGGCTGCGGACCTCCACAATGTGGAGTTGCACACGAAAGTTCCTGTTACAGTTGTTGTCAGCATTTGTTGGAAAACAGAGATGCAAGTGAAAGGAACTCCGAGAGATTGGAACAAGCACTTCCTCGATTGCGGTGTGCGTCACTTGCAAGTCGAGCTGGACGACCACCAGGTCAGGTACAGCCAGCATCCGGACTGGTTCTTGGAATGCACGCAGAACTGCACCCAAACTTGGAAAGGCATGGCTGATGCTCTGTCGAGTGCACGCACAGCCTGCAGAAAGGAGGGCAAGGACTTCAACGTGCTCTTCCACTGCTTCGGCGGCATCAATCGCAGCCCTGCGGCCCTTTGCGCATGGTTGATGCAGGACACAAGGTGCAGCGCGGCGGAAGCTGTGGGGCGCATTTTAGCGGCTCGACCAGCTCTAAGAGCGTGGAGACGCCGCGACTACGTGCTCTTGGCTTTGCACCGCCTTCAGTAGTTTCCCTAGTTTCGCTCGTTGCTGCATGGCTTCGACGCTGTCTTGCGAAAGAGCCAGCGTGGACGACGCCGGCGGTTTGCACCGCCTTCAGTAGTTTCCCTAGTTTCACTCGTTGCTGCATGGCTTCGACGCTGTCTTGCGAAAGAGCCAGCGTGGACGACGCCGGCGGAGGACAACGTTTGATTGTCTACTTACAACCCTTGCAGGACAGGCGTGGCTGGGTAGATATGCAAGGTATAGCATGGCAGCGATAGAATCCTTTAAAGTCTTTCGTCCTTGATGCTGTACATGTCAGGCCTAAGAGGGACGTGAGGTCTCCACAGCTTGACGATTTGTAGACGAAGCTTTGGCTCCATCCTGTTCATATTTGCCAGTCGACGCTGTCTTGCGAAAGCTCGGTGCCTCCCCAGATGCATTCCGGAGCCATGACCATTCCCGTCGTGACGGAGGTGCGAGTCTACGTGGGTTTGACGCCCGTTCAATCCGATCAGGTGTTGGCCGGACAGGCAGTCGTGGGTTCCTTCAAGAACCGCTGGGGACTTCGTCCTACCGCCGTTTTGGCATCTCGGCTGTGCTTGCTGTGGCATGCCCGTGCTAGCACATGCAAAGTCTGCTGTTGCTAGTATAACGGTCGGTCGAGGCCATTCATCGGTGCCTGGACTCGGACATGACGACGTGGGATGGAGAAATTGCCACTGGACGTTCGGGTGATCCTCACACCGTCAGAGCTCACGCTATCACCTTTACGCCGATGGGGTACACGACGCTCATGGTGTCTTGCAATAAAAGTGCTGCATTGACATTTGCGTGTGGAATAACAACCTCGAAAGCCTGGGTGTCCTTGCCTTAACAATTCTCTTGTCGCTGCCACTGAGGAAATGGGCCTGTTGGAAAAGACCCCCCAGAACCCCGGATGGTTTCGCCTTCACATGCCGCTTCGTCGTGAGTCGTTGGGCGCAGACGGCACACTGCTGTTCTCGATTGAAGCGCAGTGGCAGAGCGCTTAGTGCCGAGCGTAGATTTGCGCCTAACATTAACGAATCGACGCTGTCTTGCGAAAGTTCGGTGGCGCGGTAGAATAGGCTGTGTGATGAGAAGAGGCTGTGACACAAAAAGAAGGATTCCGAAAGGCGCGGGTTCTGCACGATGTGTAGCTCTACGCAGCCCCCTTGCATCAGGTGATTTCTCGCGCTCTACGAGAACCTCCATCGCTGCTTTGCTGCACGAGCCTTACTCTAACACTTTAAGCACGCGGGCGTTGGAGACGGTTGATATTGAGTCGAGCTTGATCGAATCTTGTGACATGTCTGTGTTGTTGTGCACTTGAATCAACAGAGGCAGAGTGCCGGTCGATCTTCGAATGTTTGCCTTACGTCGGGAGCCGACCCCTGCCCCTTCCGGGTTGCTTCCACACCGTTGGCCAGGTGTGAGGCGTTCGGTTTTGCTTTGCGCATGGTGTTGAAGTCCAAGTTGTACTTGTCTCTCAACGATTGAAGTGAACGAATCTTTGACTTGCCAGCTCAGCTGTTATCATAATATTTCCCTGTGAGCATGGCGACCCACCTTGGCCGAGTGGGGTGGGTTTCAGCAAATGGGGGAGGCCGCTAACCCATGATTAGGCTATATCTCTTTCTGCTGAGCACATGCTTTCTGTTCTCTTGGATCGACGACAGAGGCAGAGTGCCGAGGCAGAGTGCCAGTCGAACCTCTTCGGGGTTGCCTTACCTAAGGAGTAAACCCCTGCCCCATCGGGGTTGCTCCCCACACCATTGGCCAGGTGTGAGGCGTTCGGTTTTGCCTTGAGGCCAACCTACCCCAGGGCAGGGGGTAGATGACAGCCGGGCTTATGGGCTAATGCGCCGTGCTGGGGCAAAGGCTGGATTTTCTGCGACCTTGGATCCTGTTGTCCGGGCCAGACTTCCAGGTTCCGAACAAAGAAGGGGGGCCGTCCGTTCTTGGGACGTGGTTGTGTTATTGAGCAGAGCACCTTGCTTGGCTTGCTGTTCGGTTGTGTTTGTCACGAGTGCCAACATGTTCAGAATGGAGTTTGGTGTATGTTGCTCTACCAAGCGGCAGCTGCATGCCCGCCAATTTTTGGCAGCTACCGACACACTGTTGGCCGGGTGTGGAGCGAGGGCAAGGGCACTGGGGTCCTGTAGTCTAGGGGGGGGTTGGGGCCAACGGCCAGCGGGCATCTGGCTATGACATCTGGACACATGCGCTAACGTGCCAGGTGGCCCCTCCCCAAAAATGACGTAGCCTCGGTGACCCAAGCTCTTCCATGGGAGGCCGAAGAATGGTGTTGCTTGCGCATAGTCATGTTCAGAATGGGGTTTGATGTATCGTGTTCTAACAAACGGCAGCTCTTCGCTCGCTCGCCAGTTTTGGCAGCTACCATTTGATGCCACGTACCCGCGCCACAGTCGAACTAAATTCGACTACCGCTCTTGCCATGGCCGACCCGACGTTCGGCTCTTGCGCCAAGCTGTTGGCCAAGTCCAGCAGAAGGTAATGTCGGGGGCAGAAGTATCCGCTGCGAACTCTGGGATGGCACCACGACGACCACGACGTCCTGCTTCTTTGCGAGCAGAGGGCGACATAAGCATAGCGCGGGCAAATGCTTGCAGCTGCTAGTGGTCGTTGAGAGCCTTCGCCTGATATCCCCATGGCAGAGCGGGGTGACCCCATATCTCGGCCGAATGGGGGTGGCCTAAGTCTCCGGTCCGCATGACTGTCAGAGCACGTTCGTCTTTGCAAAGACGCCGGGGAGGCCATTACAGAAAGGGATGCTTAAGTCAGGGTGTGGGGTTTTGTGGTTTGCTGTGCTTGCTATTGATCAGAAAATCCTTGTCGATTCGCTTGCCGGCATGTGGAAGCATGTGTGTGGCCGCTTTGGGCTGTCATCGTAGCGCACCCGTGTGTGTTGTGGCAGGTACCGACGTCTTCGGGACGGTCCAAGTCGAGTATCGCTTTTCTTGGTAGGCCGGGGCGGTCGACCGAAGCACAAAGCTCTGTGAGTTGTAAAACACGCTTCTCTTGTCGAGACGTTAGACCTGTCGCTTTTGGAAGTAGGACGGGGGAAAGAAAAACGAGCCAGTTGGAATGATTTCAGATCGTGGGAATCATGCTCCTTGAGGAAGGTCGAGTTAAGAATTAAGAAAATTCCTGAATTCTGCTCCTTCGTCGGCTTTTGGAACTGGAGAGCGGCCAAACCACATGGAATGGGCGAACCTTAGCCGTCGCTCTCATCTCTCTGTCGATGACCACGAAGAAGGTGATGAAACACGTCCGAGCACCTACGCAGCCTTGACCAAGCACGGGGAGCCTGGTTCCAGGTTGGATTGGCAATGTGCTGTAACACGTGTCTCCCGATGCGTCCTGCAAGTTCTTGCAGCTGGACAACTCCCGAAGCAGATTGGGATGAGCTCGTGAGAGCTCCTAAACGTCGAGCCGCGAAGACACTCGGAGCGGGACGTGCCGGCAGAAGAGTTCTCTTCTGAGTTTCTGCTCGGGTCCGAGCGCAGTGGAGCTGACCCCAGCTTGGAAGCATTCGTCAAGCTACTGCCATGAAGCTGCTGACACTTCACCCGGAACGACGGTGGACCCAGTGGTCGCCTGCCACGGTGGTTTTGTTCTTCGGGTATCGCATCCTGTCCGATTTCAACTTTGGTCATAGTCTTCATGGATTGCTTCTGCTAAGCGCCGCAGTCATTGTTGGGTTCTTCAGCTGCTGCCTGGAGATCTTGTACGAAGCCGTATCCAGCTAGCAGAGAACCATCATGCGCTGGCTTTGCGAGGCTCCGCGTAGGCCCCTGATCGTGGATCACTCGCTGTGGGTGACCGCAACCAGAGCGGTCATATGAAGCGTACATCTTAAACACCTTAAACCTTGGCCTGGAGACCTCCTTGTGAGTGCTATGCAGCTAACAAACAGAATGGATGCACCAGGTTCGCGAGGCCCAGTAAATCATCGCTTGTGGTCGAACTGCTCCCGGCACTTGCGAAGGTGCCCGGAATGTGCAAAGTGATCCGTTCACAGGCCGGGACGGTCGACTGGGGCTGATGACGTGGAAACCTCTTGTCTGGTTTGCTTTGTAGGGCACTTTAACGGATTCAGGATTGCTCCTCGGTCGAGTTTCAGCTTGGACTTGTTGCATATCCTGACATTTGCCTCTATAGACTCTATGCAGCCGCCTTGCATCAGGTGATTGCTCGCGCTCTACAAAGACGTCCATGTATGCTTTGGTGCACGAGCCCTGTTCTCAGTTTGAAACTTGCCTCATGCGACATGGTGGTTGTTCAACGAAGCTTTTGGCTCCGTCGACGTTCATAGTTTCCCGGGGAATCGCTGAGTCGACGCTGTCTTGCGAAAGCTCAGTTGCTCGATGGCGGATTTCGGTGTTTTTTTGAACAAATTGCGGCTCGATCCTGACAGTGCTAAATGGATGGACGTGGACACTGTGAGGAACAAGTATCGCATGCTACGGAGAGACGGTCGTCCAAACAAAGCCGGAGACGCAGGGTTCCAGACGTGGCTCGCCACTGAGATGGAAAGGTTTGAGCGATGGTGTGAGATTCGGCAAAAACCGTTTTCAGCATGGCCAAGTGCCTCTCCGCGGCATGTTTGGCCTAAAGCCCTTCCGCGGCAACCCAACACCACGGGCGGAGGCTGTGCTGCTGCTGGCGCTGCCATTCCCTCTCAGACATTTCGAGTTCATTGGGCAAGAAATGTCCCTCCGCCACCCTCGTCGCCGCCTGACGTTGCGAGCGAAGACTGTGGTCCCAGTTCTGCTTCACAGACACCGGGCTGCGGTGTTGCATGGGCAAGTTTCCCTTCGCGGACACCCAGCGCTGCGGCCGGAGGTGCTGGCCCTTCCTCCGCTCCGAGGTCACCAAGCCCTACGGCCGCAGAGACAGGCGAAGTTCCGCGGGATACCTCGTCGTCAAGCAGCATGTCTAGTGAGAGTAGTGATACATCGGTGGATTACACACCTTGTGAAAACCAGCCTCATTACCGGAACTGGCGAAGGCATGCACATCTGGATGAAGATCGTCAACTGGAGTACAAATTTCTATATGCGGCCAGCGCTGGCTGTGTGCAGTGCATGCAGTACTACGCCAGCCTCCCTAACTTCGATGTGCACTGCTCCTCTTCCGGGAAGAACGCTCGCGGATGGGCGAAAGACCCCGATCAGCAGACGGAGGACTTCTTACGCCGTCTGGGGCTCTGAAGCTTGCTCTTAGAAGTAGGCGACGTTGCTCGCCGCGTGCAGCCGAATCGACGCTGTCTTGCGAAAGTTCGGTTGCATGGGTGCCGTGACATTTACGCGCGTCGTGCTACACACAAAGCCCCGGGGAAGCACGGGAAGTTGCTCACCGCGTGCAGCCGAATCGACGCTGTCTTGCGAAAGTTCGGTTGCATGGGTGCCGTGACATTTAATTACGCGCCTCGTGCTACACACAAAGCCCCGGGGAAGTACGGGAAGTTGCTCACCGCGTGCAGCCGAATCGACGCTGTCTTGCGAAAGTTCGGTTGCATGGGTGCCGTGACATTTCCGCACCTCGTGCGACATGGAAAGCACCGGGAAGAAAAATGACGCGATTTAGTCTCTCTCTCTCTCTCTCTCTCTCTCTCTCTCTCTCTCTCTCTCTCTCTCTCTCTCTCTCTCTCTCTCTTGTGCAGCCGAGTGGACGTGACAAGGTATGTTATTCGCTCGGACGTGTGCGCCTCATCAACATCGCCTTTCGCCTGCTTGTAGCAGCCATCCTGCAAGGACACGGCCAGACCCTAAGGAGCAGGGACTTCTGGGGATGTGTTTGGGATACTTCTGTTCTGGATTCGATCATTTTGGCGGTCTTCTATGTCTATAAGCGAATCTATTGGGCCCGTGCAGAGAATCCCTGCAGACGCAGCAAGCAAGGCTTTGCAAGAATCAACGCAGCTTATAGTGGCTGGTAAGACTGACCGGACTATAAGTTACCTAAATGAGGCCTTTAATTCGGACGGGTGTTCAGACTCATTTACCCTACCAGACAAAGCGAATGGGAAGTAAAACCCCGCAACTATGAGTGACTAGACTTGGTTAAAAGGCCCCCGACCCAGTGCAGTCGTGACTACTTCGAAGACCCAAGACAAGACCTATCCTATCCACGACTTCGAGTCAGCTTGCAAAGGCCATGCGGCGGAGCATGCGCGACCTGATGTCAGCGAAGATGTGGAGATCTGGCCATGGGACGTTGACTTGACCTTGAAGGGCCGTCTTCAGCATTTCTTCCACGGCGCTTCTTCTACGACGATGCCGATCTTGACTGGTACGACGCGACATCCGCCGAGGCGCACGAGACGCAACGACCGGCGCACCACGCGGGCCAATCGAGGCGCAAGACGCAACGACCGGCGCCCCACGGGCCAATCCTTTCGACCTGAAGCTCAAGGCCTGTTCTTCCTCTTCCTCCCTTTGTTGCTTCATTGCATTGCTGCTGGAATCACTGCTCCCTACTAGTGCTGCGTCTTAATTGTAGAGGGTTTGCGCAAACACGTTTTTGGCGCTGGTCCTCGTGCGGCCCAGGTGCACAGATGCTGCCGCACCCTCATCGCAGTTGGGTTTAGGTCCCTAAGAACCTTAACCCGCAGTGGAATCGCATGTGAAAACAATTCACACGTGGTTTCCCTAGGCTGCCGTTTGCCTGCGTGCTCGTTCTTCCATCTGAGTCCCTTCTCGACTCTCGTGACCATGACGCCTCTGGAGGTTCCAAGCCAGGATTTGCAGCTACTGCTGGCTCCGTACTTTGACCTGATTCCAAAGCCTTCCCATGAATGTAAGTTGTCCTCGCCCTCCAAGCAACGAAGCCATGATGATCGTTGTCCGACGAGGAGAATGTAGGTCCTAGCCAAACCCTCGGTGTCGCGGTAAGGTGCACCCCAGTGAATAAACCCCGCATCATGCTCTGGTCTATACCTTCCGTACTTTGAGCTAATGCGAAAGCCCTCCGATGAATGCGAGTTGCCCTTGCCCTCGAAGTGTCGGAACCATGATGATCGGTGTTCGCCTGCTCGGTCTGTATGTATGTTCATAGACCATATAGTCGACGAGCAGAACATAGGTCCCGGGTAGGTTGCACCCCATCAAATACACCCAACATCATGCTCTTTTGTAGATGGTAAGCCTGTCAAGCTTCCACACACTAACCCGACCCTCGATTCGTGAGTCGGGCCTTCATGTTCGGATTTGGATTCTTGGTGGTTTGGGCATTGGTCTGGCTGCCCAGGCCTTTGCCGAGTCGCGTCATTGCCATGGCGCCAGGTGCCCGGGAAAAGGGGTCTCTGTGTACTTGGTTACATCAATAGCGAAAACCCGTGCCGCTCTGCGACGAAGCTTTGGCTGCATTGCTGTTCATACCCTTTTGATTGCCGAGTCGACGCTGTCTTGCGAAAGCTCGGTGCCTCCCTAGAACTTCATTCATTACCGAGTCGACGCTGTCTTGCGAAAGCTCGGTGCCTCCCTAGAAGTTCAACGCTCACCGCGTGCAGCCGAATCGACGCTGTCTTGCGAAAGTTCGGTTGCATGGGTGCCGTGACATTTAATTACGCGCCTCGTGCTACACACAAAGCCCCGGGGAAGTACGGGAAGTTGCTCACCGCGTGCAGCCGAATCGACGCTGTCTTGCGAAAGTTCGGTTGCATGGGTGCCGTGACATTTCCGCACCTCGTGCGACATGGAAAGCACCGGGAAGAAAAATGACGCGATTTAGTCTCTCTCTCTCTCTCTCTCTCTCTCTCTCTCTCTCTCTCTCTCTCTCTCTCTCTCTCTCTCTCTCTCTTGTGCAGCCGAGTGGACGTGACAAGGTATGTTATTCGCTCGGACGTGTGCGCCTCATCAACATCGCCTTTCGCCTGCTTGTAGCAGCCATCCTGCAAGGACACGGCCAGACCCTAAGGAGCAGGGACTTCTGGGGATGTGTTTGGGATACTTCTGTTCTGGATTCGATCATTTTGGCGGTCTTCTATGTCTATAAGCGAATCTATTGGGCCCGTGCAGAGAATCCCTGCAGACGCAGCAAGCAAGGCTTTGCAAGAATCGAAGCAGCTTATAGTGGCTGGTAAGACTGATCGGACTATAACTTACCTAAATGAGGCCTTTAATTCGGACGGGTGTTCAGACTCATTTACCCTACCAGACAAAGCGATGGAGCGCGGAGTCGGCTTGCTCGGAGACGGAGTGCCGGAACAGGTTTGGCTGGTCTTGTGATCCGACAACTCAGACAGAGAGAAGGCCATTAAGCGGGGCATGCGCAACATTATGGCCGACAAGATATGGAAGATGTGGACGTCAAGTGACGATCATGGTTGAGAATATCGCGGAGATCTGGCCATGACGAAAGGACGTTGAATCTGAAGTGGCATCTTCGCGACTTCTTCTACCACGATGCCGATCTTGACTGGGAAGACGCAGCGACCTCCGCCGAGGCGCAAGACGCATCGACCGGAGTGCCAGGTGTCGCTCCAACCAGTCTAGTCGTTGCCCACGTACCCACGGGCCAATCCTTCCACGCCTCTCCTCCTACTCACGGAGAAAGACCATGAGCGCGTCGACCTGAAGCTCAAGACTCGTTCTTCCTCTTGTTGCTTCATTACATTGCTGCTGGAATCACTGCTCCCTACTAGTGCTGCGTCTTAATTATAGAGGTGTTTCGCAAACGCGTTTTGGGCGCTCGTCCTCGTGCGGCCAGTGTTCGCCCTAGCGCTGGCCGAGGTGCACAGATGCTGCCGCACCCTCATCGCAGTTGGGTTTAGGTCCCTAAGAACCTTAACCCGCAGTGGAATCGCATGTGAAAACAATTCACACGTGGTTTCCCTAGGCTGCCGTTTGCCTGCGTGCTCGTTCTTCCATCTGAGTCCCTTCTCGACTCTCGTCACCATGACGCCTCTGGAGGCCCCAAGCCAGGATTTGCAGCTACTGCTGGCTCCGTACTTTGACCTGATTCCAAAGCCTTCCCATGAATGTAAGTTGTCCTCGCCCTCCAAGCAACGAAGCCATGATGATCGTTGTCCGACGAGGAGAATGTAGGTCCTAGCCAAACCCTCGGTGTCGCGGTAAGTTGCACCCCAGTGAATAAACCCCGCATCATGCTCTGGTCTATACCTTTCGTACTTTGAGCTAATGCGAAAGCCCTCCGATGAATGCGAGTTGCCCTTGCCCTCGAAGTGTCGGAACCATGATGATCGGTGTTCGCCTGCTCGGTCTGTATGTATGTTCATAGACCATATAGTCGACGAGCAGAACATAGGTCCCGGGTAGGTTGCACCCCATCAAATACACCCAACATCATGCTCTTTTGTAGATGGTAAGCCTGTCAAGCTTCCACACACTAACCCGACCCTCGATTCGTGAGTCGGGCCTTCATGTTCGGATTTGGATTCTTCGGTGGTTTGGGCATTGGTCTGGCTGCCCAGGCCTTTGCCGAGTCGCGTCATTGCCATGGCGCCAGGTGCCCGGGAAAAGGGGTCTCTGTGTACTTGGTTACATCAATAGCGAAAACCCGTGCCGCTCTGCGACGAAGCTTTGGCTCCATTGCTGTTCATACCCTTTTGATTGCCGAGTCGACGCTGTCTTGCGAAAGCTCGGTACCTCCCTAGAAGTTCATTCATTGCCGAGTCGACGCTGTCTTGCGAAAGCTCGGTGCCTCCCTAGAAGTTCACCGGCGTTAGCCATGGAAACACGTGACGACGTCTCGTCTGGTGCAAGAAAAGCTGCTGATATGGCGGCAGTACCAGCGATGGCGAAGGCTTCTTGCTTGCCGGCGCCGTTGCTGGAAAGGCTGCTGTGCGATGCAATGTGGGTTCACGTGAGTGTGCAGGTTCATTGGAGGAACGGACACAACGTCGTGACCTGCCATCACGATGTCGAGGGCTACTTTCATTGTCGTCGAGATGGCGTCTGCCAGCAAACGGTTCTCCACCGCGCGGAACAGTGGCGGCGGTTCATTCCGAGTGTGACTGCCAGGGTCAGAGGGGACGTGGTCATGATCAGGCTGGAGCAGGTGGGAGTGCGACGACGACAGGCGATGACCGCCGTGTCCCGGAGCTGGGCTTCCGCAAAGGTCTTTCGGCGAGGATGGCTGCGTGTCTCAGCGAGAGGCAGGGAAGCAGCTATACCAGACTGGTTACAAACGCGCCTGTTCGCGACATCGTGCTTCGTGCTCGGGCCGCGGACTTCAAGGATGCAGCTGAGCGCAAGTTCTTGCGTCGTTTAATCAGCCGATGGTGGTACACGCGGATGCTGAGCAAATGAAGATGTCGACCGTTGCTGTCTCGTTTCCTTGCTTGCTCGGACGCCGTCTTGCGAATGAGCGCGCTTGGACGAATGAGATGTCGACCGTTTCTGTCTCGTTTCTTTGCTTGCTCGGACGCCGTCTTGCGAACGATCGAGCAAAACGATCGTCACCGCATAGGTCCCTAAGAACCTTAACCCGCAGTGGAATTGCATTGGAAAGCAGATTGCATGCGGTTTCCCTAGGCTGCCGGATTTGGATGCTTCACTTGTCTGGGCATTGGTTTGGCTGCCCAGGTCCGTCGTGGCAAGCAATCGTCTGGAGTACAAGTTTCTGTGCGCGGCGAACGCTGGCTGTGTGCGGTGCACGCAGTGCTACGCCGGCCTCCTAACTTCGATGTGCACTGCCGCTCTCCAAGAAAGAACGCCCGCGATTGAATGGGTGACAAACTCCGATCGGCAGATGAAAGACTTGTTGCAGCATTTGGCTTTTTCTCAAGCTTGCTCTTTGCGAGTGGGCGAAGTTGCTCACCCTGTGCTGAAGCCGAATCGACGCTGTCTTGCGAAAGTTCGGCTGAGCACAACAGAATGAACATGGCATGGTTTCTATGATGTTAGTGTTTCCTGAGAACGATGTCATGCCTGCTTAAATGGTTGGATGCCATCTTGCCAGGATTATGGAACTTGGTTTGCTTCCAACTATGGCTTTTGTCTACATACTGACTCAATGTTATGCTTGTTCTAAGCATCCATCTGATAGCTTGCTGTAGCTCGCGACCGGCATGAAACGTGTCACTGTACATCTCCTGAGTGGAGAACAGGTTTCATTGGAGGAGGCGCGAGCAAGAGGTAGGGGTCGCCTTGATTCGGGCAATCTCTACCTCTTCCTCGAAGCGGCTTTGAGCTCGAGCGCGTTCTCTTGTGCGTTGCTCCGCCGCGATGGTTCGGTCGCGTCCTATGGGAATGCTATGACTGGTGGTGACAGCAAATCTGTTCAGGACCGTTTGAAAAACGTGCAGGCCGTTGCATCGTCTCAGGAAGGGGCCGCCTTTGCGGCGATTCTTGATGATGGATCCGTTGTTACATGGGGCGCGCAAGACTACGGAGGCGGCATCGAGCCCGCTATGCAAAATCAGCTGAAGAACGTGCGGCAGATTCAAGCGGGTCGATCTTCTTTTGCTGCTATCAAGGCCGATGGTTCTGTTGTTACCTGGGGCTCCCGAACTGGCGGTGGGGACAGCCTGAGAGTGCAGGAGTTTTTAATGAACGTGCAGGCCATCCAGACCACCGGCGATGCTTTTGCGGCAACATGCACAGATGGCTCTGTCGTGACGTGGGGAAGATGTGTACACGGAGGCGACTCCAGTGGAGTGCAGAAGCAACTCAAAGGCGTGCGGCAGATTCAAGCGTCACTAGAAGCCTTTGCGGCGCTGCTCGACGATGGATCTGTCGTTACTTGGGGCAAATGCAGTTCTGTGCCTGTGCAAAACGTCACCGCCATCCAATCCTCATCGAGGGCTTTTGCAGCCATTCTGACCGACGGATCCGTTTTTACATGGGGTGAAGACTTCAGCGGAGGCGACTCTAGCGCGGTGCAGGAACAGTTGTGCAATGTATCGGCCATCCAATCGACGACGCATGCGTTTGCAGCGATCCGCACAGATGGTTCCGTGGTTACATGGGGTGGGGCTCGATATTCTGGTGCGGACAGCAGTGAAGTGCAGAAACGGCTGAAGGACGTTAGAGAAATCCAAAGTAACCGCGGAGCCTTTGCAGCGCTTCTACGCGATGGCTCCGTCGTAACCTGGGGCTGTGGCCTTCATGGTGGCAACAGCAGCAAAGTGCAACATCAGTTGACAGATGTGGAGCAAATCGCAAGCAACTTCAATGCTTTCGCTGCCATTAAGGCCGACGGCACGGTTGTATCATGGGGCTTCCCAGAGCGCGGTGGCGACAGCAGTGCCGTGCGAGATCAGCTCAAGAATGTGCGGGGTATCGCAGCCTCCGCTCTTGGTTTTGCTGCCGTTCTTGACAACGACCAAGTCGTGAGCTGGGGCGACTGGGTGGCGCGGCCCTTGACTCCACGGTGAGCCGTGCGGGCTGTGAATTCTTTGCTCTGGCTAGCTTCCACCGTTGCTTGCTTGCTTCGACGCTGTCTTGCGAAAGAGCAAGCAAGCAACAACGACGCCGCCACGAGAAGAAAATCGCTTGTTTGTTGTTTCTTCTGCTCGTGGCAGAATGACGCTGTCTTGCGAAAGTGCGGCTGCTTGGGCGGGGCAACCCTGCTCCTGAGGTTGCCTGCACTGCCCGGTCGCTTTGGATTCGTCGAGGCTGGGAAGGTCGGTCTAACAGAAACCTCTTCATTTCCTGAGTTTCCCACTGCGGACTGCTGGGCTTGGTTGGTTCAAGTTCAGAATTTCCGTTGTGTGGCCGAAAGGTCTTCGGGGTTCTGCTCAACCCGGTGTCCCGGTTTAGCTTCGTTGCCCACTGCTACTGTTTGGATTCTTGAATGATCCGTTCTTCCTCTTGAGAAGTCGCCATTGAGATGGCACACTTTGCAACCCTTCAGACGAGCTTAGCCAGCACCACTCCAAATGCGCGGCTTGTCTTGGCGGGACGGTGCCTGCGGCCTGTGCAAGCAACCTGCGAGTCCGTTGTGTTCGCCTAGGCAGCACTACTCCAAATGCGCGGCTTGTCCAACCCGCGAGTCCGTCGTGCTGGCCAAACGAGAAGCTGGCTCTTGACGTTCTGCCCTGCAGTCATCTTGGCTGCCTCGCCACAGAATGTGGCCGCTTGGAGGCTTGGACCTGCTCTGGTGGTATCAGCATGATGACAGCCGCGATGGCGCGGATGATGGTTCCTGTGGAGCGCCGCTAGCACAAGGGGTGGCACCGTCTGCAAGTCTCCACAGGGATTGGCCACCGTCGAGACGCGGGAGCTCCTCGATTGCTTGGCGCGTTAAATACTTTGCGGCATCTGGCGGGTTTCCTAGTGAAGTAGGGTGTTTCACTTCGGAACGGTGTTTTTACCAAATCCCTAATGACTGCACTGCCTTTCGCTGCTGGAATCCCGGCGCCACGGATCGCGCAGCAGCTCAGCGAGGTGGACCCGTTTGTGGTATAGGATAGATCTTAAATCCCCAATCATCCTTTGAGAGACCCGTGTTGTGACTGCCGCTTGGGAATGTTTGCCAGATGCCGCCGGGTTTCTTCTTCTGAGATAGTATACCTTGGGTTGATACACAGGGTGTCACCGAAGCCTGGGGCTCTCGATGAATGTCTGCAGCTAGAATCAATCTTTCTGGAGGAGGCTCTGGACCACCATGATCCCTGCATTAGTCCTACTACTAGGCCTAAGGACCCATGAGCCCCTGGCGTTCCCCTGGAGTCTGTTGAATCGGCTAAGTAACATACGCTGGCCTGTTGTGGTTTGAGATGAAGAGCGAAACCCTAATTCCCGACTCCTTTCAGAGACCAGTGTTGCGACTTCCGTTTGGGGATGTTTGTCAGCTGCCGCTATGTTTCTTCTTCCATGATACTATACCCTGGGTTGGTACAGTGCGTGCTATGGAGGCTCGGGGCTCCCGATGAACCTTTGCAACTACAACCAGCCATTTTCACAAGGCTCCGGACCGCCGTAACTCGTGTATGACCTCTCCCAGCACCTCACCAGGCCACCTCTCCGATGCTGACGACGAAGGCCGGGGAGGGTCGCCTGGGAAGAGTAATCCGGTCTAGGTCCAGGTTCCTCCCGCGCTGGCTCTCCACCCCCAACCCGACTCCGAAATGCTTCGTGATGCAGTGTAAGGTCTGTTGTTCTGCATAGATCGAAGTCAAATCGCAGGCTTCTGTGGTCTCACTTGATCTTGCGAACTCCCACGAACCAGTTGTATGTGTGTATGTGTGTGTGTGTGTGTGTTTGTGTGCTAAAGAGACAACGCATTGCACGAAGCGTGCATTTATGAAGCACATGGATCCGTCAACGGAGCAGGAGTGCACCATGAAGTTGTGAGGTACCGTGGGCGTCTCAGGCCGATTGACAATCGAAGGCTGCCGAGCGAGAACTATGATGGGCGAACCGTCAACGGCAACTTCAAGTGCTCGCATTGGTACATTGGTGCGGCGGAAGCGTAGTGATTCCCAATGCCTCGGTGTTCTCCTCCTGGCCGCGACGTCCTGTGAGCAGACAAAGGCTCATCGAGACGCAGGAGCTCCTCGATTGCGTGGCACGTTAAATACTTTGCGGCATCTGGCGGGTTTCCTGGTGAAGTAAGGTGTTTCACTTCGGAACGGTGTCTTTCCAAATCCCTAATGACTGCACTGCCTTTCGCTGCTGGAATCCCGGCGCCACGGATCGCGCAGCAGCTCAGCGAGGTGGACCCGTTTGTGGTATAGGATAGATCTTAAATCCCCAATCATCCTTTGAGAGACCCGTGTTGTGACTGCCGCTTGGGAATGTTTGCCAGATGCCGCCGGGTTTCTTCTTCTGAGATAGTATACCTTGGGTTGATACACAGGGTGTCACCGAAGCCTGGGGCTCTCGATGAATGTCTGCAGCTAGAATCAATCTTTCTGGAGGAGGCTCTGGACCACCATGATCCCTGCATTAGTCCTACTACTAGGCCTAAGGACCCATAAGCCCCTGGCGTTCCCCTGGAGTCTGTTGAATCGGCTAAGTAACATACGCTGGCCTGTTGTGGTTTGAGATGAAGAGCGAAACCCTAATTCCCGACTCCTTTCAGAGACCAGTGTTGCGGCTTCCGTTTGGGGATGTTTGTCAGCTGCCGCTATGTTTCTTCTTCCATGATACTATACCCCTATACCCTGGCTTGGTATAATGCGTGCTATGGAGGCTCGGGGCTCCCGACGAACCTTTGCAACTACAATCAGCCATTTTCACGAGGCTCCGGACCACCGTAATCCCTGGGATGACCTCTCCCGGCACCTCCTCAGGCCGCCTCTCCGATGCCGGTCTTTGGGACGTTGCTTGCTTGCTTCGACGCTGTCTTGCGAAAGAGCAAGCAAGCAACGACCCAAACACGAGAAGAATGTGCGTGTGTGTAAAAAAAGCCAAGTCTTCAGGAAGATTTTAAGATGTGCCATGGCTGATCAGAGACCAGTCAGTCACCTGTGACTCTGTCCTCATTCGCAGCTCTATTATTGTGAAGTCAGTGAAGCTTCTTGCAATAACGCCATTTTCCGCAGCTGGTGTTTCCGCTGGTACAGTGAGGACGATGTGAGGCGTTCCACCCTTCATAACTTGAGAGGCAGGAATGCCAAGGACGAGTGGCCAGTTCTTGGCCAGGCACATTTCCATATATATATATATATATATATATATATATTTATATGTATAGTATCCATATATTATGCATTTGCCAATCCCTCTGACAAGTTGCCACTTGACCTGTTGAGTCAGGCTCTGAGCCCTCACGCTAGGCGGATCTTGATTAAGCGTTCCCACACACAGGGCATAGAGTGAACTACATCGAGTCAAGTGTATGGTACAAAGATGACTCCACGACTCCGTGACTCTATCTCACTACAACTCTATGACTTTATGACTCATGACCCATGGACTCTATGACTCTTGATTCTGTGACTTTACGATCCTATACACTGACTCTATCTCACTACGACTCTATGACGCTATGTCACTGCAACTCTATGACTTTATGACTCATGACTCATGGACTCTATGACTCTTGATTCTGTGACTTTACGATCCTATACACTGGATCTATCACATAGCCCCACACTCTTCGCTGATGATGCTTTCGGGCCAATTGTCTTCTAGTTAGTTTCATGGTGGCACGATATTAGTGATATGATGGCACGATTTTTAATGTTATGATGGCACGATTTTTAGTGTTATGATGGCACGATACTAGTGTTATGATGGCACGATTTTTTAGTGTTATGATGGCACGATGTAAAGTGTTATGTATGACACGATTTTTAGTGCTATGATGGCACGATTTTCAGTGTTATGATGGCACGGTTTCTAGTGTTATGATGACAGGATTGCTAGTGTTTTGATGGCACGGTTTTTTGTGTTATGATGACAGGATTTCTAGTGTTATGATGGCACGAATTTAAGTGTTATGATCTATTTTTAGTGTCATGATGGCACGATGTAAGTGTTATGATTGCACGACTTTAGTGTTATTCTAGACACAAATTAGGTGCTGTGATGACACGGTTTTAGTGCTATGATTGTCACAAATCAGGTGTTATGATGACACAGACTCAACGGTTCTAAAGAGAGCATGCTACTTACTGTTAGAGGCAGCCCCTAACATGTGACCGTGCAAAGCAATGCAACGCTGTCACCAAAGTCAGAAGCTCTGGGAAGAAGCTGAAGCATGTGCCCCGAAATGCAGCAAGCCACGAAGTCTGTCCCCGACGAGCTGGAGCTCCTTGAGAGAAGCCCCTGTGGCAAGTCGATCATCACAAGCCTGCGAGGCGCTGCGTCAGAGTCCAAGAGCATCCAAGACCCAAGAGCCAGACCTTGGAGGACAGCGCCTGGCCCTCCCTGACGAGGATGCCACCTGCCCGGGCCCGGATGCACCCCGGAAAAGCGCGCACAGACGCCCCGCGCCACCAGCCTTTGTCGGCACCACCGATGACTTCCCACTCCATCGATGGCTTCCAATGGTGCGCGCAGATGGCTGGACTACTGTCAATCGTTGCTAAATCGAGGCTGACCTTACAGTGGGCTTTTCCGGCGGCTAATGCATGCTCAGGAATGCTACATGTGTCGGAAAATCCAATCGTGGAAGCGAGCCAAAGTGAGCTACAACACCACACAACAGGCTGCGAACTGCGGGATTCGATGCTTGCTGGCGCAAAGCCGCTAAGGTTTCTAGGGCCCCTGCTTTGCGCTGGCCCGATCTCACCATGCTCAGTCGGGCCATCGCTGCACGAACGATCAAAAATGAAGCTGCGGTGCTTGCTACAGAACTGCCGATCGTCTGCTCTGTGTGCAACTGATCGTGGTGTAGTTGATACAGTGGAGGGCTGAAACCAGTCAGGTGTACATGCGAAATGTCAAAGCTTCGTCATGTTGATCAGAACCACAAGGCGGTGCACAAGTCAGTCGAGCACCCAGAAATTGTGAGAGTGCTCATGACCCATAAACACGCAGCAGAGATTGATCAAGTATCAAATCTGGCAGCCTGCCTGCGGATAGCTTAACAGCGTTCCGATGCGCAGCAGCCCCTGTCGAGAACTTCCGGCAGCACCCCACGAACACGATAAGAAACATGCCTAAACCAAAGGACCTGAGACATGCAGTGAACGGCGCACTCTGAATGACAACTCGCAGAAAGCAATTTGGCTTGGTGCGAACCTGCACCACAATGTCCATGGAAGCATTGACCATATCCAGGCCGAGAATGCATGCCTGGAGTCAACAAAAGCCCATAGTCGCAGCTGAGCCTCAAGCAGCCTGGGTTTGAGCTACAAAGGTTCGAGGAGAGCAAACCCTGCGAGCGGAGAAAGCCACTCGGAGTCATCGCAGTCTGGGAATCTAATCTCGAGGCTCTGTCACGACTCAGGCGATTCTTGGCCTCGAGAACACTGCAACCACGGCCGTAGCTCTGCAGTAGGCTGCTAGCTTCGTATATCCCACGGTGACAGTAATGATACTGGTGATGGTGATCATGAGAATGATCTGTTGGAGCCGCCAAATTCGACTAGCTCCATTTACCTGTGTTCTGGGCCATCTCAGAAGTCTACTGTTCTGCCCACAGAGCATGACAGGCGCGACAACCGCAATGCTTAGCTGATCGCACCTCCCTAGCGCCTGCTACAGGCACCTAAGACCTCTGCTGGAAAGCTACTTGCTCACGAAGCACCAGGAAGCAAGGGCATCTCCCGGTTGCCTGCATCTCCCTGGCCCAAACCTCAGGGTTCGTGCCGACCTGCAGCCGGTCTCACGCTGAAGACTTGCACTGCGCATGGCAGTTGCATCCCTAAACTTCCTAAACCCTTTTCCTAGCCTCAAGCTGGAACCGGCTAACATTCCGTCGCCTCCGGGTTCTCGATTGGATGCATTATGGCCAAGAATTGCGACCTTGTCCCATCAATACATGCAGAAGTACAGGAAATGGCTTCGCTCCAACCGAATCGGGTCTGGGGGTTGTGTACAAGGTGCCTATCTTTCAAGCGTGCTTTCTGGGTTCACGGTTCGCGTTGTGCATTTTTTGGAAATTGCTGCCTTCCCGCAGACCAGTTCCCTCCAATAGTACCCATTTGTGAGTTAATTCTGAGCGGTCTCTTTAACCGTCCTGACCATCGATACACCATCCCCTTGCAAGTTCCTCACATGCTTGTCTACATGCCGTGCGACAGAGCGACAACCCAATTCCTCGGCTTCTGACGCCACCTCACCGTCATGGGCACCGAGCTGAAGGGCCTGTGAGATTCGGCCAATGGCGGCGCACAGGCGCACAATCACAAAACTACATATGACTACGCCGCATGACGACGGGTTGAGTCCAAACACAACTTTGTGAATAAGGCCATGGCGATGTCGATCTGCGGCTTCTGCAACAAGGAGTTAACTTCACAAGCAGCATCACCGCTCACAGTCCAACAGCTCTTGCAACGCGTTGAAGTCTTCGCTCAAGGTATTGCACAGAGGATGGTCAGCTGCTGTCGCATCACATCTACAGCAGCCTCGAAGCCCATCTCCCGCATTGAAGCACAGGCGTCTGCCAAAGAGACCCTGTCAAAAGTTGCGCACAAGGCGGAGGAGCAGAGCTGACGTCAGATGCCGAGGCTGCTAAGGTCGGTGCCGGCTGTGGGTCTCCAGGATGGGCTCGGAGAACTCCACAAAGTCAGCCAACCCTCCCAGCCCAGGAAATCCATCAATGCCATCACCAGGGACCACAGCTCTTCGTCGGCCTTCTTCGTCAGAGTCGGGCTCGTTCATCACGGGATTTCCACCAGAGCTCTTGGCCTGACAAAGCTTTAGGCTCTCTCGGAACACGGCAGTCAAACGCAGAATGGAGAAGGCGATTCCCAGAAGGGTCACAGATAGGACCAAGAAGGAGAAGGCTCTTCCTGAGGATGTAAAGAAGACCAGTGGGCACCAATTTCGCTGTACGCTGTCGACCCTGTGTTTCCCACGGTTCCAGGGCTCGGCTTGCCTTTCACCTTGGGGGTTCTGCGCAGAGTTTCGCGAGCATTCGCGCATGTGGAACTGCTGACATTGTGCGACAGCCGAAGACAGCCGAAGCCGAGAACTCAACATGCTCAACCCCAAATGATGTGCTCGTGCATACATGCGGTTCTAAAGTTGCAGGATCCACAGTTGGCGAAGGCATGGAATCAACATTCGAGGAGTAATGGAGAACAACACGTCACACGAGCTTCTCCAATTGAGCTTCTTTGGTGGGAAGATGATGTCTCCTGCTTGGATTGATGCACTTCTTTGCCTTCTCCAACAGGTCAGCCACTGCATGGAAGTTCCTGCCAGCCACCGTGAAAAACTCTCGCTCTCCTTGTCATCAACCAGTATCATGACCTAGGTAGTTTTTGCTATCGAGCTCTGCTGCAGCAGGAACCGACGAGCCCATGAAACATTACCAGCGTCGTGCCGAACGTTCTGCCGAGGCTCTCCATCCCGTGTTGGTCATCTGTGGACCTGGGTGAAGAACCAGCATGCAGCCTGCTCGACCGTGAAATTGCACGAAAGACAGCCTTCGACATTTTTCAGCCTGGACTGTATTCCAACATATTCCAGCGTGGCCACAACAACAAGGACAGGCTACGAGTTCAAGCATGGACTGAGGTTGCCGCGGTTGCGTTGGCTCTGGGAAAGAACCGAGGACAAGAAAGATGGTGTAGCCCTGGGCAACAATGCATTCCGTTCGTTCGGTTCTGGCTCATGTTTCTAGAATCGTGACTCTTGCAAGTCACCCAAAAGTTCACGATGGCCCTGTCCACGGCAAGAACTATTTCGGGAAAGACGGCAACACAGAAAGCTGTGGCAGCAGCACGATTTCGTGCATTGTGGCAAATCCCTTTGCCCCAAGCTTAAGCATCCAGTACAAAGCATGATGCTCGCATTTGCAGGGTTTCAGAATTTGGCCAAATTCCAAGTCGTGCTCCCGCCTGGGGTAGCCTCAGACTCCCTGCTGGTATGACTTGGACTTCCAACTGCTCTTTGACTGCTTGGGGTCTCCGCTGGCATAGCATCTTGAAACTATGACGCGAACGAGCCCAGCTAGACCAAGGACAGGGCCTCCGCCTGGAGCTGTGCCAACCAGGCCTTTGTCATCGTCAACCCACAAACAGTAAACACGCATGCTCAGACTTCCTAGTCAAACGCGGCCGGCGGGCAGCCAAGTAGAAAGGACCAACTTGCGCTGGCCTCCAGGCATCCACAGACACTTTGGGGCTCCACAGACATTTTTTCGCAGTTGTGGGGCTGCACCAACTCGCATCCTACGCCAGGCACAATTCACTTGTTCTGTGACAGGTCTGTGCATGTTGGATATCTCGCGCCAAGCGAAATTGTCTGCTAAGGTACTCGCGTAATTTAGAATAGCTCGGTGGTCTGACGGTCTGAGCGGGCGATGCTGGACTTTGCAGTTGGTTGTTGCTGTGGCATGCCGGCCGGTGTAATCCAGGTTGGCCTGCTGCTCGCTGTCACGTGACTTGTCGAGCGGCCAAGCTCTCAAACAACACAGAGCTCCGTAGAGAAGTCAAGCTACGAGACACAAGGCCCTCTGCGGCCCTCGTCTGTCGACGTGTGCTCTTTCAGGTGCTAGCGGCACGAGTGTTCAAACGCAGCAATCACATGACGCTGGAGCGGTTCTTGCAGCCCCTGCTGGCGAAACAGGCATGGCGACTTTAGTGGCACTAAGTTTGCTGCTACTCCCGACGGCCAAGATGGAACAGACATGCACAGGCAGTAGGAGGATGGGAGGATGACCAGGGACGGGATTCGTATCTGATCTGCAGCACACTCGTCAGTTGCCTCTTCCTGGTGGAGTTTAGGTTCCACCACCCATCCAGCACCTGCCAAAGCTCTGCACACGATCGCGGACGTTAAGCTACAGTGCATCTTTGCATAGCTGACGCCCAGTCATATCCGAAGATGTCAATCACTGCTGGAGGTATCCTCAGGACATAGACTGGTGCAACCTGCATCTGGCCACCCAACCATTCTCTGAGACAAAGCTTTCAACTCCATTCCTGTGTCCAAACCCAAACCCATCTTTTACATGACCCAGACTGAAAGAAGTCAGCTTTTTTCACGCAGCGTTATCAAACGTACCATGCGCAAACGACAAACACTTGTTTCTGATCAGGTTATCCTGACAGCAATGCGAGGTTGGGCAACCATCCTGTGGAATCCCTTCGAACACAGTCCGAGCAAGCGGCACACAAGGTTACTGTAGGGTGTGTCATGGAGCTACTGCAGCTAGTCAAGAAAGGCATAAGTCGAAGATTTCCACTGGCCGTTGCCCAATAGTGACGTTGCACTCTGAACGCTGCGAGGAGTCTTCTGGGTCGCCACACTGAATTCGACGCGCTCCGCTCCGTCGCGGTCGCTACGGGACTCAGCTACACCTTGGAAAAGCAGCCGGTCTCCGCCTCGTCCAAGCATCGACGCAAAAGAGCAGCACCAGTAGCAGCAACAATGACAAGGATGACATTCTGGCAATGACAGCTGCAATCCCAAAACCAAACCCCACAGCAAAAAACAGTCAGCGACACTACAACGTGAGTTAGACTAGCGCCAGAGGGCAGTTGCCGTCGTCGCAGTATAGTAGCAGCAGCAGTGGCCACAGCCGTAGCCGTAGCGTAGCAGTAGCAGTAGTGGCGGTATCGGTTGTGCCCGTAGCCGTAGCCATACAGGTAGCAGCAGCAGTGGGAGTGGGAGTGGGAGTGGGAGTGGGAGTGGGAGTGACAGAAGGAGCAGGAGTCGCCATAAAGGCAGGAGTGGGAGTGGGAGCAGAAGTAGTACTGTTACTGGTACTGGTATCAGTTCTACTATCAAGCAGCTCCATGCTTACCAACTGCACTCGCTCAACACCTTCTCAAAATGCCACAGGCAGCGCAGTGACACGACGGCAGTCTTTCGTACCCTGACAGGCGCCATGGTGAGCCGCAGCGTCCGAACAGCATCACATCTATACAGTACACATGCCACGGCTGTTCTTTCACACCTTCTTTCCAACGCATTCATTCCACCCGTATTTACAGTATGTTCCTGTGTCCCACTGTATTTTTGCCTCAACGTCTACCTGTCAACTTTGCAAACTCGAACTTGTGATTTCCGCGTGGTCGGGTGCTAGGGGGGTGGAGGGTCGGCTGGGCAGGATGATAACGATACCCATTGTGCACACACCAAACACTGCTTCAAAAGCAAACCCTCATCACCCCAGGTGTGGGCTTTAGGGTGTTGCTTTCTGAGCCACTCTTACGGACAGCTGGCAGTGTATTTTGCCGGGGATTCGCGTCTTAAAGGTGCTGAAGCCTTCCTGGAATCACCTTACGGCATTTTCCCACAAGGCTCCCTGAGCCCCTGCCCATTAGAGTCAGGGAGCCTGGAAGCTGCGACCGGCCCGGAATTTGTCAAGGGGCTACTACTACCTCTGCAAATCGTCGTCGCGCTGGAGGAGGAGGCGTCCAAGTATAAGCATTGGCGGCGCAAGTGTAAGCATGAGTAAAAGTACAAGTACAAGCGCCAGTACCGGTATAGGTACAGGTACAAGCCGAAACCCAGGCGAGTGGACAGGTGGGTGGGTCGGAAGGTGGGTAAAGTGGGTAGGTGGGTAGGTGGGTAGGTGGGTAGGTGGGTAGGTGGGTAGGTGGGTAGGTGGGTAGGTGGGTAGGTGGGTAGGTGGGTAGGTGGGTAGGTGGGTAGGTGGGCAGGTGGGTGGTCGGGCAGGGTAGGGTAGTGCTAGCTAGCTAGCTAGGCTAGGAAGGTCGGTAAGGAAGGCAGGCAGGAAGGCAGGCAGGCAGGTAGGATCGTGAGCAGTAAACAAGCAAGTCAAGCCATTATCAAATGAAGTAAGGAAGCAGTTATCAGTTATCATAACAAGGAGACAAGCGAAGGTAGCATTTCGTCATTGCCGAAGTGTTTATTGAGCACTTGCAACAGTCGGTCACACGGCAAGCAACAAGTTTAAGACCTGTGCTGCAATCTTGCAACTCGGAGCATCTGTTTCTGCGTTTCTTGCAGAGTCGATTGAGCTCAACATGGGCCAGATGCAAACCAAGCTCAAGGCCAGCGTCCGCGACCGAACGCGTCAAACAGCAGGAGCACCACCTGCAAAAAGGCACACAGAACAGGCGAATCACAAAGTCCGTAGATCACTAACATCTGGTCGATGGCAAAGGCACCTTTGATGGAAATGTTGGGGTTGTTCTTGGCAAGAATTTCTCGACCTCTGCCCTTGTGATCGAAATCACAGTTGTGGTCCTGTCCAGGCTCATGGCGAGCAAGACGGTGCATCGAAGCAACTGGACCCCAGTTTCGAACATGCAAAAGGCGCCGTGCGACTCAGCTGGAAAACAAAGCTGTCCTCTGCGTGTCTGCACTTCGCGCAGAAAGTATAGCCGCACTTGCATTCAAAGCCAGTGAGGCCGCACCTGCGTCTACAGCTAGCGGACAGACTGCTGTCAAACAAGCTCAGAGAAAGAGCAACCGGAAGAGTGCAGCACTGAGCTGAAGGCTTCTTACCGCAGAACCAGCATTTGGTCTTGTCCTTCGAGTCTAGTGGCAGGGCTGCATTTCCCGGTGTGGCCGTGGACCATTGCGAAAGAATCTGCTCCTTCTGCTCTTCCTTTGGCACGTCTTCCATAGCCTCGCAAAAGAACTCTCTGGCCTTGGCAGGCTATGAAAGCGCGGATGCCAGGCCTCGGAATCAGGATCTACTTTTCCTTGTTCCGCTTTGGCTTCCTCTTCCCTGCCATCGAAAGAAAGTCCGCAATGATTGCCATCGATAGTCTGCGAGTAAGAAAAAGAAAGCCAGAGAGAGTGGGCCCCGCAGCTTTGGCAGCCGCGCATTATAGGAAGACTCGACTAGGCAGCATCCTCCGCAGACCATCGAATGGCCAAGACCGATCAATCTTTTCCCTGCTGCATCACCTCCTTTTAGCAGCAGAAGGAACCGGACAAGCAATTCACCATCAAATTTGCTAGCCATGGCTGGCAACCATTGCTTCTCTGGAACGATCTTCGTGCCAGAACCGATCAGTGATGAGGACACAGACTCCACTCCGACTTGACGGTGCTGAATACGCGCCAGCTTCACTTTTCTTTTTTTGCTTTAGTTTCCTCCTCCTGACAAAAATTAACCCTACGGCTTCAAGGCACAGCACGACCAGTTCTGAGTTGCTCCTCTTCCTTTTTCTTTCTCTCGGCATAGCATTTTGAACCTGATAGTTTTCAGAGCCGACCGAAGACCTGCCTCATGCATGCAGCCCGAGACCACAACACAACAACACAGCTAAGTAGAGCACAATAGTTATCTGTCTTGGCGGTGCCGCAGAATCCACACCCGCCGCGGCAGGGAACCGAAACCACCTGCAGCGAGTCTCATTACTTTGCTGTGTTGATGAGGATCTGGGCTTGTTTGAGACCGTATTGAGCATAGCGGATTTGCGAGTGTGGTCAAAGCGCGAGAGTTGGTCGTGCTCATCCGTTCCAATATGCCACAGACACAGCAAGTGCTAAGTTGCTGGCAGGCTCCTCTTCCTTCTTTTCTACCTGATAGTCGGCAGAACGATGGCAAACCCCGCAAACAGCAAACCGAGTGCACCTGGACACCAAAGCAGAGCTTGCCAATACCATCAAAAAAAAGTATCAACAAATTTCTTGCATGTACTTGCCGAAACATAATGAACGGACGAAGCCAGCCGTTGGCCTTGGTTTCTGCTCCACCAGAAGCGCTTGAGGCTCCCTTGACCTGCACCGTGAGACTTAAACCCATTAGGAAACCTTCAAGACGACTTTTGCTTCCCAACTTTGGTCGGGACACACCACAGTGAAGTGATGATACTGTGAAGGA
The DNA here is from genome assembly GCA_905221615.1 of Symbiodinium sp. CCMP2592. Lineage (NCBI taxonomy): Eukaryota > Dinophyceae > Suessiales > Symbiodiniaceae > Symbiodinium > Symbiodinium sp. CCMP2592. The sequence continues at coordinate 94,098 of CAJNDT010004735.1, forward strand.
GAACTCGTCGGCTTTGGACGTGCTGCACGACTCATGCTGAGGCCATCACAAGGAACAGTGTCGACTTATCGCAAATCTTGGCTGACTCGAGGGTGTCCTCGTCCTGTAGAGCACATGCACACGGCCACAAGCATCGTCCGACTGGGGAGAAGTGTCTAACGATTCTCTGAAACATTGTCAACGTGAGAATCACAGTCAGAAGCCATACTGTAACAACTACAACAATGTCAAGGTTAAGGCTTTCTACTTTAGGGTCAGGGATCATTGCACAAGCATAAATCACCTAGGAGGAAGATCGAACACCTGCAACAGAGAAGGATGTGGGCGAGAACCCTCTGCCGTTGATGCAGAAAGAAGCTGAGAACGCCAATGTTCCATGTGCTCCTTCAACAGCTTCCCCTTGAGGAACAGTCGCTGCTCCGATGCGTCCAAGCCGCACTCCTGCCGCTTTCACAAACAGAGAAGATCGGGCTTCGGTTAAGCCATGCCACCTCACAACATGAAACCTTGCTTTCAGGCTCCTGTGCAGCTCAACTCTCGCGTTGCTGACATCAAGCCCCACAATGCCCAGGCACCGGAAGCTACCCTGAAAAAAAAGATGCCGCACAGCTCCTCGTGGCACTTCCTTTTGAGCTCACCGATTGTCAATGTAGCTTCTATTCCTCCAAGCTTGAAGGACCTTCCACCGGGTGACGGTGGCACACTAGCCATGTCCAGATCATGATATCACATATCTCTCTGTCCGGCCGGCTGCATGATGAAACATGCAATCGCATCAGCTGAGCTGTAATGAACACGGGACCTCACTTGAATCTGATCCAAGGCACTTTATGGCCCCGGAGCCTTTGAAACTCAGCTCCATCAGCCTTGACTGGCTCGGAAAGAATAGCAGAATAGCAGTCTTCATGCAGCAGTAACAGCAAGATTCAGAGTCTGCAAAGCAGCGGCCATGAGTGGAAGGTCCTGATACTGCTGCTGTTTTTGCCTACGCCGACTTGCAGTGAGTGGTTCGTGCCTCTGCGCCAAGAAAGAAACCTGAAAGTATCCTTAAATCAATCATGTCAGAATATGTCAGCTGTCGACACTCCAACAAAACACAATGCAGTGCGGCTATCCAACCACCTTGTGCCTCTCTAGCTGCCTCAGGAAGGCAAGACAACAACGACGTACTGGTGAAACATTTTACTAAATGGCTCCAGCAGAATCAATACTGGACCCGTTCATAAACCATTAACTGTCTCCAGCTTCATGCTTGGCAGAGAACTTGGAGATGCGAAGGGAAGTGCAATGGACATCCTGCAGCTGGTCTTGAACCGGACTGCTATCACCCCCAACCTGCCTGTCACCCCAAGTGACGACACCACCATCACCACGGATGACGGCAAAGGCTGAGTTAGAGCCTTGAATGTCTCGAGCGTCGTAGAGCTGGTCCTGCACCACCTGGCAGTCGCCTCCGTAGTCCTCGTCTCCCCAAGTGACAACCGTCCCATCTCCGAGTATGGCCGCGAACGCGCCGTCGGAAGCTGAAAGCTTCTGGACATCTCTCAGTTGAGCCTGGACCGCCAGGCTGTTGCCGCCTCGACCAAAGCCATGACGGCCTCCCCACGTAACAACCGTACCATCTCCTCGAAGAGCAGCAAAAGCCGTGTCGGTGGCCCGGATCTCCTTGATGTTCCGGAGCTTGTCCTGCACACTACTGCTGTCACCCCCCGAGTCCGCCGAGCCCCAAGTCACCACGGTCCCATCACCGCGAATAGCAGCAAAAGCGTAGCTGGAACCATGGACTTTCCTGACATCTTGAAGCTGAGCCTGGACGGCACTGCTGTCACCTCCGCCATGCTTGTCGCCCCAGGTGACGACACTACCGTCACTGCGGATGGCTGCGAAGGCCGAGTAGGTGTGATGAACCTGTGTGACATTTTGGAGAAGACCTTTCACTTCACTGCAATCTCCTCCGCAGTCCTCGCTTCCCCATGCTGCGACGGCACCATCACCCCGAATCGCCGCAAACGCACGCCCAGAGGCAGCAATATGCTTGACGTCCACGAGCTGCTCCTGCACGGAGCTGCTGTCTCCACCAAAGCGCCGATCACCCCAGGTGACTACGCTACCATCGTGCCTGATCGCAGCGAAGGCAAAGGCCGAAGCCGACATGTCGTACACGTTGTGAAGCTGCGACATCACTGATGTGCTGTCTGCGCCACAAGCGGTGTCACCCCAAGTAACCACCGAATCATCACTCAACACGGCAGCAAAGGCTCCGCTTGAGCAGCGAATCCTCTGCACACCTTCGAGCTTGGCGTGTGCGACACTGCTGTACTGACCACAGGCAACTTTTTCGCCCCAGGACACCACAGACCCATCACCACGGAGCAAAGCAAATGCTCTGCAAAGCCTTCCGGACACAAGAGTCGCGTACCTGACTGTGGCAGTAACAGTATCCCCGTTTTGCAGGCCTATGTCTTGCAGAGTGCGAGTTCCCTTCAAAAGCTGACCGTTGGCAGTGATCAGCTCATGGATGCCAAGCTCCTTCTGGACCTTGGAGCGTAGCCTTTGTACAGTACTGTCATGATCCACGACCACAGTGGTCGCTTCCCCACTGAGCAAAGCAACTCGTAGCGTAATGGACGTTGGCGGCACCGTGCTTTCTGGACACTCTTCCGTGCCAGACATCACGTTTTAGGCATTACGGCCAAATCGCATGGAGAGGCCATGGCCTGTTCAAGGACGCCTGATGAGAAAGTGAGCAGTACCAAACCTCCTTCTCTGTAAACCCAGTACTCCTTTGTACAGCTGTGGGATTGCGTGTTGACAAGTTTGAAGGCTTGAGCAGTGTGCGAACCAGCTACTTGTCCGCATACCTGACTAGAGCCACACAGAAGGCATACGTGTCAAGAAGACAGCTTGCAGCAAGACAATCTAGCAGCATCTGGCAACAAATGCGTCAGGCCAGCTCACTGCGCTAAGTGCTGCCCTGAGCTTCCGACCCGGAGCCCCCCCCCCTACGGCTTCTTTCGTCGTGCCTCAGAAATTGCTCTGCAAAAGGATTGCTTGGCAGACATTCACAGAAAGCCTTCGACTCGGATCTGATTCGTCAATTTCACAACTTTGCAAGCTTGAGCCGTTTTTTGGCAGAGCAGGCTGCTCCTCTTGCAGGGCTACCCAGACCAATAGGCTGCGCCTCAGGATGCCACGGGCGGCTCCAGGAATCCACCACCGCAGGACAGCCCGAAGGGCCGAAGGTTGCCGGGAAAAGGAGCTGCTCAGACCGTTGCTGGTTCAATCCTCCTTTGGGTGGCGATGCCACCATGTCCGAAAAGGGCCGTTCCACGGCCCGCCCCCACTCTCTTCTAGCTCTCTGTTGCGCAGCTCGCGAATCGGAATTCCAACAATCAGCCCAATCAACACACCGACTGCAGCGGCTTTGGGATTCTCAGCGAGATCCTTCAACCGGACAGTGATGCGACGGCAAGCGACATGGAGTGCCGCGCGAAGCATCGTAAAGCCCTCAAGACGTAACAGTCTACTTTCAATATGAAAACCTTGTTTGTTTGGCTGCTGCCGTGTGCTATTATCCAGTGCTCCCGAAAGCATCGACTCTTTCTACTTGAAGATATACGACGGTTCCAGCACACTTCACCATAAACTTCCCTCCTGTCCATGCAGGTGCACACAGCCTGCCCGCCCACGAGGCAATCGAAGAACTACAGCTGTAAATCAAAACTGTTTCCGTGAAGTGAACATCTGCAACTCGACCAGCCCCAATTTGGAGTGGGCACGTTCCCGCAAGTTTTCTTCAAGGGTTCAGACGAATGAACGTAAACCTAAAGCCCTAAGTACGACTCCACCCCCTTAACCTCAACTCGAACAGTCATGTGGAATCTTCAATTTACGTTCCTGTAGTTCTTCCTTTTGGGCTCTAACGCAGACAGTAGATCTGGGTTTCGCTGATTAGCCATCATGGCCGCGAGTCCGTTCGAAGTCAATTGCACTTGCAGATCCTAGGAGCCTCATAACGCAAAGGTCAAGCCCAATACTGCGATAGCCAACCCTAAGGTGCTGTGAATCTTGTCCTGGGTTGAATGCTGCACAAAGGCTTATGCAAGGTGGAACACACATATTTACTGAGCAAGACTGTGGCTAGTCGAACCATCGTGCCCGGGAAGTCTTGATGCTATGCTTGCGGGGACTTTAAGCCTTTGGCACATGTTAACAACCGAGGTCCGGACGCCACGCTCCGTACCGAATTGCTGCACAAATGAGCCAAACGGAAGAGCAACGGCATCAAAGTGGGCAAGTTGGCAAGCTCGATGACGACTTCGGCATCAGCTCTCCAAAAAAACACTCAAACAGAAAGCCTCCATGCTGCGGCAAGTGTCACTTACTTGGAGCAAAGGCAAGCCTTCCGGATGGCGAACCAGTGGTCATGATATTGGCCTCAATTGTCGACTGCTTTCAAAAGGTCAGTGATCACATCGTGTGCATAAACCTGGCAAACCTGCATTTTGAAGAGGAAAACGCAAGTCTCCTCACTAAACCCTAAAATGTGCAGTCGGATTGCACATCCTCCTGCAGTGCTCGGGGTCGGGCACAGAAATGCCTGAGTTGCGCTGGCAGGATCCTGGCTCCAAGGCTGAAAAAATGTAAACACTGATTGCTCATGACTGGCTAAATATCTTGCAGTCGGTCCTGCATCTTTTCCTTGGCATCAGGATGCCTGACAAGCACAGAGCATGCTGGCAAAGAAACAACCGTGGCTCGAGAAGCCACGTGTGCATGCTCGTGGACACCTTTCACGTCGTGACCCTACATGCCAAAGTGTACTGGTCATGCCTTGATGGCACTAGCTCCAGATGGTATCGCTCAAGCGCGACGGTCAACACCTTCACGGCAAATCTTGCCAATTTGAAGAAATTACGGGTAATGAAATGCATGGTTGTTCCGCTTGAGTGCCTCGATTCAGAAAAGAGCTTGATGAGACATGCACAACTGGGACATGACTTCGGCATCTGATCAATCATTCAATTGCTCTCCGCGCCTGAATGCTGAAGTTCCCACCATCTGCTGAACTGTCAACCTTTCGCGCATCTACGTGTCCGCATGACCCTAGGAACGAGGCATTGATCGTATCTCGAGCTCGGAGCATTGTAGGGCTGCCCTTCGAGACCAGCACCACCTCCATTGGCAACTGCATACATCGAGTTCAAGTTCGAAGAAAGCAGTCTCGCACAGCTGCGGCAATATACCTTCAACGAAAAAGGAGTGCAGCTCACATGCCTGCCTTGGCTTTGTGAACTTTGGGATCGGACCAGAGCGCGCTCCTCGAACAAGATGTAATTTGTTGTTTGCATACGCGAATGGATGTAAATATGCATGTACGCATGTATGTCTGTATGCATGCATGTATGCATGCATGCATGTATGTATGTATGTATGTGGTGCGGATGAACGGATGTATGCGCGTACCCATTCACAAATTGTCTATCCGTAACATGTGCGTGCACATTTCTAGACGCAAACACGTACATAGAATATATATATATACATAATTTGCATGCATGCATGCATGCAGGCGTACATACAACCAGTTGTGAGATCTGTTTCAGATACCATGTCATGCCAAGCAGCAAGTCCAAAACCTTGTTTGCAAAATCGCCACACTGCTGGAAAAGAAAACATTCCGCTGATGCTGGGGCCTGAACTACCGGATGCCGCTACGGCACATCGGTGGTAAACAGATTAGACAGACGCAAACAATTAAACGGATCAGGTAATGCCTTTTTATTATAATACCAGGTATTGACTATCGCTGATAGTCCGTAAGGAAACGAAGATCAGCATCTATGCAACAAGAATAAACATGCTTACTTGTCCCTACGAATATAAGTGCGCAGAAGTGCATGCATGCATCATACCTTTTGAAAATATATCTGAATAATCCGTATATGTAAGCACACATACCACTACACGTTTGTCACGACACTTGGAGCTCAAATGTTGTCCAGAAACCATCAGATTGTCGGCATACAAAACCGTTATGATGAGCGTCGCAAGGTTGATAGATTGCTGCAGTTCGTTGCAGTGGAGTTGTGGGTACAAGACAAGGTTGAGTTCTTGAATCGCGACCACAAACTCACCTGAGTATTTGGGTGACTTGCTGAAAAAACGCCCGCTCTGCTTACTTCCCGGTCAAAGGTCCTGCTGATCCAAGTGTACTCCGATCTCTGCCAAGTCGCCGGGCCCAAAAGCAGGACCCTGCCCGAAGATGCGAAGTGGGTCTGCAGCGTCATATCATCTGTCCAACAAGCGTTTACGATAAAAAACACTGAAGACTAATGCCGAACGAAACCAAAACCCAAACTCAAGACCCCACATGAGTATGGCAACCACTGCCTGACAATACTGTCAATACATTGCCTTACATGTCCATGTGTTGCCTGCAGCAGGTTGTTGAGGCAGTGCACACCTGCACAAAGACGCCGGACGATTAGGCAATGTGAATGGGGCGACATGAAGTTGGTTTTGACATGGACCACCACGGCAAGAGCGCAATCTCAGCATCTCGCCACATAAGCCGCCTAACTGCCGCTCGTGGTAGATGTACCTGGCAGATTCTGTCGCAGATTTCGATAAAGGTCAAAGCACAAGAAACCAGAAGTTTCCGAGCACCACGCCCCATGGTGGGACACCCACTGAGGATTCATTTGACAATCCCGAATGCCATACAACAGATTGCTGATGTCTGAGAACCCTGTCCTGCAAAACCACATCAGCGTGCCAATGCCAAAAACACCAAGGCAGTCAACTGGAACCAGACTACCCGACGTGAAAAACTGTGCATTCAAAATATTGCTGGAAAAACCTGCGGCAGGAAGCGGAATGCGACAAAGAACCATGCAACATTCCTGTCAAGTGTTTCCGGTTTGCCAGCCGCAATCAAGGATTTTCTTCGTGGGGGACCATGCACACGGAGATTCAAAATTGGCCAATCATAGCCAATATTAAAATACCGCTGCCGACAAGATATGAGGTATGAGCCAAGCAACCGATCGGATTTTTGAAGCTGAAACAACAGATCCTTATCAGTAACACACACACACACACATGGATGTCTTCGTCAAAAGCTTCGCTGTTGAGCACATGTTTTGGGATATTAAAATCCTATGTCTAATCCGTTCATAACGACAGTTCAACTTAACCGTGAGCAATTTTGTTGGCAAAGACAGTGTGTCCAACGTTCAACGTCGCATCTTGCTGACCAACAAACAATGTCTGCATCGTTCAAAAGCTCGTGATACAAAGCTTAATTTGCATTAACGTTAGCGCAGGTCACATCAATTGGGCGAATACCCGCTTATCTCTGTAGTTTACAAACATGGAACGGTTGTTGACTGCTTTCAAGCTGCAGTATATTCTCACTGCTCATCTTTTGATCTGATCGAGAATTCTGTAAGCCTAGAGCTGTTTCAAAAAAACAAGATGATGCATGTTGCGAGCTCTTGCATAAAGCAGATTTGATACTCGATGATTTCAAGCTTTTGTGGACAACAGTTTTCAACGTGCTGCCATCCAACCGATGTCGAACACTTGGATCACATGATCCTTTCAATGTGCATCTCAATACATAACTCAGTTCTGCAAAACAAAAATTGTGACAATCTAAGATTCGATGACAACACAGCAGCAACATGCTAAACCCGCTTTTTCGCGCGGGAGACATTCGCAGCTGGCTGCCTCTGCAACGTGGTTGTAATTTTTTTCTTCGTTGTGTGTGGGCAACGTCGACCGAAACTTTGCACTTCCAAGACAAGCCAATCCAGCAAGTGGGAAGCCAGGCGGAGGAACAGGAGCCACAACCGCTGTTCCTCTGCATTGCATCCAAAGAAGTAAGATTGACCACGATCTGCCGTTTCATGCCTTCACAAACATGTGCAAATCAAGAAACAACGCAATACAGGGATTACACCAGCGAAGACCCCAAACAGAATGCATCGAATCATACCGGTTCAAGTTGGAATGTGTTGGATCCCAATCTGGCTTCGCCAGCAGATTTTGCGAAGAAGAATTAAGCATTGGGCGATATATTTCTGCGAAAGAAGAGTGGGTGGTGGGACTCAAGCGTGTGGGAAGGTTTTTGGGAGGGTCCAGGGAGCATCGTTCAGAGGATCTTGCTGCAACACCATGCACGGAAAACATGCACATTTCTCCCGCAACTGCCACATTGTTGCCGCCTTTGCAAAACAGGATACCTGGCCTCTGCTGCAAACGTTCGCGGACGAAGTGCAAAAGAGCTTGGTGTTTCGCTTCGGTTGGCTGTCGGACGGGAAGAAAACGAGAACTTTGCCGTGCATGTTTGGCAAGAAGGTAGGAAGGGATTTGTCGGCTTACAAGGCAAACAAAAAGCTCTCTTAACACGGAACCATTCACGTTTTCTCTGCTGACCGAACGAAGCATTGTCCACAGGTTTTTGTTGCCGCAGGAACCGCACAAAGAAAAAACGCAACTTCTCCACAATTTTCATAACATTACCTTTTGCAAAACAGGATTCCTTGCCTCCGCTGTAGACATTGGAGGAAGAAGCACAACATAGGGTGCTATATGGATCGGTTAGCTGTCGCACGGGAAAAAAGTGTGAACTTTGGCGCGCAATTTTGGCGAAAAGAAGCGCGCACAGGGGTGCGTCGGCTTACAACACAAAACAAAAATCTTTCTTTACACGGAACCATTCACGACTTTTTCCGTGGACCGAACGAAGATCCATAGAATCTTGCTACCGCAAAAACCCCACAACATTTCCGTTTTGCGAGACAGGATATGTGCCTCTGCTGTAGACGTCTGTGGAAGAAGCACGAAAGAGGTTGGTATACAGATCGGTTCACGGGAAAAGGTAGGAACTTTGCCGCGCGAACTTGAGAAAAAGAAACGCAAAGGGGTTTCTTGGCTTACATCGCAAACAAAAATCTTTCTTCACACGAAACCGTTGACGATTTTTTCCGCCGACAAAACGAAGAACGTCGTCCACAGGATCTTGCTGCCGCAGAAACTACGCACGGAAGAACACACAACCTTCGCGCAACTGTTACAACATTGCTGCCTTGCAAGACAGGACACCGGATTCCTGGCCTTTGCTGTCGACGTTTGTGAAAAAGGTTTGGTTTACGGATCGGTTGGCTGTCGCACGGGGATGGCAACTTTGCTGCGCAAACTTGGCGTAATGAAGGCCGCACAGAGGTGTGTCCGACAAGGCAAAACAAATAACGTTTTTTACACGGAACCACTGACAAATTTTTCCACAGACCGAAAGAACTTCGTCAGGATCTTACTTCCGCAGAACCACGCACGAGGACACACACACACACACAGACATAACTTTCCCGCAACTGTTGATCCGACTCTTAACAGCAGCACAACGATGTTGGAGTGGAATTGCGGGACAAGGCAAGAAAACCCAAAAGGAAGTCTAACCAGAAGAGAAGCACAAGCGTTCAATTGGTGACATTGTTTGATGGCTCAAGATCATGTCATTGGCACATTTGGCTGCACAGTCGTTACCCACACAAGCACAGGACGTTCGTGGGGTTGAACATTATGACAAACAAGGCACAAATGTGGACTCCACACACAGCGCAAGCCATCTTTATTTGACCTCCAAAGACCCCGAATCCTGTTAATAAGGCACACAGCAAACTATTAGAGCCTATTTTTGAGTTTAGTCAAAAAACTCCATGCCTGCTAGGAGGACGTTAGAAGGATGCTGGGAATCTAGAAATTTGAGAACGTCACAGTCCCGATCACAAAATTCCACGCATGCCACGAGGACGCTGCGGACATCACGAGGACGTGCCACGAGGACGCCACTTTTTCACACAAAATACACATGTTCTTGATTTTTTTCATTGAAAAAGTGGCGTCCTCGTCGAGTTTGTACCTCGTCGCGGGGCTGGGCCTCAGACCTTCGACGAAGGGGGGGCTTCAAGGGGGGCTTATTCTTGTTTTGCACCTGCGCAGAGCGAGAAGTTCATAGCTGCAGCACAGCAGGCGCGAAGGTACTCCCAGAGCAAGCCTGTCGCGAGAGGCTGCTCCAGTGCGTGGTGCAGAGCAAGGCGCCTTTCTCCAGAGGTTGCTTCGACCTCAGAAGACGGCGGCACAGGCGCGAGCAGTATTGAGGTAGAGGCCGAGGCAGTCACTGTGTTTTCCAACCTGCCGCAACAGCCGCTGCAACGTGGTCGGGACTTGCGAGAGCTGCAAGCTTTGGACGTCCACAAAGAGCGCAGGCCTGCACCAGCGAAGCAGCAAGCCTTGAGGCACGAGCCGGACGCGCCTGAGACGCTGTCTCTTCGACGACAGTCGGGCCTCAGTAAGGAAGCACGAGTAGCACGAAAACGAGAAGCAGTATAGGTGTGCGACAGAAACAACACGAAGCAGCTCGGCCGGTAACGCTACCACTGCGCGACTAGGGCTGTCTCTGTGCGACTTGGTTACAAACTTTCTGGGTCGCTTGCAAAAGGGTCCGACTGGAACGACGCCGTTTGAAGAAAGAAGGGTTTGTCGCAGATGTTGCCGGGCGTTTTCGGCGACTGTGACTAGCGCCGCGCACCTAGCAAGGACGTCAACCAGACTACCACGGCAAAAGGGACGAGAAACATCTGAAACTGTTCCTGAGACAGGCTGTGCTCGGGACAAGGCCCTTAGAAACAAGAATAGGAGTTCAAGGCTGGAATGGTTCGGCTATCCGAGGCGCGGTCCCTACCCGCGGCGCACGCAGCCGCGCGAGACGTACATAAGACTCAAAACCGAAGCTAGACGCAGAAAATCCGAAGCGAAAGACAGAAGGATGCTGCAGCTAAACTGGCTGTCCGAGCGAAACTCGGCTGAGCACCGAGCGTATGAGGGCAGACACAGCCACACGCTTCTTTGCGGGCAGAGCCTAGCGAACATGTGCCGCAAAAAAGGACCAAAGAGTTGGAGCGCACCTGGAAGATCTCCGCAAGCTGTGCTGCCGAGAACTTGCGGTTCAAGGCCTCCGCAACCTTCGCAGACCTGAGCTTGTGGAGAGTTCTTGCCGGCCAAAGTTAAAGCAGCTGAGACGCAGACGGCAAAGCCATGGCTCGCGGCTTGAACTTCGAGTCGAAGAGCGCGGCGGAAGGTGAAAGAGCTGCAAGGACAGCGGAACAGCCCCACCCGCAGTAATACTGTCACCGCCAAGAAAAAAGTTTGCCCCTAGCACGAAACAACGAGAACAAGACGCAGGCATGCAACGCAAAAAAAACAATATTTTTTTGAAAAAAAAAATGCAAAAATCTGCCTCCGAAAATAAAAAATTTGCAAATGTTGTGGAAGCATGCAAAAATTTGCAAAACGCAAAAAGTTCGAGCTGCAAAGAATAGCAAAGATATCTGCAAAAATTAGCAAAAATTTTGCAAAAAAATAGCAAAAAAAAATAGGATGCAAAGACCTTCAAATCGTCGGCGCAAGAACACAAAAACTCGATTCCAACTTTGCAGACAAACCGTTTTAGCCGATTCCAACTTTGCAGAGAAACCCTGCAAAGGCATCCGCCTTGGCGGTCAAGAACACGCCGAATGCGAGTTTCCCAAGAGCGAGCAAACCCTGAGACTCAGCGGTATCACTGTGGTTCCAGCCCACCCTTCAAGCCCCCCTTCAAGACCCCCTTCAAGCCCCCCTTCAAGCCTTCCTTCAAGACCCCCTTCAGTGCTTGTGGAGACGACAAAACAAGCACAGACAGAACAGGCGATGGACAAGTTCAAAACAAAAAACAAACTTCTGCAAACGCGAAGGTGGGCGCCGAAACATCATAAAGTCGAAAATGCACAGCAAGCAAAAGGCTGCGACGTCTTGCGAGTATCGCAGCAGGCATACAACAACGAGTACTAACGCGACCAGAAACGTCCACAAGAAGTAACACCTGTGCAATCTCCTGTGACCACGAAGCAAACAAGGGGACGTCAAAGCATTGTCACGCAAGCAAACGCAACAGCAAGTAAAACTTGCAACACCACTGTAAGCACAAAGTACTACTACTGGCACAAAACATTGCGACGTCAAAGCATGGTCAAGCAAGTGCTACTACTGGCACAAAACACTGCGACGTCAAAGCATGGTCAGGCAAGGGACACGTGACAGCAAGTAGAACTTGCACGACCACTTGACAGCAAGCAGAACTTGCAAGACCACTGTGACCACGAAGTGCTAGTACCAGCACAAGAACCAAAAGGCTGCGACGTCTTGCGGGCACATGAGCGCCTGCTGCCGCGTCCACGACTGTGACGGCAAGGGACAGGTAACAGCAAGCAGAACTTGAAACCACTGCGACCACGTGCTAAGTGCTAGTACAAGAGCCAAGGCTTCGACATCTGCGAGTAAAACAGCGCCTGCTGCCGTGTCCAGGACTGCGTTGCAGGCAACACACAACAACAAGTACATGCCTTTGCAAGAAGAAACAAACTCACAGCTGCAATCGTCGCTCCTGCGCATTTTGCATAAAACGACGAGCACTAGCACGACGACACAAATCTGTAAAGGGCAGTGACACCACCAACTACTTCAACGTTCAAAGCAAGAAGATGTGCTGTTCTGTTGCTGTGAAAACACCCAAGCACGTCTAGTTTGCTGCTACACACAGCCAGACCAGCTAGAACACCAAAGCAAAACTTGCACGGCAATCCGTGTGACACCACCAAGCGGAGTTCAAGGTTCAAAGCAAGAAGATGTGCTGTTCTGTTTGCTGTAACTAACACCCGCAGCACTTTCAGTTGCCTCCAACACAAAACAACGAAAACAAAACGCAGGCATGCAACACAAAAAAAACACATTTTTCTGAAAAAATTGCAAAAATGTTGTGGAAGCATGCAAAAACTGCAAAACGCAAAAAGTTCGAGCTGCAAGAAGAGCAAAGATATCTGCAAAAATTAGCAAAAATTTTGCAAAAAATAGCAAAAAAAACGAAGACTTTTCTCGGCACAAGAACACAAAACTCGATTCCAACTTTGAGACAAACCGTTTCAATCGATTCCGCTTGGAAGCAAACCCTCTCACTTTCTGCATGGCTGAGATTTTTGGCATGGACGGACCTCAAGAAAGCAATCCAGCTACGCTCGGTCGCAGTTAGAACAACAAGAAACCAAAAAAAAGCCAAGTGACTGCACAAGAATGAAGAGAAGAGACAATGCACACCAAAAGAGAACCGACAAAACACTTGAAAATTGTTGATAAAACTTGAATTTTGACATCTTGAAATCATGATCATGAAAAGAATTTTTCTTACACTGCGAATTGCAGACTTTCGCCGGGCAGGCATCATCAGCTCTAGTTGTGCTTCAACAGCTCGCAAGATCCGCTTCAACTGGACAGCAATGGCGTACACACGCATGTAAAGGCTGCACTCAGCAATCTGAAGTCATGGCTTTTGAGCACCGTTGAACTGCACGACATGACTGCGGAAGAGAGCTCAACCTGCAAGCTCCCTGAGCCGGTTACCAAAGTTCTACTGCGGCACTCCTTGCATCGAGTGATTGACTGTCTCCATTTTTACCTCTTTAGCAGAAATGCGAGCTTTAGCTGACTTGAGAGAAGAGTCTAAAACCTTTTCTCCGTGGTGCGTTGGTCTGTCTGGATGCTGTGCTGAAGCTCCGAGCTGATGCTCCACAATGGTTGCACCCGCTTGTTGTTGTGCGGAGGGTCTGGCGATGCTGAAATGATTGACCCGTCCTTTGACCATGTGCCTTTTCACAGAAGCTGCCGAACACCAGCCATCTTGCGAATGCCGGCTAGGGGAAGTAAAGGCGAGATCCAATTATGCACCCTGGCTCGACTTATTGCCAAGCCTCGTCGGCACTCTACAGCCTGTCTCTCCACAGGAGTCATTGCACACAGTTAGGTGGACTGGCTTGTCAGAGTGCCTCTTTGGAAGTGAGAAGGAGCGAGCTCACAAATGGAAATCGGGATGGATTGGAGTATCTAACGGCTGTGATAAGAAGCAAGTAAAGGTCGGCTAACAGCCTGGTAGAGGTAACCAAGACTAAATTTAGGAAAATCCATTGATGGAGACCAGGCCTTCAGCTTGAATGGCTGTATTGGCCAGCGTATTGCACCGACAGCTGACGGTTGAGATTGCACAGCGTCGCCTCGTTATGGGACGTCGACTGGTGGAGAAAATCCACCGCAGCAGATGGCACTTAGTAGCCGTGTATTTCGTCCGCCTACCAAGGCATTTATCCTCGGTCATGCACCCTAAAAGGCCTTGTGGAATTGCTCTGCGTCCTTCTAGTCTCGCCTACAATGTCTGCAGGCATCTTTTGCGTCCAGGCGGAACGGAAAATCACGGTCGTCAATCTTTTTTCGATTTCCTCAAGCATGGTCTAGAGTGACGCGCGTCCTGCCAACGCCGATACTGGTGACGCGCACTGGGTAGTAGCTGAATTGCAGAGTTCAGAACGGACTTGCGAAAGCTCCCGCCTCCGGGACAACTCGCCACCGAGGCGCAGGCCACAACCCTCTTCTCCTTCTTCCATGATCATCACAACGAACTGGGCGCCTCATCACGGCGCGACCGTTTTACCGGTCATCGACACGAGTGCTCTACAGTATCTTCGGACTGCTGGAGTTTACTGACCCGCCGAGGTTCGGGCTCCATCGCTCCGTGAAAATAAGGGAGGGGCGTGCTTTCCCCCAAAAGGCTATACAGTGCGCTCCGCTCCCACCACCGGTCGATCGTACTTGGGAGGCTACAGCGTTATGTGTCGTCGCACATGCGCCTTTCCTGCCCTGAAGCGGTTGCTACCGCCTGTGGCTACCACGGGCCTTCCACGCGCCCTATTTATCCGGTGGGAGCAGTGCGCCCGGATCCTGACACCGGAGTGCCTGCCAAAGAGGATCCGACGCTGACCGCCGAGCTGCGCAGTCAAAGCTGTGCTGTCTCCCTTCCGGTTGCACCTGCCGCTACATGGACCGAACGTGTGGCGGATCTTTTGGAGGCGGTCGAAACCCGAGTCACAGTAACTTCAATTGCCAGCCGGTGCGTACCGGCAGAGGATGAGGATGAATTTGCAACATGACACTCTCCCGCGTGACCAAGCTAGGGGCAGAATTCAAGCAGCCGGTCGATGGAATACACTGCGCCGGGGCGCTACAGCTTTACTTCCCAGCTCTACGGATTGCCTTACCCTGCTTTCGCTCCCCCTCAGAATTTTGGGGTGAAGGTTGTTGATTTTGCTGCTACGGCGCTGCACTGATAACGAAGCATTTCGCGTATGCTTGACACCCATGCTGGCAGTGTCTGTCGCACTAGCACAGTTCTGCGATCTAGTTCTACGCCTGCCTGAAGGACAGGTTTTCGACCTTTCCTGGTTTGAACTTGCATGTCCTGAAATTTGGTGGTGGCTGCTCCTGGATAAACTCGCGGGCTTAAGGGCTCGCTTCCCCGGTCTCGAAGGGAAGTCCCCCGGGATGGCAGCCTGGTGCAGATGTCCTTGGTTCCCAAGCGTGACCCCACTGCCAAACCAGATCCACTGCCAGCAAATAGCCACGGCGCAACGTCGTGGGAGGTAGCACGAGTGCTGAGGTGGCACAGGGCACACCATTTCTACATTGCGGCGCGCTGCTCGTGTAGCTGTTATTCTTCCACCAAGCACCCCACTTCTGCAGCTCACCAACGTTACACCATCCCGAGACGGCCAACATATTGAGGTGCGGGAAACATGCAAGGTTCTAGCTGACTTGGTAGGCCGTTCTCAGATTGCCATTGCGGACCGACTAACGGCGGGTTTCGAGAACGGACTCCTTCCGGCCCGACGCGGAAAGTTTGAACCGTGAATGTTCACGCATCCTGGCTCCCATCGCGGCACCTTTCGACTGCTCTTCCCCCTTGCGCGCTAGGGTTACAAGCTCAGCCGTCGCTTGCGATTCAGCTGCCGGTTACTGCACAGTGTCCTATGGCGTCTTCGCGCCGCGGCCTCCGGAGGCTGGGATCTCCGCGCGGTTGTCGCCTGCTGGATTTGTGGGCGAAAAGAAGAAATTTTACTTTCCGACCCGCCTGTGGCGTATTCGCACTTCGACGCAGTGGAGGCCAAAGCGATGGCCCTGCTTCAAAGGTTGGTCGCCTTGGAGGAGGGACGAGCACAGCCACCACCGGATGGCACCCGTCCCTGGATCAGGCTGGGGCACCCTCAGGCACAGGACCGCTGGAAGGCTGCGGTGGATGAATTCCTCAGAGCAGGGGCCCTCGGACCCGGCCTCCAACTTCCCTGCACATCCACGGAACTGATGCCATACCTTCATAGTGAGGACCACGACAACCACCAATACTCCTACTCACGCTTGAAGGAAATGTACACCGAAGTGACTTCATCACTTGTGATTATCACCTTATTTCCTTTTTCACAACAGCCGTTGTCGTGTCACGACAAGGTTGAACATGGTGATTTTCATGAGATTTCCGTCTTTTCACGATTTGCTCTTTTACTTTCACGCATGAGCATTGAGAAACATGGGCATTTGAATGACGATCCGAACGCAAGGTTTCTTGCTCAAGTGGGCAGGAAAAATTCTTTTTAGGGGCGGGTGGGTTGCACTCGTGCTGTCAGCTCAGATGGACGCTTCTGAGAGTGCTGCTTCTCAAGACATGGATGACTCCTCGTCTTATGAGGAGGTGGTCGTTGAGGAGACTCCACCTGCTCCCTCGTCCTGCAGATGTTGTGTGCCCGCGTGATCTTCGCGCTTCTGAAGAGCGGCTGAACTCTCAGCTCAACCAGCTTGCTGAAGACCTGGCTGCCATAATCTTTCAGGTGCACATGCTGCAGGAGCGCTTTCACGTCTTTCGCACAGAGACTTCCGAGCGTCTCTCCGTTCTGGAGGGTCGTGCCACGGACATCGAGGAGGCTTTTGATGAGTTGCGCCAGGCTTGCTCTCGCCACCGTGAGCCCCGCGATTAGTTTCGTTGCTCTTGCTCACATACAGGCCCGTTTGCTATGCTTGACAGATAATTTGCAGTTCGCTGTGGTTCCAAGCCGGGCTGGTCGGGTCAACACCTCAGATTCAGCCTCACGTCATGCGTTAGCTGTCTGCATAGCATCGGCGCCTGATTGCAGATCTCCTGATGTAGCGCCGGTGTTTCCAGCTCAGATCGTGGCCCGCTCAGACGGTGGCAAAACACTAAACTTGCTGCGCGTTTTGCAACATGTGTCGCATGTTTCAGTGCCTTGCGGTGTGGTTTTCCACAACTGGTCTGTGCACTTTGACTTCGACCTGCATACCACTCACATGTCATAGCGCGCTGTCTGTGCCGCTGATCTTTCAGTTTTCGCAAGGACCCTACGCCTCTAGGTTCTTTACTGAGGGTTCGGCTCCTTCATCGATGGACGCGCTGACGGGGTCCCAGATTCAATTCTTGCGAGATCTCCAAGAGGCCCTCTTTGCCGTTCGGGAGGCCGAGCGTCAGCGTGCACAGACTGGCCCGCCTTTTGCTTCTGCCAGGGCAAGTCGTGAGCGTGAGCGTTCGAGGTCCAGGGACTCGAGTCGCGATGCGACACATCACTCCAATGCTTCGGGGGAACGGGCACGGGACCTCAGCCCCTCCAGGTTGCTGCGCCAAATTTCTTGTCTCCGCAGTGACGGACACAGACTTGACAACCTCTGCTTGGGACGCACTCATTTGATGAGTACCTTGCTGGCTAACCAGGAGTCCAGTTCTCCTTTTTCTGCGATTTCCGAGTTTGTTTTGGATACCAGGGCCTCCCTGAGGACTCTGCATTCACGTCTTGATGAGCTCACACGTGTGGCCGCCGAGACTGCGATGAGTACAGCTTTTCGTCTTGATCGTTTGGAGGCCGCTTTGGCCCCAGCTTTGTGCCCACACGATGGGTCCAGCTGAATCACCTCATTTTCGAAGCCGGTCGTGTCTGCTGCTGGCAAAATTACGCTGCATTGCTGTGGCCACAACTTGTCGTGCCTGTGCTGGTGACCTTACTGCTGCTTCTCTGCAGACGAGCGTCGCTGACCATGGCCTGTCACGTAGTTTTGGCTGCTAGCACGCTGCCTGCTTCTGCTGCAATCGCAGATCCGCCGACTTACTCCTGTGCTTGCACTTGCATGGCCGAGAGTGCTGGCCTGCGCGTCCTGTGACCTCCGGGTGCAGTGGACTCGCTGCGCTCACGACTCGAGCACAATGCAGGGGGCGAGTAACGGGTGCTCGAGCGATCAGGGCCCAAGGATAGACTTCGAAGCTTTGCTGAGCGCGGCTGTGGATGCTTGTGCTAGCGATGCTAGACAGCCCGCGGCATTGCCTTGGGAGCACGGTGTGTTCAAGAGCATCTTCGAGCCTAGCGATGTGGTGGGCTGGGAAGACACTTTTATGCTGCCCGACCTCCCTGTGCCAGATGATCCCGAGGAAATTCTTCCACCTTCGGAAAAGAAGAGGCGTCTTAGGGAAAGTGGCCTCGTTCCTGGAGTGTGTTTTTCAGTGGTACGTAAAAGCCACGGCATATCTTGGCAAGCTCAGCGCGACAAGGACCACGACATGGCCATGGCTCGATGGACCTTTGTTATCTTGAGGTGGGCCGATCTTCGCCCGGACCTCTTGATCTGCAAGAGTCTGCTTGAGTGTGCTACCGCAGAAGAACGTACGGAAGTTCTTCGGGATTGGTTGCATCCAAAAGCTCCGAGTACGCTGCTAAAGCGTGTTAACTCTCTGCTTCGTTTTCACAAAAGTGAGGGATGGTCAGACGAGACTTTTCCGTATGAAGAGGGCAATGTTTACAAGCACATGGTGGCAGCCAGAGCTGGCGGAGCGAAGCCGGCACAGATGCGTGCGCTTCGTGAGGCGTTGATCTTCGTTCGACATGTTTTCTCAATTGAGGAGATTGAGAACGTGATATCCAGCAGGCGGTGTCTTGGTGCAGCATCGAGGGGTGCACGGCGGAAGGCGCGCCATAGGGCTGACCCTTTGACCTTGAAGAATTTGAGGCTGCTCCACTCCATGTTGGGGGACAAGAGTGTCCCCGCTTGGGATCGAGTTTTCGCGGGAGCAGCTTTGTGCTGCGCGTACATGCGATCCCGTTGGTCCGATTTTCAGCACTCTATCTCGTGTGGGCTGGAGTGCGGGGCTGATGGTGAGAGGCTCTTCCTGGAATTTACCTGTGAGGATTACAAAACAGTCAACTCTAAATTCTTTGCGGGTGTACCGCTTCGGATGATCGCTCCTGGACGGGGTATTGCTGGGCCGAACTGGCTCGATTTGTGGCACGAGGCTCGAGTGGAGGTGGGACTTACAGAGTTCGTTCCACCCTTGCCGACGCCAGGCCCTGCAGGAGAACCTACCGGTGCATCTGTGAGCACTGAGGAGATGTCTTTATGGCTTCAGAAGATCTTCGTCGACCGTGGATCACTCAGAACATCTGGCCACACGCTGAAGAGGACTTTCCTTACCATGGCGACAAAGCGTGGCGTTGAGCACTTGGACCGGTTGGTTCTGGGTGGACACGCAAACTCGGCCGGGATGGCCGACACTTATGGCGATGACGAGTTGGCCCGGCCCCTCCGCCTGCTCATGGCCTTGATTTCTGGGATTCGAGAGGGTGTCTTTGATCCAGATGCCGGTCGTGCGGGTTATTTGCGTGGGAGTGGCTTGGAAGAGCTTCGATTGGGCTTCGCTGCCCCGACTGATGATCGCCACCCTCCCTCTGCTGAGTCATGGGAGAGGGTGACGGCGTGACGGGTGACGACGACATGTTTGGCATGATCGACGCGCTTGATAAGGGAGCACCGAGCCAGCCAGACGTCTTCTTTCCGGGCGATGATGACGCGAACCTTATGGGGCAGGATCCTGTTGATGAGCCACCCGAAGCTGAGGTGGGTGACGGCGGTGCATCCTATTTGGGTGCAGTAGACGACAAACTCGCCGGCGAGGATTCTGATTCTTCCAGCTCGAGTGGATCAAGTGACTCAAGTGACAGCTCAGGAAGCGATGACGAACCGGCCCGGATTATGCCGCCGCCGGAGCCTGCGGAAGGCACAACATTTTTACAGCATCAGAGAACTCGCTTGCTGCACATGATTGCTGACAACAATCGCCGCGTACTGATGTGTGGGCGGTTGGTTAGCGACTTGTACAGCCTTCCACAGCGAATTAGGTTTGACTCATCAGTGTGTCGCAACTGCAAGAAGGCAGTGGCGGACAGTCACTAGTTCGCCTTGTGGGGCCGAGCGAGCTGCTTGTGTGTTGGGGGTCATCTGGTGTGCCGGTCATGTTATGTGAGCGGAACACAGCTTTGAATTCTCAGCTGACCTGGTGCTCGAGCTGCCTTTAGGGAGCGGCATGTCTCTGGTTGACAGTGAGGCTTCATTTCGGCAGCGATGTCAAGACGTCGGCGGGGGCGCGATTCACACCGCACTGTCTGACCAAGGGATCACTTCCTTTGCCTCGCTTGCATACTCCTGTGGCACGCCTCAGGATCGACCCACACAGGCGGAAATGGACGCATTTGCAGTAAAGATCTTGGGGGCTGCTCCCCGTTTGGGTGATGTGTCTATTTTGAAGCGATTGATGTTCGAGTCCGCCACATATGTCATAGCTCAGTTGCGTCAAGCTGTGCAAGGGGACTCTGCCGAACAGCCTCGAAAGCTTCCACTTGCTGAAAAACAGGCCAGGGCCGAAGATCAGCGCCGTCGGCTTAGTGGGGTACATATAGAGCGTGATTTGGTCCCTTCCCACGCTTTGGTGGACCTCTGTTGTCACATGCGTGATGTGGGCATCACATGGATATCGCCAGGCAAATGCACCAGCCGCGAATCAGAAATTCAGCTTTCAACGAAGGACCAAAGCAAAGTCTTTCGACTTGAGGACAACTCGTTGAAGGTCGGCAGTGAACAGCCTAAGGACATTGCTTCTTATGATTCGCCGATCAAGTTGCAGTGGTGCCTTCAGCGCCGCGGTCTGGCCTTGGACCAGGCTAAGGTGCTGACGTGGGCCCAGCATGAGCGTTGGGTTCACTGCTTGCTTCACGCACTGACTAAGGAGTGCCCTCCAGGATTCCACAAGCCTGATATGAATCGCATTGTGCAGGCCGATCGTGAAGCCTGGTTGATCATGGCGTCCGAGGTGCCATCGCTTAAGCCAAGTACTGCTGGCGAGTACCCTCTGGGTAAGGCTTTGGATGCGTTGAGGACTGACCCTCGGATCACCATGTACTTGATGGCTACCTGGGGCCGTGCACCGGATGTTAAGGTTCAAGACCTTGAGCAAGGCTCCCCTGCCAAACCAGGTGAAGGACTGTCCCGAGCCGCCAAGCGCCGTCGCCGTGCAAAAGAGGCGGCTACTGCTGCCAAGCGTAGAACACCTGCTGGACGGAGCACAGGCGCCCAGGCTACTGCTGCACAGGCTGCAAAGGCACGCACCGTGCCGGCTGAACTTAAGGATGCCCACCAGAAAACTGAGGACGGCAAGCCCATCTGTTGGGACCATAATTGTGCCGGCTGCAAGGCCAAGACTGAGGGAGACCCACCGCGCTGCCCTCGGGGTGTCCATGTTTGTGCTTACTGTCGCCGGGTGGGCCACTCCTTCCGTAATTGCCGAGCTCGCACTTGGAAGGGTTCCGGCAAAGGTAAATCCGAGTGACAAACAGATCTCGACACCTCAGCTCCTCCTGTTGAGGCGGCTGCCATTTCTGGCTATGGCCCACACTCAGTGGGATTTCATTTTTCCCCTGCTGCCACTTCTGAGGTTGCCGACGTGTTGGCACCCGCGGAGGCGATAGCATTGCAATGCCTACAGGCCGGTTTTGCTAGTCATGACGATTTTCGGAGCTTGATCGCTTTGCTCCCTGCGGACACTGCCGGTGCCCCGTCAGAAGAATCTGTGGACCCGACGGCTCCCAAATCTTTCACATCCGGCGCATATGTCCATCAAGCCAAAGCCGGACTGCGCTCTAATTTTCACGCCTTTCCTTTCAGTACCATGCTTTTGGCCGCCGTCTTGTCGGCGTCTTTTGGCTCTCGCTGCTTCTCGTCTGTTGGACTTTTCTTGAATTTAAAGGCGCCTCTGCACAACGACGCCAACAACGATCATGCCCATCCCAACCTGATCTTGCCTGCCTCTGTTTTCCACAAAGGCCAGATTTGGGTTGAGGGCAAGGGCGAGTGTCCGTGCCCCGACCCCGACGTGCCGCGTCTGGGCTACTTGCTGCCTGTTGCTGACGGCCCACAGTTGCTTCCTTCAGAGAGGCTGCACGCAACTTGTGATTGGGACGGTACTCGCCTGTTGATTGTGGGATTCTGCATTCGTGACACTGGCCTCCTGTCCGAGGCACACCGTGTTCGACTCCTTGATGCTCGTTTCCTCCTGCCTCAAGTTGAGTCCGGATCGGCCTCAGACGATGTGCTCCCCGTGCCACCGCCCAAGCGGCCCAAGGTTGCCTACCGACCCCTAGTTGGCCCTAAACCCGCCGCCTGCCCTTCCCTAACACCGCTAGGTTCGCCTGAAGCCGGACCATCCGCAAGTGCATCGGCTTCTACGCATACTGGATTGCAGGAGGCTTTCCCTCAACAGGCCACACCGCTGGTTATTGAGATTTTTGCCGGCACGGCTCGGCTCAGCACTGCCTGTCAGAAGCTGGGTTTCAGAACGCTTGCAATCGATAAATCCACGGCACGTGGACGCTTCCCCATACAACGTCTTGACCTCACCGATGCTGACGACCTTTGCATTCTTCTGGATATCATCCGTCTTGAGGCGGCCAATATTGTCTGGATCCATTGTGCGCCGCCATGTGGCACCGCGTCTGCGGCGCGCTCACGGCCCATTCCCGAATTGACGGCTGCT
Source organism: Symbiodinium sp. CCMP2592 (assembly GCA_905221615.1). NCBI lineage: Eukaryota > Dinophyceae > Suessiales > Symbiodiniaceae > Symbiodinium > Symbiodinium sp. CCMP2592. The sequence goes on from CAJNDT010004735.1 coordinate 116,929, forward strand.
GGTGTTCGGGTGCCGCAACCTTTGCGCAGCACTTCCGAACCCCAAGGACTCTCCACTTTGACTGGCGCAGATCTTGAACGGGTCCAGAAGGCCAATATGCTCTACCGTGCCGTCGGGCAAATTGCTGACCTGGCTCGACAATTGAACATCTTCGTCACCGTGGAAAACCCACGCAACTCTTTGGCTTGGTTGTGCGATGGCCTGGACGAGCTGTTCCGCTCACCACATCACACCGTGGTCTACGATGCCTGCATGCATGGTGGCACACGTGACAAAACCACCTTGTTGTGGTGCTCTGCTGATTGGTTTCAGCCTCTCGCTCTTCGATGTTCACGCGACCACCAGCACGCTTCTTGGAAACCTCGTTTGCAGCCGCATGCTACCTCTTTCCCGACTGCAGATGAGGCTGCACATCCGGTGCTGCTTTGTGAACGAATGGCCCACATCATTGCTGAACGTGCTGGGGGACTCGCGCTTGCTGCGCCCGACCCGCGCCCTTTTTCCCAGGTATACTTGCAGCGACAGCCTCGCTTTGCACGACCCTTGGTCGCCTGCTATTCTGGGCGTGATGATTGGGCCATCCCTGTTCGATCCGATGATCTTACCTCCACGCTGCTGGCTTGCTACCCAAAGGGAGCGCGCATTATTCAACGCAAACTGGTATCCTGGGGTATGGTGCGGGTTTGCGTGCCTTCCAAATGCACAGGCATCGACCTGTCGTCGTTGCATTCCAAATACCCCCAACGGGTGAGGATCGCTGATTGTACTGAGGAGGACCACCTCAAGCATGACGAGACAGTTGCAATAACAGGTTTCATTGGGGCAGACGATCCGTGCTCCGAGCATGCGGAGATTGTTTCTGTTGGAATACCCAAAGAACCTTGCGACTTCGTGGCGGATGCCGTGAAGGCTGGACATCCAAGGAATGCTTTGAACGCGAGCCGGGAAGGACCTTCTTCCAAAGTTGCAGATGCCATTCTCATGGATTTCGAACGGAGGGAGCGGCTTGCCTCAAAAACCAAGGATCGTTGGGGTCAGATTGCGGCTACGACTAAGCCCTTGAGTCAGGACATGTTGAAGCACAAGCCGGACTGCATTGTGACTGCGTTAGGGGATAAGAACCTTTTGGCCTGGAAAAGTATTCTTGGTGACAATGGCTTCCCAGACCAACAACTCTGGTCTGACCTGCGCGATGGACTTAGACTGACTGGCTGGATGCGAGACACTGGAATCTTCGACAAGAAAGTCCGTCCCCCGCAAACATCGCTGGAGCACCTGCTAAGTCAATCCCAGTACCAAACACCCTTGACCTTGAAAAGGCTACAGAAGACTGTTGTTGACATCACGGCACGCAAGGCGTGGGCTGAAACGGTGGAGGAAGAGAAGAAGGGATGGATCTTTCGGGATGAAAGTGCAAATCTTGATGACATAGTCTTGGCCCATCGTTTCGGCTTGCAGCAGAAAGACAAAGTTCGTGTAATCGACAACGGCAAGGAGTGTGGCCTCAACTTGGCGTGTGGGCTACCAGAGAAGTTCACCTTGCATGGGGTGGACGTGCTTGCTGGAGTTTTCATTGAGTTGCTCAACCGCCCTGAAGCTGCCGGCAAAAGGATCAAAGGGAAAACCATTGATCTTGTCTCTGCGTACAAATTCTATCCAATCCACCCTCAAGACAGGCGTCACTTGAGGATCGGGGTCTATGACACCGACTCTGGCATAGTCAGGATTTATGGAACCAATGTTCTTCCTTTCGGTGCCACCGGAAGTGTGGCAGGTTTCCTGCGAGTTTCGGCGGCGATTTGGCATACGGGCATCCAGGACCTTGGCCTGGGATGGTGCGCCTACTTTGACGATTTTCCTTTGATGGCCCTTGAGGGTCATGAAGACCAAGTTGGGGAATTGGCTGGAGAAGTGTTCGACGCACCGGGGATCCAATACGCAAGGGAGGGTAAGAAGGCCACTGACTTTGATTACACTTTTGACGCCCTGGGATTGCAGTATGACTTGACGAAATTCAACGAGGGGGTGGTCATCATTCGGCATACGGAAGCACGTACTGCTGAGCTGGTGGAAACACTCGAGGGAATCTTACGTGATGCTGTACTCCGACCTAAGGATGCGGAAGTTTTGAGGGGAAGGATGCACTGGTTTACTTCGTATCTTTTCGGTCGTGCGCCGTGTGAGGCGATGAGACAGATATCCTTGAGGGCACAGTGTATGGACTCATGCACAAGGCTCACTGACGACCTGACCGAGGCGATTCAAACCTTGCTCCGCTACGTGGTTGATTCCAGGCCATTAGAGCTGAGGCAAACGACTGGGCGCGAGCTGTATGTCTTTACAGATGGCTCGTATGAGCTTACGGCTGAGAAGCGAGCCGGCATCGGTGGCGTCCTCTATGACAGTGCTGGCACGCCGTTGTCATTCTTCTCTTCACAGGTGAACGAGGATGATCTGCGGGCTCTTGAGGAAGCTTCTGATCATCCGATATATGAAGTGGAACTGTATGCCTCATTGGTTGCTGTTGAGATTTGGGGACCCTTATTAGAGGATTCCTTTTCCGTTTTTTACCTTGATAACGAAGCCGCTCAATCAGCACTCATTGCGGGCCGTTCGGGCACGGATCATGGAAGGAAGCTGGTCCAACGCTTCCTGGATGCCGAGCACAGGTGGCGGGCAAGGCCATGGTTCGGGCGAGTCCCGACTCACTCGAATCCAGCGGACGAGCCAAGCCGCGACTGCTGCAAAAGGCTCTTGAATCAAGGCGCTCAGCGGATGCTGACCAGCGGTGAGAGGCTGCTTGTTTGAAGGAACGGCTACATGTGCGCACGGGACACATGTGTCTTGCATTGGATGCTTGACCTTGGGGCCGATGGAGATATCAAACTTTGTTCGTTTCGACCCCACGGCATCGCGCAATATCATCCTAGCAAAACGAAGGCTGCTGAGCGAGTGACTGCGATCTTATTTCTTATATCGTTCTCTGAAATATATTGGAGTGACGTGAAGAGGAATATTCATGATATCGTCCATGTGTTTGTGGAACAGGAAATAAGTGACTTCATCACTTGTGATTATCACCTTATTTCCTTTTTCACAACAGCCGTTGTCGTGTTACGACAAGGTTGAACATGGTGATTTTCATGAGATTTCCGTCTTTTCACGATTTGCTCTTTTACTTTCACGCATGAGCATTGAGAAACATGGGCATTTGAATGACGATCCGAATGCAAGGTTTCTTGCTCAAGTGGGCAGGAAAAATTCTTTTTGCCCACCCGCCCGCCCGGGGTATGATCGGGTGCGCAAGTTCTCGACTTATCTCATCGACACATGTGTCTTGCATTGGATGCTTGACCTTGGGGCCGATGGAGATATCAAACTTTGTTCGTTTCGACCCCACGGCATCGCGCAATATCATCCTAGCAAAACGAAGGCTGCTGAGCGAGTGACTGCGATCTTATTTCTTATATCGTTCTCTGAAATATATTGGAGTGACGTGAAGAGGAATATTCATGATATCGTCCATGTGTTTGTGGAACAGGAAATAAGGGAACTATCAAATGCTCTATCTCCTGAAGGAGAGTCACTTTCCCTCGAGTGGCCGTGACATGCAACGCTTACTCGACAGCTGGCCGCACGAGGCAGCGACCGGCTCCACTAGGTGACCTCCGCCCTTTGCGACCTAGGACCGACGACATACGTCGTTGTGTCGATATTCTGGAAGCTGAGAGAGCTACATAGCTCTGAGTAACATTGCGTCTCACGAGACGGGCAGGTGGTATCCCTCCGCCCTGCATCCACTGTTCGATCAGGCCGGCTCGGCGGCTCATTCTTCTGGCCCGCTGAGGGCCTCGATCTGATGGCACGCTGACCGACGACATACGTCGTTGAGGTCCGATCGCTACCTCTTGCACTTCCACACCCTTGCCTGGTCACTTGCACGGTACCCTGACTTGGTTGCGTCGTGTTGGGCTGCCAGCACGTCGACATATACGTCGATGTCCGTTGTCTAACCCCCGCACGGCCCTCTCTTCCTTGCTTCTTGCATGTGTGTGGCTTCGACATGTCTCAGACTACCTCATTTTGGGACATCGACCCGGTCTTTGTCACATTCGCACTGTCCCTTCCAGCGGGGCGCGAACTGCGTGGTCTTGAGGGACGCTTTGACGGGTATGGGCAAAACTCCCCCAGTTGACCCCGGGCGTGCCGCTGACGTTTCCCGCACGAGACAGGACTCTTGCCATGGCTCAGACTCTGTCTTGGGAGACCCGTTAACTTGGAACGTCCTGTGCGTTGCGCTGCCGGACTAACGCACACCAGGAGCCCACGGTTTACTCCCTTGCCTGGTCTACCTGTGCGTGTAGTTTGGCGACAATGACCGCCAGCAGGCACTCCACCACCGAATTTGCACACACCGTGGATCGTCTGTCTCGATCCCGGGTTACGGCCATTTCTGGCCGGCTTTGAGTCGCAACGACTCGGGCACCGACAGCTCTGAAGCCCTTCTTCCCGGCGAATTGGACTTCTGGACTTTGGTGTGCTCGACCGTGACGAAACAAAGCGCAGGGGCTGCCCGTTGTCTGACGAGACTAGAACGGCGGCCGGAGCTTGGTCTTGGCTCCACCTGTTGCTTTGGGCAGCTCAGAGCGACGGCTCTTTGTTGCTTCTGATCGGTCGCTGAGGCTCCGTAGATGGGTTGAACGGCTAACACCGGTAAAGCCTGTGCGCCGCAGCCCTTGTAGAGCTTCGCCTTTGTCTCACCGCTTTGCAGTTTTTAGTTGCTTGTTTGTAGTTTGTTTGTTTGTAGGGACCGAGTGCTACAGCCGTAGTCGACGAGGCCCGCTCACGCCAAAAAAAAAGCTGACTTGACGGAAGAGGGGCCAGGCAGGCAGCCCTTAAGGAGCGCCTCGCAGGTAGCAGAACGTTGCAAGATTTCTCTGTCACAGTCACGGCCTCGACCTGCACCAGCTTGGTGTCTTCTCCGACTGGAGTCGCATAATTGGTTGGATCGGCAGTTTGGGCTCGGTGGTGGTGTTCGAGCTAGGTGGGCCGCCGGTCTGCAGACTCGTTGGGACTCCCTTTTTACAGCCACCGCCAACGAGTGCTGCGGCGGTCACCCTGCCTCACCACAGACTGGTTTGTCTGAAGTCGGGGAGTGGCCTCAACCTGTTTAAGCGTGTTCTTGCTTTGCCGAATGGTCGTGTCCCCCTAACGCTGAGTGTGCCGGCCTCCATGCTTCCAGGCCGATCACACACTCCGGCGCCACGTTCTCAGTGGAAATTGACATGGTTTTTTCTCTTTCTCGGGCATGCCGGATCTCAGCGTGGGAGGGACTCTTCGACCCTGCACAGGCCGTTTTAGAGGCACCAGGGCATCCAAAATGGTTGAAGGAGATGCGGTTCGTGCCTCGCGCAACAAGGATCGCTGTATATGAGCTATGGGAAGGCCATCGGGGTCCCAAGCAGATTGCTGCGGCCGAGACTTTCAGGAAACAGGGTGGACTTGGCCCCGGCATCCAGATTTCATCTCCGAAGCACTCATGCCGCACCTACATGAATCCGACATCGACACGCTACAGTATCGCTTCTGTCGTCTCAAAGGATTGTATGACGAGGGTCAGTACCAATTGCTGTACCTCCTGCGGGAATCTCATTTCCCGAGCGGTGGTAATGACATACAGCGTCTGCTCGATCAATGGCCCTCCCCTACATAGGAACCGGATTTTCGACTCCTGTTCCTTTGGCTGGCCACTGTGTCCATACCTGTCGACATACGTCGACGGTTCCTACCATCTCCTGGCCATGGAATTTGGACTTGTGGACTTGCCGTGCACGATCGGGACACAACAATACCTCGGGGCTGACCGTTGTTCGACGGAACTAGAACGGCGGCCGGAGCCTTGGATTTGGGATCCACCGGTGGTACTGGACAGCTTTGGGCGACGGCTCACTGTTGTCGTGGAACGATCGCTGAGGACCCGTAGTTGTTGCTGAACGGCTCACGCAGGTAAAGCCTGTGCGCCGCAGCTAGTTTTGTCCTCTTAATTAGGATGTCTCACCGCTGTGTTCGTTCGTTTGTTGGTTTGTTTGTTTGTAGGGACCGAGTGCTACAGCCGTAGTCGACGAGGCCCGCATACGCCAAAAAACGGGGTCCCAAGCAGATTGCTGAGAAGTTCACAAAAGGCACGACCACGGATGTTGGCAGCATCCAAGTAGACCTGCGCAATCTCTCCACGCGGCACTTTCCATGTCCTCCCACCTGCCTCATTGACCTTGACGATTGCAGCTTCTCCCCAGCCGCCTGGAGTTATGCGGATGGGAGAACCAGGAGACGGAGTTCTCTCCCCCTGGCTGTGATATGTATCGATGCGATTTTGGATTTTCCGGCAGTCTGGACGCCGATGCGCCTCTATGGCTCCGACGTATGCTTGTCGTTCGCAGAGTATCCGGGAAGCAGGATCTCAACGGTGCATGATCATGTCCCGCTAGCTCAATGGAGCGGGCCCTAAGAGCTACACTGGACTGTGAAAGGCGATGCATTGCTTACTTTCACAGCGTCTACTTGGGGAATAATTTTGGCTAAGGCGATGCGCTCAGCGTCTAGTTGGGGTTTTTTTGGCTTATGCGGGCCTCGTCGACTACGGCTGTAGCACTCGGTCCCTACAAACGAACAAACGACCAAACAACAAAAACAGCGGTGAAACAAGGAACTTAATTAGAGAGGGCGGAGCTAGCTGCGGTGCCCAGGCTTTGCCGGGGTTAACCGTTCAGCACTTGCTACGGGTCCTCAGCGATCGTTCCACGACAACAGAGGGCCGTCGCCCAAAGTTGCCCAAGACCGTCACTGAACCCAAGTCAAGGCTCCGGCCGCCGTTCTAGTTCCGTCGAGCACTCGGGTGATGTCGCCGCTGCCTGGGCCTGCGTGGGTTTCCTGATTCAGGCCTTCTATTGGCAACCGGATACAGCAGAGGGTTACACAGCCGCTTGCAGGGTCCCTCGACCTCGGGAACCAGTTGCCGAGCTGTTAGCGCCGTTCCCAGGCGCGCTGGCTTGGGCCCGCGGTGCACACGAGCAATGCGCGAATTCTACCTTGTACGCCATGAGCAACCAGCGATGCCGCATCGGTTGCTTGCCCGGACCCGGGCTCTTTATGAGCAAGCGTCTACCAGATAAAATGACTCAGTAGTCGGGCCGGCATTTGTGCACGGATACGGAGCGGGTGGCAAAATCTACCTGAGATCGCTGGACCACCTGCGGGCTCTGCCAACTCTCGCAGAGCGTCTCTGGGGCTGGAGGGGCAAACCGCCTGCGTGGGCGGTGGGACTCTATGGCCTTATGGGTGCTCCGGGATTTTGCATTGTTGGCCCTGAGCGGCCGGCCCTGGAGGGCGCCAGCCGTCCCCTGGAGTTTCGCTGTTTAGACGCAACTGCCGAGCGATCAGCGGCACACCCGCTGACTGGCACTGTACGAGGCTGGATCTGTTCGGAACTCGAGCGTCTTTGCCGAGGCTCCTCCCGAGCTGGTCAGGGGGCGCTAGCCAGCGATGTCACCCTGCTCGACGCGTACTTTGAGAGGGTGGGCCGTTTTGGCAGAGCACACTTAGATTCCACGACAGATGAGAACGACCTATCGCTGCCGGTCGAGAATCGCCCCATAAGGGTCAGGTGCTCTGGGGCGGCGGCATTCCATGTCCCGAGCCGTACGGAGGAATGGCAAGTGGTATGCTCGCAGCAATGCTATGGACCCACGGGGTGCCAGACGGAGACCACAGTGGAGGGTGACAAAAGACATCTGTTCGTTGAAGAACCGGCTCGGCTGGCCTACGCAGGTCAACACAGCAGCTTGCTACTGTCACCGGCGAGTGTGATCAGGACGGCGCATGCCATGTTGGATTCACCCCTCAATCCGCCGGAGGTCTCGATGCTGCATAGACCATTTCAGCGCCTACGCCGCAGCTCGCATCTGCAGTCGCCACATAGTGGTTGCCTCACTGCCTTGCTAATTTTCTTGACGGCGCTGAGGCCTAGTCCCCTGATTATTCACGGGTTCTCGGCGGGCAGCTACAATACCGCCGCAGCCCGGGCCCGGCAATTCTGCTGTGACCCCAGAGTGTGCCCTCCACCATGTAGTGCGCCTGGGTGCCCTAGGGATGCCGGACTTCATCTTCGATCAACTCATACAACTACCGGTCACCCTGTGGCTGGTGCACGCTCAGGAGGACAAACTCTGCCCCTTTGCACCATTAGCCCAGGTCCGCTCGCAGTTGGACAGGCGCCTGCGGGCGGCGGGAGGCGGTTTTGTCTGGCTTTTAGGAGGGGCGACGGCTGCCCTTTTCGGCCCGAGCTGCCATGGATAACAATTGCACCTGTTCCGTTTTCCGGTTTTTAGCGATTCGCCACATATGCGGGTCATGCGGACGCTCTTCCCGAATGCGGACCTCACGGACGCTGGCTTGGCCAGTCTGCAGAGCGCTCTGCCGCCCGCACTCTCGGCAGAGTTGACAGCGAACCAGGAGCCCGCTACCGCAGTAGTGGGCCGCCTTAAGGCATGGCTGCTCAGCACCATCGAACTACACCACATTACACCAGAAATAAGAGCGACTAGCGGGCTTCCAGCGCCGGTTGCCAGCGCGCTTGTGCGGCACACCCTGCCACGAGTTGTTGATTTCCTCTTCCACCTCTTCAATAAGGGCGCCACATTGGCGGACTCCACGGAGGAGGGCAGGCGTGAGCCACATAGGCACGCTGCTCCTAGCGCGAGAGTGGCAGGTTCCCCAGAATCTTTTGGTCACCATCACGGCAACGACGTGCACTAGCTTTGGGGCTTACCTGTTAAAGGTTGTGGCCTCTTCTCCGAGGGGCAATGTCCGCAACTGGTTTTCCCACCTCGAACGGCAGTTCCCTTTTGAAGGCTCTGCGATCGTCCTGGAAGTGGGCGGCCCACCCCCCGTGAAGCTTGTGGGAATCTTCAAGGAACTACATATCAACCGCAAACGAGGTGAGCGTCCATACGACAGACACCTCAGGAAACTCAACCCCAGCTCTGTTGAGATTCTCGTTCACGAGTGGCCGGCCGTCTTGGGGCCATCGCCAACTGCCCAGTGCACACCGACTGTCACCCTCCCTTACCACAGACTTGTTTGCCTGAAGTCCGGCGGGGGCCTCGACCTCTTTCGACGCGTCCTTGCATTGCCGATGGGTCGTGTGCCATTGTCCTTAGGGGTGCCGGGCCCTACCGCCTCCAGGCCGACTACACATTCTGACGCGGATTTCGCGAGTGAGCTGGACATGGTCCTGCTTTTTCTCCAGGCCTGCCGAGTCATGGCGGTCGAGGGACTGTTCAACCCGGAGCAGGCAGCTTCTGTTGCGTGGGCCGCACATCGCGTGTGCTCCTCGACACTAAACACAGGTTACAGGCGGGACACTCACAGCGGCGGGTAGGGCAAGGGGAGGTACCACGAGACGAGATTCCAGCCATCTACTTGGAAGCCGCGAACATGCGTGGCCGCGCCTTCTGTGAGCTCATCAACCTTCTGCTTGAAGATCCAGACGGACTCCTGATTTCGCACATTCAGGCCATCTTGGTGGCGCGGGGCACGAACCGTACATCGCTGAACATCTTGGGCTGCCCTGAAGCATCCAAGACATTTTCCCTTCTGCTGGCGGTACTGTGCATTGACGCCGTATTGGATTTTCCTGTCGTTTGGACATCGCAACAGCACCCCGCCCTCCTGGCGGTGCTTATGATCTCCCACAACGTGTTGGCGGATGCGCCGCTTTGGCTACGACGCATGCTGGTCGTCCGCCGTGTATCAGGTAAACAGGACTTGTTCTCCACTGTTCACGACCATGTGCCCCTGACCCACGGCGGAGGACCCAAAGACAGGGGGCAGGATGAGCAATTCGAGGCGGAACACCGCGCCCAAGACCAGGAGGGGGCAACTGTGCCACCCCCGCTGCTCCAGGCACGCATCCTTCTAATCACACAGGGGTCAGGAGCCCAGCAGTTGGGGAGATATCGGTCCGAGATCTTGTCGGCGCTGTTTCACTGCCGTGCTTTGATCATCGACGAAGGACAGCAAGAGGGACATACCGAGTCAGTCAACGTTACGGATCCGTACTGGGGATCCCAAGCAGCCCACCATCGACAGGCTCCTACAAAAGCACGTTGGCATCCGTGGAGTCGCTCAGGCGGGGCTGCAGTTAGTCCAGCCGCTACATGTGGCATTGGCCACAAGCAGACTGGTCCATGATACCCGACAGGGCCCGCTGCGGGTAGGTGCGTTTCAGAGCTTACAGGATGTGGTGCAAACTGGCCTCCAGCCGTCCGACGACTCAAGCCACCCCGCGGTTGAGCTGCGAGAGGAATATGCGAGATGGCTTTTCCTCTCTCCTACGCCTATTCAGGGACGCCCTCTCGGACGGTGCCTGTGATGTGCAGTTCGCAGATCGTGTCTGCCGCGTCCCATACGCAGCTCTGCACAGTGTGGGCGGCCAGCTATGCTTCCCCTGCCAGGGCCTTGCCGAGGACGATAGGGCTGCAGCTATCGCGCCAGCAGAGCACCTGGGCCCTAGGGGGATTCTCGCCTACATGGCTAACCTTGCAGCGACCGGGGCCAGGCTCAAGATGGCAAAGGACACGCATCAAGCGGAGGGATTGACTGCAATTAATGGAGTGGCATTCAATCTAGGTCTTATCAGCTCGGCTCGCCTGCTAACGGAAGTCTACCTCCTGATAACGGCGGTGAGATACCCGCAAGCGGTGCAATGGTGCCTGACAACGGGACGGCGTCCAGGGGTCCCAACCATCGGTAGGATTGCGGCCCCCAGCAGTGCTCGGGATGCGGCCAACCGCGATCCTCGAAGCCAGTGGCAGCCAGGCTTACGCTTCCTGGAAATTCCGGAGTCCGAGACCATACACCGGACCTGGCACGCCGAGGACCTGCGCAACCTTCTGCTGATCGTCCTTACCCACCTCTACATCACACAAGGACACCGTATACGTGCACTGGGGAGTCAACGGCTTGTGCTGGTCAACCCCTCCAATCGGTTGCTACACAATTTCCAGACATTCGTGGGTCTGAGCAACGCAGGGCTAACAGACCAGAATGAGCAACTACAGCCCAACAACCAGCAGCAGGGCAAACTCTGGATGGAGTGGGCCAGAGAACTGGACCCTGAACTACCCCGGCCGGAAGACATTCATACGACTGCGCAGGCCACAGAGGTCTTCCAGTTTCTCAGCCGCCGGCATGCGGAGCTTGGGCCGTTCATCGACCTCTATTCCGCCACAGCTTGTGCGGGGTCTACCGGAGCTGTCAATCTGTGTATGGTGGATCGTGCGGGCGAATTCACGGAATGTGGGGAGGCAGCACACCAACGAATCACGGCAGCGCTCACGAGAGGGACAGGGCCACTTCTAGTTGTCTCGCCAGCACATGCCTCGGGCCTCCTTGCGGCTGCGCGCATGCATGCGAGGCTTGAGGGCTCTTTGCTGCGTTGGCCGGACGCTAGTGAACGTAAGGGGCTCCCCCCCAACTGGGCTCAGGACATCCGAGACGATCAGGCCACAGTGCAGTCTTTTCACAGCCTGTGGCACCTGCGGTCATTTCCGCCCTTGGAGGAAGCCACAGCCCTTTTGGTTGTTGTCTTTGACAAAGCAGGCGGCCACCATAGAGCTCAGCTCCACCTGCGGGGAGCTGAGCGAACATGGACAGGCAGGCTGGGCAGACCACAGGAATCTACGTTCTTCTACCCCCTCTTTGACACCGCAGACCCTTATGCGGTGACGCTAGACATAGACGATGAGGGTCCTGGCTTCAAGTTGTATTGCCTGCGGGATTGGCAGGGCAAAGGAGTCCGCCCACCAACACGAACTCTGTCGAGCGCGCACGATATACCTTTATGAAACGTCGGACAGCCTTCCATGGGAAGGCGGTTTCAAAAAAAAAAAGAGAAGACGATGCACTCTTCTTGATTCCACTGGATTGCTTTTCATGGACACCACTATTGATTGCATGATCTTTTATTTTCCATGGATTGCTGAGTGAATTATTCATGATCTCATGCCGTTGCCAGTTTCCTCAATCAGTGTGAATGAGGAAAACAAAATTTTGTTGGGGCCTTTTGAGGTTCAGGACCCTGCATTGAACCAGGGCCCCTCTCTCGACGTTGGGCTTAGCCCACCGTGCACGCCGCTGTCGCCGACAGCGGCAGATGGCAGCAGAGCTGAAAGATGGGCGAAGGTGATGAATCTGCCCCGTTCGACAGTCGGGCAGTGGCCTTTCATGCAGCTCATACTTGGAATGCTTATAAGAGATCGGTAGGCATCTTCCCGAGCCCTCCAGAACAAATGCATTCGCTCTTCAGGAGAAGCTGCCTCTTGCCTAGGCCGACAGGGCTCTTGCCCCCAGCGCCGGGTCCAGGGCCGATGGCCGCTTCTTCCAGCTCCGGCCCAGATCTTGGAGCCTCGCAGTCAGCATTCCTTGCAGCGGGACTGAAGCCATTGTCAGCCCGAGATGCTCACCTAAGGTCTAAGGCCCTGGATGCTAATAGGAAGTGTGCCTTGAAGAAGTGGGTTACGCTTGTTTCCTTGGATTTTAACGCCTGGGGTGTAGCCAAGCAAGCCATGGGGCCTTTCGATCCCAAATTTGCCACAGGAGGCTTGGTGGAAAGTGTGCAGGACTGTCTTGCAGACAAAGCCACAGCTACCTTGCACCAACGCGTGGGACCCATCTTCAGATACGTGCACTTCTGGAAGCTTCAGTTCGTAGTGTGCCTGCCTGTGAGAGAGCACCAGCTCTACGATTACTTCAAGGCAAATCCGAATGCGGCCCCGACTTCGTTCAGGTCGCTGCTTATCGCTTTCAGCTTCGCCAAACATCTGCTAGGCTTGATCGTGTTGGACGAAGCCCTGAGCAGCGGGAGGATCGTAGGGCTTGCAAATGCTCATTACTCGACGAGGTGTGCAGTTAAGCGCAGGCCTGCTCTAACCGTGGAGCAAGTCAAGCGACTCGAAGCTCTCGTGCTCAGCCCCATGGCGCGGCCAATGGACCGAATCGCAGCTGGGTGTTTTCTGCTTATGATATATGGTCGCCTACGGTTTTCAGACATGCAACGTTCTTCAGGTTTCGCGATTGATTCAGCTTTGATTGATGGCGTGGAATCAGGGTACCTTGAAGGGCAAGCCGAGAGGACCAAGACATCGGTGTCGCTTGAAAGGAAGATCCGCTCTCTTCCCATCGCTGTTCCGTTGAAATGTGTAGGAGGTAGGCCTTGGATCAGAGCATGGCTTGAGCTTCGAGAGGCAGAGGGTCTCGATAGTTCTTATCCTACACTTCCGTGCCCCGCAACCGGAGGCGGGTGGACAAGACTTCCGCTTAAGGTCTCAAGTGGAGGCGCCTGGCTGAGAAGTTTGATTCCTGGCGCGAGTGCAGCATCTGGCGACGTCCAGATCGCGACCCACTCTTGTAAGAGTACACCGCTCTCCTGGATGGCGAAAAGAGGCGTGCCGGCCGGCCCTCGTCGCACTCTGGGTTACCACGTGCCGCGTAAGGACAAGTCGTTAATCATTTATGCCAGGGATTCACTAGCGGCTCCATTGCGCGAGCTGGACCAGGTAATCGACGAGATTGCCGCCGGTAGATTCAAGCCGGATCTCACTCGAAGTGGGATGATAGCCAATCTTGCAGATCCACAGCTTCCACCTGAGAATGAGGAGGAGGCTGACGCCATATCATCGAGCTCTAGCGAGGCGTCCGATGATGAGGAAGAGGCCCCCGTGAGTGACGAGGAGCAGGCCTTGGAGCAGATCGCCGGTCAGTGGGGCCCCGAGCCCGGCGACGGGCCTTGGGCTCGTCACAAACAGACTAGGTTCTTGCACAAGGTGAGAGATGAGGCCGGGACCCACTTGAAGTGCGGTAGAGCGATCTCAGTGCGTTTTGAGATTTTAAGCGAGGCGCCAAGATTTATGTATCCTACATGCGCCACCTGCTTTCCAAACTCCTGAGGTTCAAAAGCCGTGTCAGGAGTCAACGCCACGCGTGGGCGAAAATCGCGGGGTCTGAGAAAAGGCAACATGCAAATCTCACCTTGGTCGTGGATGAATAACCAGCGCGATCTCGTAGTGACTGCTTGTGTCTTGGAAGTGCAGAACTACAAGTGCTGTTTGAGCGATGCTTGTCACGTGAATTGTGTGTTGCGCTAGGGAGCTGCCGATGACAAAAGTGATTGCAAAGCGTGCTGGGCCCTAGTCTGAGCTTGACAGTCTAGAAAGAAAGAGCCATGTCGTTTGGAGAGAGTGCGGCTGTCTTCAAGGCGCGAGCCAAGGACATTGGAGTTTCTGATGAGAGCTTCGCGAAGCTTGAGGCGGAGGGACTGACAACGATGGCAACTTTCGCCTTCTGTTGTCATTTCAACCCGTCGGCGACAGACGAGAAACCTCTCACCGACCTGGTGACCAAGGTTCTCGGTGCTGCGCCTTCCCTTAAGGAGATGAGTTGCTTTCGGCGTCTGTTCGCCGAGGCATACGCAACTGTTGCATCCGACATCCGATCGCAGGTGGAAGCAACAGAAGACTCATCGATCAAGAAACTAGCTCCAGCAGACAGGGCCGAACGTTTGCGGGAGCAGCAGTCCAGACTTAAAGGTCTTGACTTGAGGGGCAATATGGAGCCAGGCGACTCCTTGATTGATCGGGCTGTGGCGATCTACGAATCTGACAGACTCCAGTATGTGGAGTGGCAGCATTCTGTTAGCAGACAGCATGAGCTTCTTACAGGGCTCAAGAAGGATGCTTCGCTTACCTTGGATTCTGCAGGCGGCCTAAAGATTGCCAGCAAGCCCAACGTGACTCCTTGTGATGTGTCCACTGATATGATGGTTCGCTACGCCTTAGTGCGAAGGGGCCTAGCCTTTGAACAGGCGAACATCTTGGCGTACCATTTGCACGATGAGTTGCTTGAAAAGTACATGTCTTTCAGGCTTATGGACCCTCCTCCGAATCATGCGCGGGTGAGCTTGAAACAGATTGAGCAAGCTGATCGTCAATTCACCATGTTGCTCGCGGAACACACCCGCGGCGGCATCAAGGTGAAGGCAGGAGGATCACGGCCATGTGACGGCGCTTTCCGCAAAGTGTTTGAGAGCACTGAGTTTCTTTCAATGCTGACTCCGAGGCCTCTTGCAGTAGGCTCAGGAGCAAGCCGCGATGCTTCCTCAGGAGATGAGCCCCCGATCAAGCGCCATAAGGGCAATGGCAAGGGCCAGGGCCGCGGGCGCGGGGGTAAGGGCGCCGGCAAGGGCTCAACCAATGCCAGAGTCCCGGCAGAGCTCCTCGCACTCGGGTGCGTGGCCGCTACGCCTAAGGGGCATGCCTTATGCTTCGATTATTCGCTAGGGAAATGCTCCCGAGCAGTGGCCAACCAAAGGTGTGAAAGAGGACTGCACTTGTGTGCAGTCAAAGGATGCCATAGAGGGCACCCAGCCAAGGATTGCCCCGCGAAGAAAGCGCCCTCGTCGTGACTAATGAGTCAGACGAGCGCGCGTGACCCACCATCGCCAGTGGCGCACGGTGGGCTAGATGTCACACAGACCTATGGCTCAACTGTCGGTATGGAACCAGCAGCTGAACAGTCGCTCAACGACTCTACTTGTTTTCCCCCGGAGCCGCCCCGTAAGGCGGCTAAATTAGATGATGCATTTGCGTTTTGCGAGTCTTTGGCAAGTCACTTTTTACAATCTTCAGACTTCAGTGCAAACAACATAGCGGCCATCTTGGACGCTTTTCCTTCCGAGGACCATACTCGGACCTGGCTGGAATCCGATGGCGACTCTAAGGCCATCACTGTCGGTGCATGCAACCGAGGAGGAGTCACCGCGATTCGCAGCAACACGCGACGCATGCCAGCAGTGGCAAAGTATTTTGCCGCGTGTCTCAGACTCGTCGCACCCCAATGCGAGTTCACGTCTGTGTCTGTGCATCGGAACTTGCAAGCTCCAATGCATCAAGATTCCTTCAATAGCAGCGTGCCTAATGTAGTTGTGCCATTGTCCTTCTTCTCAGGTGGACACATCTTCGTCGTGCATCCTGAGGGTCCAGATCAAACCTTCTACGAAGATGCATCATGGACAGGCTTCAAACTTGATTGCGCTACTCATGCTTGGGCTTTTGATGCTAAGCATTGCAAACACTTCACCTTGCCGTGGCAGGGCTCCAGATCTCTTCTGGTTGCGTTTACCGTGGGCCATCTCTCCGGTTTAGCTTCCGATGATAGGGAATTCTTGACCTCCCTAGGGTTTAAGATCCCCAGCCGTGATGTCCAGCAGGGCCCCACCATGAAGCCGTACCCTTTGCAAGGCTACGATTTGCGGTGTCCTCAGGTATCCACTGATTCGGCGCCGTTGACTCAACCGAGTCCGGCCTTCCCCTCCGCTGAATTGCCTGCGGACGGGCCTCTAGTGATCGAGCTGTGCGCCGGGTCCGCCATCCTCAGTCAGACAGCCGCCAGCCGCGGCTTTGCAATCATGCCCGTGGATCATGCTCACAACCGCCACACACCTAAGTGCAAGATGGTCAATCTGGACTTGACCCAGAGCCATTCCTGGGAGGTCCTCAAGTTTGTCATCAAATCCCGTCGTGTTGCCATGGTGTTTGCGGCTCCGCCTTGCGGCACTTGCAGTGCTGCTCGTCACTTTCGCCCGGGCCCCCCAGTGCTCCGCACCACTTCACATCCGTGGGGTGTCCCGTGGGCCTCCACCAGAGATTGTGTCAAGCTCAAGGCTGCCAATGCCATATACAAGCAACTATGCGCTTTTCTTGAATTGTGCGATCAGCACTCTGTGCCTTGGTGCGTCGAAAATCCCACTAACAGCACCTTCTGGGAGTTGCCATGTCTTGCGTACCCTTTGGCTCATGGTTTCTTCGCGCGTTGCCAGGCTTGCGCTTTCGGCAGCGAACGAGATAAGAAAACATCTTTCTTGTGCAGCAGCTCGGGCATCTCTCGCATGGCTCTGATGTGCCCAGGCTGTAAACAACATGCAACGTGGGGCCTTACTTCTGATGACACCTTCGCCACAGCGGAGGAAGCAGCCTATCCTCCGGCCATGTGCCAGGCCTTGTGTGATGTCTTTGAGTCAGAGGCTGCCAGGCTCAACTACGTGTTGGGCTCGGCTCAGCCACTTTTGGCCCGAGCCCATAAGCAACCGCGAGGACGCCTACACCCACAGCTCTTGTCAGAGCACGCTGCAGTTCTATCCCGCCTCCTGCCCCGGGCCCCGCCTCTTAATCACAAGCGATGTCTTACGCAGGATGTGCACGGTGTCCCCGCAGGGAGCAAGCTCTTGCGTTCCGAAAATAGGGGGAATAAGGGTCTCTTCTGTGTTTTCGGGGTCTTTAGGAGCCTAGAGTCTTTCGTCAGAGAGGCCAAGCTGCTATATCATCCTTTTGACTCTCTTGCGCAGTTGCCGGACTACTTGATCAAATCCCTGTTTGAGCAGCTGACAAAATCCCCTGCAGAGATCTGCAAGTTGAGACTTCTTCGTCTGCAAAAGTGGAGGGCCAGAGCGACTGAGCTGGCGCCAGTCGAGCACGCTCACCGTGCCAAGATGCAACCGTCCGTGAAGGAGATCCTCGCCAACAAGCGGACGGCGCTACTGGAGGAGATGGCGGCCGAAATAGACTGGCCCGACAAGGGTCTCTTCTCTGAGATGCGCCAAGGCTTTCGCTTGGTTGGGTGCCTGAGCCCTTCTGGTGTGTTCAGGGAAGGAGGGTACCTCGCCTCCATCAGCGAATCCGAGTTGATGGAAAATGCAGACAGCATCAGAGCTTCTCTCCTGGCACGTGTGTCAGCCGATCCTCTTGACGAGAACGCCGAGGAGCTGTACGATGTAACTCTTCAGGAGGCTACCCAGAAAAAGTGGTTGGACGGGCCGATGACCCCAGGAGACATTGGAAAGAGATTCGAGGCGTGGATCCCGGTGCGCCGCTTCTGTGTTGTGCAAAAAGGACGCTTGAGACCGATTGACGACTTCAAGGAGAATCTTGTAAACCAAGCCTGCTCTACGAGCGAGCGAATCGTGCTTCAGGCGATGGACCATCTTTTATGGTCTCTTTCCGTGTTGTGCCACTTCTACCGGAAGCGAGGAGCAGTCGACTTTACCTTATCCTCCGGAGAGAGACTGACAGGTCTCGTCCATCCTGATTGGCAGAAGCCGGGGGCGAGCATGCAAGTCGCCACCTTGGACTTGAAATCAGCATACAAACAACTACCGTTGAACCCTTGCGACTTCGACAAAAGTGTGGTGACCTTGAAGGATCCCAAGACAGGATCCATCTCGTGCTTTGTCATGCGCACGCTTCCATTCGGAGCGTTGGCCTCGGTGTACCACTTTCTGCGGGTCAGTTTGCTGTTGCATGCCCTAGGGTGCCACTTGGGAGCGTGCTGGTCAGCATACTTCGACGACTTCCCTATGGCGACTCACTCGCTGGTGGCCACGTCAACTTCGGCTTTAGTTAAGGGTTTCCTTAAGCTAGCGGGGTTTGACTTTGCAGAGGAGAAATGCACCCCCTTCTCTTCGGATGTCGAAGTCTTGGGAGTTACTCTGGATGTGTCCCAGAGCTCGGAGGGCCTAATCAACATCAGGAACAAGCCGTCGCGGTGTGAGGAGCTTAATGCAGTGATCGAGGAAGTGCTCAGGGACAAGGCCTTAGTCCCTTGCCGACTGCCGTCCTTCATTGGCAAGCTCCAGTTCGCCGACGGCCAAATATGGGGCCGAGCAGGGCGCATGGCCATGCACGACCTTAGGTCTTTAGGGTTTACTTCCAGGATTCCGGTCTCCCTTGATGCCAGCGGGATCGAAGCGCTTAAGATTCTTCAGCAAAGATTGACGCATGGAAAGCCTCGTGTCATCCGTGCTGGGTGGAAAGAAAAGCCGATTCTGCTGTTCACAGACGGAGCACTGGAGGATGATAACCTTGATCACGGACCGGCTACTGTGGGGGCGGTCATGTTTAAACCGAATGAGCCCAACGTTTACGCTTTCGGATGCGAGGTGCCGGCAAACGTACTGTCTCATTGGAGATCCGATGGCAAGAAACATGTCATAGGTCTTGTGGAGCTTTACGGCGCCATTCTGGCTCTTCGGCATTGGCGCAAACACTTGGACGGCAGCCGAGTGATATTGTTTGTCGACAATTGGCCAGCACTTGATACTCTTGTCAAAGGAGATGCATCCGTCGCGATTTGGCGGGAAATTCTTATGATCCTTGAAAACCCGCAGGAAGCTTCACCGTGCTATTTATGGATAGCACGTGTGCCATCCGCGTCCAACATTGCAGACGCCCCGAGCCGTGGATCGCTTTCCGAGCTTAGCCACTGGTCTGTACGCGTGGAGGTGCCCAGGTGTCCGCTGTCGAAAGTTGCTCTGAAGTCGATTGTGTCTCAAGGCTAAAGCAGACTGGGGGATTTATGCTTCGAGGTGCACGGTTAAACCGGGCACGTCACGATGAGCTGTGGCTCATATCTTATGCCGGGCCGAGGGGCCCGGCAACAGGATTCATCCCCAGTTTGCCGATGAGCGTAAAACAATCGAGTGAGCAGCATGTCAGCAGTCGCCATTTTGATATATTTCGCAAATATGTTTGCTAGCCCAAATATCATTTCGGGCAATACTGAATGATTACCCTTGCAATTGTTTATATGACATAGTTCCTCAAAGGGGAATTGTACATGTCCCCACAATCGTGGTATTCTTATCTAGATGCTGATAACCTTTTTGAAACTCCGACGAACTTCATAAGAACTCTGTCGAGCGCGCACGATATACCTTTATGAAACGTCGGACAGCCTTCCATGGGAAGGCGGTTTCAAAAAAAAAAAAAAAGAGAAGACGATGCACTCTTCTTGATTCCACTGGATTGCTTTTCATGGACACCACTATTGATTGCATGATCTTTTATTTTCCATGAATTGCTGAGTGAATTATTCATGATCTCATGCCGTTGCCAGTTTCCTCAATCAGTGTGAATGAGGAAAACAAAATTTTGTCCCGCCCGCCCAACCCTGGGGGGGATTTATGCTTCGAGGTGCACGGTTAAACCGGGCACGTCACGATGAGCTGTGGCTCATATCTTATGCCGGGCCGAGGGGCCCGGCAACAGGATTCATCCCCAGTTTGCCGATGAGCGTAAAACAATCGAGTGAGCAGCATGTCAGCAGTCGCCATTTTGATATATTTCGCAAATATGTTTGCTAGCCCAAATATCATTTCGGGCAATACTGAATGATTACCCTTGCAATTGTTTATATGACATAGTTCCTCAAAGGGGAATTGTACATGTCCCCACAATCGTGGTATTCTTATCTAGATGCTGATAACCTTTTTGAAACTCCGACGAACTTCATAAGGTTATACGCCGCCTTTGCCGAGCCTCATGCCCGCAGCGTACTAGGTCGTATGCCAATCCCGCAGGGTGCCACGGAGCAAACAGTGGACTCTCATGACATGCTGTGGGCTGTGGCGTCGCTCCCTGGCAGCTACTATTTGGCTCACATTGCGACGGACCACACCACACAAGACCTTATGGGCTACCTCCGGTACAGGTTGCGGGAACTAGTCGGGGCGGATTACGCTCAGTCATCGTTTCTGTTTGGTGATGCAGGCACTCTTTCCTGTGGTCTGGCGACCGCGAAATACGATAAGAGCGGGCATGCTGTCTTGCAGCCTCCCGTCAGCGCGGGAGCGGGAGTGCGAGAGGATCCCAGATTCGTCGATGAGCTGTGCAGTGTCGGATGCCCGCGCGTCTTCAGTATAACGGATTGGCAAACTGATCTGACTACACTGATCCAAGCTCTTGACGCGGACCCCATCCACCATCGCCCGGCCTTGGTGGAGCTTGCTAGCGGTGCTGCCACCACAGATGACCCTACTACGCAAACAGTACAAAGAGCCATTCTCACTGAGTGGCGGCGTAAGGCGGGGGCCCCCCCTCCGGCGCCAAACATGACTGCGGACGAACATCTCGTTCATCTGCGGCACATTCTACCGTCACAGGACGATTGCGATACACTCCTTTCTCTGCCAATGTCCTTAACTGCGGGGTCGCTACGCGTCAATGTTGACCAATTTGGGTACGCCATTTGCAGCTTTGCGGACAGAGCCATGCGAATGCGATGTTGTTCCGAGGAAGAGGCCTGGCGACTCTGTGTTAATCCTCTAATCGCTATCAGTGCGGCCCTAGCGGAACTGTGTGAACCTCTGCAACACTTGGCAGATGACAAGGCCTCCGACCTGAGCTGGCGCGAACTCGCGAGGCCTCAAGTTTGGTGGTGGCTGCTGGTGGACGAAGTCGTTGCGCAGTGGCAGCATGCAGATTTGGCCACGCTGGACAATACCATGGCGAGGGATGGCAGCTTTATATTAATGGCCCTAGGTGGTCCCAGCAGGCGGATCTCGCCACTTCAGTATTGCAGTGCCCTGCTCCCCATCCAGGTGCTGCTCTATGTGGTCCGGCGCCTGGTCGATCGTCCTCAGGCTTACCCGCACCTTTCGGTTCTCGAAGCCTTTCGTGACAGCGACCAACAGGCCGCGGATGAGGGGAGACAGGGACAACTTGGCATTCGCCTCGCGGCCTCCTTCGAAGCACGGGAAATTTGTCCTTTGCAATTACGCATAGGGAAAATGAATGGCGTCATCGCGCTTCATCATGCCTGCGTGAATCCCGACATCTTCACCCATCCGGCCGCTTATCAAGGACGCTTTCGCATTTACATTCCGCTCTCAGAAGAAGCGCTCGGCTTGCGACCAGCAGCGGCACTGAGCCTGCAGCCAGCTGGACTTTTGTCGAGTGCGCTGGCTAGAGTTCGACAGTGGACACACCAGGAAGGCTATGACTTACGTGCAGCCCTGGCAGTCTGGCTACCAGGACCGAAACGCATCACCATGTATTACCCAGAACGACTCTATCTGCTGGGCAGCCATACGGTGACAGGCCGGCATGCGGAGATCGTCCGTCGGGACTTCGCGGATGTTCCTATGCGCGCCCATGATGGCTACCAGCCATACACTCTGGGATGGAACCACCGCCTAGAAGACTGGGTAGCTGCTGCTCGGCAATTCCGGCTTGTACCTGACTACCACACTTCTTCCACCAATTACTGGTACACTTGGCGCCAGCTTAAGAAGCGCTTGGATAATGGAGAGTGGAAGTTTCTGTACGCCTTAAATGACGAACAAATGGAAGATCACCGTTACTTCCGCAGGATACTTTGGGAGGTTGCCGAACGCTACTGGGCGCGACATGCGCCTAATGTCCGCCTATAATAAGGTGCGTGGACGACCGACAGATCGATGGTTGACCTTAGTCGGCCTACCACAGCAGCTGGTGTGCCCGTTTTGGGTCCTGGCCATTCGGCTACGGGCAGATATGTGAGTCCAGCAAGCACAGTGCAGTCCGAACCCTAATGAGCCCCCTTTTCAGTGGTAGATGGCTAGCAACGCAGCCGTGGATACTTTTTGCCAGGAGCCTTCACATGCACATGTACCTGGCTTATCTTGCGAAGTTCTATCACTAGCGGAGGGCAAGTAGCCAGACGGCGTAGCCGCAGTTCAGTCGCCGCCATGGAGGCACTGCCGGACTTCCTGTTGGTTGCTGTCATTCCTTGGATTGTCCTACAACGGATTCCAGCCCTCTTTGGAACACCGCCATGTGACGTCACCCGGCACTTCATGAGGTCTGTCGGTCGACAGGAACGCCGAGCTGCCCGCATCTTGCTCCAGCGCCAGTATGATGCCCACTATTCCCGAGTTGAAGTGCACCTCGCACAGTACAACCTTTACAGCTATCGGGTGGCGCACGATTTTCAGGTTCCTGCACGACTCGGCATTCATGTGCGGGCCACCGTGGTACAAATTGATCTAGAGCATGTTGTCACGCTGGCATCGGTGTCTCGGGAGGCCTACGAGCTAGTCTCTCAGTCCCTCCAGCAAGCGGCATTCCTTCGGACACCAGCCATTCAGGAGGCCCTTATTGAGTTGCAGCCGTGGTCCTTCACATGCATGGAGCAGTGGGGGCTGCCCTACTTTTCTGTCGAACGGTGGGGGGAACTACCGTTTACACGCCTGCGGCTACCGCTGTCGGACTTAGCCCTGAGCCATGACACCCACCAGTGGGAAGCTGGGCGAGGTGGGCTCTGAACACAAGCTAGCTGCGGGACTCGAGCCGCGGGAATCACCCCTCCTTTGTGGACGGGGCATTGTGCCCCTGCGCCTGACACCCCGGGTGGCCGGACTGCAAGCACGGAGTAGAGTCGTGTTTAGAGGGCTGCCAGCATTTCGTTGCACTCGAGGAAAACTGCTAGGCTGGCTGGGATGCACTGCTCAGCCCCACCACCTTTCGTGGTTGTGCTCCCCAAGGCAAGTCCGTGCTCCCCGTTTAGGGGTTTCACTTTCTCTTGTCAGGTTTTGCCTGCGTACCTTGATCATCACCCTGGCGTCGCCCCCAGTGGGGCAGCTTGACAGGCTGCCCATGTGCGTGCTTACGGGCGTCTCTCTCATTGCTTGAATGATGCCAAGCATGGGCAGCATCATGGCGCATCAAACCGGCTGCCGGGTTTACTGGTGACGACAAATACGCTATGGCATAGTCTACGCCCAGCTCTGCATTGCATGGCCCTCGGGATGCCCAAAGGGTCCATCGATCTCAGAGGACTGGCCTTACCATACGTTCAGTGCCCTTGCGAGACCCGATTGGGAAGCGGGAAGCTGGGCGCGATAGGGCCTCGAATGCAGGGTAATCGAGGACCAGCTCTGCGGGGCCAGTTCGTACAGTGTCTGGGTCTGGGAAGATAGGTACTACGATTACCATCCCGGGCGGCGGGATAACCGGCACGGCCGAGCTCCGCGACTTGAGACGCAGACTATGCAGCTGCCACCGGCATCATTGCTGCAAAAAGTTGAATCTGCAGGTGGCAGCGATCGTGCCCGCCTGCTAGGGCCCTGCGCCTGCATCGGACTTAGCTCAGCCATGTGACTCCACTACACGCTCGACATCTTTTCAACTGTGCAGCTGGGCTCATCATATGTGCCTTGCTCTTCCGTAAGGTTGTAGATACCTGGCCATGGCGGATTTATCAGAGAACACTCTCTTACGTGTCGCCACCTATGTCTCTGTTCAACCCCTCTCGCTGCTCTACTGCGCTCCGCCGAATGTCGCTACGCGGCAGCTATTGAGTGCTGTGGGCTCGCGAGAGCGCAAAACGGCCGGTCTTGCCTTTCGGCAACAGCTGACGGCATACCAACGGTCGGTAGCCGCATACCTGGATCGGTGTGTGTTTGTGTGTTGGCAAATAGAGCGCAGACTCCAACTATGGGTTCGGCTTGGCTTCCAAGTCGGCGCCACTATTATCCAAGTTGATCTCGAGGCATTGATGACGCTCGCCGCGGTCTCCCGCCATACCTGTCGAGCGGTCGTTGGACTATACGAGGGCACTGACTTTCTGCGTACGTCGGCCATCCATGATGCAGTGGATGGTATACAGCCGTGGACCTTGGGTTGGCCTAACTTGCGCACTACGCCTTCTTTCAACTTGGAACCGATGCAAGCACTCCCCATAACGCGCTTGCGGTCTCCGATACCTTATTGAATTGAGATGTGGAGGAGTTGCACTCTTGTGGTGCTCCTTCTCTATTTGCCCTTGCGAGACCCTGTGAGGGAAGCTGGGCACTGACATCCCAGGATACAGCGGCCTGTTTGTGACGGGCTGCTCTACGACACTGGCTCTCTGAATGAGTGATTCGCCCTTGCGAGACCCATTGGAAGGGAAGCTGGGCACATGGCAACTCACCTTTTGCTCTTGTGTTGCGAACTGCCACCAACTTGACAATTTTGATGATGGTGGCCATTGCGCGACCCATGTCTTACGGGGAGCAGGGCCAGTGATCCGAGGGCCAGTGTATATATCAGAGCTGAACGATTTCGCCGACCAAGTCTGTATGTCGCAGCTCCTGTTTCACCTAGCATTTTTGTACAGCTTATTCATTTCTTGTTAGTTCCTCTCTTTCTTACAGGGACCGAGTGCTGCAGCGTGTAGTCGACGAGGCCCGCATACGCCAAAAAATCACGTTTGGGGGGTTGCGCCCCCCCCAACCTCCCCATTTTTAGAAGCTTGCAGAAACAATCCGTAGCCCCTTTGGCTCAAGGCGTCT
Organism: Symbiodinium sp. CCMP2592; assembly: GCA_905221615.1. Taxonomy (NCBI): domain Eukaryota; class Dinophyceae; order Suessiales; family Symbiodiniaceae; genus Symbiodinium; species Symbiodinium sp. CCMP2592. Next base: position 142,130 of record CAJNDT010004735.1, read on the forward strand.
CCGCTCAAGAATTCCTAAAGGGAACTTCTGTGGAGGCGTAGTAGGGTGGGAGGCCGTAACTAGGAGGTCCTTGTATCTTGAATAGAAGTTGCTTAGGAACCCCCCTCTCTGTGAGGGCGTAGTGGGTGGGAGGCTGAGACTCCTGTAGCTCGTGCAAAAGGGTCTCTGTGACTCTTGCTACGCGCTCAAACTGCCTACTGCAAAGTGGCCCAAAGTGTCACTCAAGAGCAACCCTTTGTGAGTCGGTGGTTGGTTTGAGGCTCTCATTGCCTGTGTTAAGACCTTGGACCCCGGTAATTAGTGTTTTACGGGTTTGTGTGGTCTGCCTTAAGTGTCTCTGAAGATTGTTAGTGCTTACCCGGCACTGTTTGCTGAAGTCAACATCTGCCGAAGATCAGTTGCTGGTACCGGGTACCTTGCAGCGTGTCAATCGCTGCTGCCTCTCGCCCTTCTGACATACGTCGGTCGGCTTTGATTCTCTGGAGGACTGTGCACCCTTCTCTGTGAGTATTTTTCAGGTTTTTACTCACTGTGGGATCGACCCTGTCGGTATTCGCTCTGGAGTGATTCATTGCTGGCCTTGCTGAGGCTTATTTGTCCTTCTGACATACGTCAGTCGGCTTTACTCAATTTCAGGTGCTCGCTGGTCAAAAACGCCATCCAACCGACCACGATGTTTCACTGTTGCAGTTGCTGGTGAGCTGATGATGGCTTATGCCGGCTACTGTGTGGCTGATGATGTTTGCTTGTTGCCGCTCTCGAGCGGCGTCCGCCTGATATTCGCGATGTTGCGGTTACGGGTCAGCTGATGATGCCGGCCTGCTGCAAGTTCTGGTTAGAGTGGATGCTTGCTGGTTGCAGCTCGCAACAAGCGCCATTTAACTGATTTCCACGATGCTTGTTTGTTGCACGTTAATTTGTGTCGCAGTGGCAGGTCAGCTGTGCAGCTGATGATGCCGGTTTCTAGCGAGTGTCGGCTGCAGTACTGTGTGGCTGATCCTGAGTGACGTGCTACTCAGCTGATGCTCACTGCAAAAATGTGCAGTGCAACTGATGCTCATGATGCTCATCATGTTGTTTTGTTGCTGTTGCTGGTCAGCTGATGATGCCGGCCTGCTGCGAGTGGTGCTGCCCAGCTGATGCTCATGATGCTGGCTTGTTGCGGCTCGCCAAAAACGCCATCCAACTGACGTCCACGATGCTCTTTGTCTCCGTGGCAAGTCAGCTGGGCAGCTGATCATGCCGGCCTGTTGCGAGCGTTGGCTACCGTGCGGCTGACGCTGACTAAAGTGCTGCCCCCCAGCGGATGTTCATGATTCCTGCTTTTTGCTCGCGAAAAGTGCTTGTCCGACGAAGGCTCACGACGCTTCTTTGTTAAGTCACGGTTGAAAGCGGCTAATGCTCATGATGCCGGCTTGTGAAGTGCTGCTAACAATTCTTGCTTGTTGCGCTGTTTACAGAGCTGCCCCGCTGATGCTCATGATGTTCGCTGGCTGGTGGCAGCTGCTGGCTAAAATTGCCATTCAACTGATGTTCATGGTGCTTGCATGTTGCAGTTCGCTGGTCAAAGCACTGTCCAGCTGATGCTCGTGATGCTTTTTTGTCGCAGGTGCAAAGTCAAGCCCATGTGTGACAAGCTCTGGTTGACGGGCTACCGTACTTTGCAGGAGTGGCTTCAGCCGCAAAGTTGCAGAAACCGATGCAGGTTTGCCAACAGGTATCGAGGTAGTTTCGATGTGGATGCAGAACTCGGCTTTTGGCATATTCAAGAGTTCCCAACTGGCTCATGTGTTCGAGATTGTTGAGAAATCGGACAGATATGTCGACAAGGCAGTTGTGATGTGATGAGCACTTCGAGGGTTGGCTCAACAGGCGGTAGTGTAAAGTACAATTAGTGTCTGTTTATGCCGTACTGCAGACTCGGAGTTGCACGGACATACAAAGCTTTGTGACCATCGAAGTCACTTCACTACTGGGAAGCAATACACGGCATCGCAAGCTGACAGCAAGCACTAGTTTGAAAAGTCCTAGATGTTGATCACACCAGTGAACACCAACACTTACAAGACATTGTGCCGGAGCACATGCAATGTCGCCACCTCCTTCTGGTATCGCGAGACATAAATTCTTGGAGGCCATAATTGCTGCTGTTTCTCCGATGTGTCAAGTGGGTTGAGCTTCCATGCCGTGGAGGATGTTCCAAATGACGATGAGCAGGAGTTTGTCAGTTGCCGAAAGCCATATGACGACTTCGAGGAGGTCTGCTCCAAAGCCTGCGCACATATGCTTTCTCCCTCGGCTCAGTGTTCACTTGATATAGAATGGTGCAGGAAATAGACGACGACACGCGTGACATGGACGGATACGATGAGCAGGCATTGTCTGACACTGTCTGTTCCTTTCTAGGCACGTCGACAGACGACAGCACGGCACATGCCTGACTATGTATGTCTAGTTATTCGAGTATGTTCGGGACACGCTCGGGCGAAGACTTCTCAAATTTGCCAGCAGGACATTGGTGATGTAGATGGTGACTACTACAATGAGGACATCTGATTCTCACAGATGCTGTGTGCTTGCGCTATCGCACGACTGATCATTGCCGGACTGCATACCCACTTCCACTTGTCGGCAGGAAGACGACTGCATAGGGGATGACTATGCAGATGACGACTGGGAGTCCAGCTACGGCTCGAGTGAAGGCCGGCAAGAAACTGTTGGCTTGAGTGAGATGCGGTTTCTGCTGTTTCTTGTGTTTCCTGTTCTGAATTGCAGCCGACTCCGACTACCACCACCTTTGGCCAGACCCCTTTGAGGAGGGCACCCAGGCCATGGCCGGCTGTGCTTTTGAGTGTCAGCGCAGCCGCAAGACATTCTGTCCGAAAGCGGGGCGAGCTTTGAAATTTCATCAGCGTAGCTGCTGCTGCCGCCTCACTGCCATCGGTGCCTAATGCCAGCCTGCAGTGGACAGCTAAACAGTATGCCATTTAATTGTTCGTTCGAAGACTCGTCATTCTGAGCATATCCTTGTTTTCTCAAATTGGTTTCGTGGCGCAGGCTTCCAGCGCGCCCAGGCCCGGTGGAACGTGTACACGGAGAGCTTGCGATGTGTGCCAGCAGAGGTCGCCCACCCCATCGATGGCTGGAGAGGCCACGGCGGCGATCCAGGCCTGATCCTCCATGGGTTACGGGGGTTCAGCGGCAAAAGACTAGCAGGGCCCAGAGTCTTAAGCAGGGATTCGATGAAGCCGCAGAGTACACCGCGTTTTTCGTGACTCTGCGTGCCGTAGCGGTGCCACTGCGTGGAGGCCCCGCTGCCGCTCGGCGGAGTTGGCCTCTGCTGGCAGGCAGTGGGCGAAGCAGAATCCCCCCGCATCTGCAGCGCAAGTGTTGCGAGCGAGGCTTTTTTGGAGCCAAGAGGGCCTTTGCAGTTGTTTCAGGGACCACCGTCATTCGAGAAGTCTCAGAAAGTTGGTAAAACACCTGCAGCTGATCTTTTGCCAGAAGTGCCGCTTTTTTTTTGTATGTTTGTTCTATCACTTAGACAGAGTGCGGACTTTGGACCAGGCAGACGACGCTGATTTGATTTCAGATGGTCTCAAGGCAGGATCTGTGCCAGGTTTGCAGGTTCAGACCACGTCGAATCTCCGGTTTGACATGGTGCTGATTCAGTTTAGTTGGTGAAAAGAGCAACATGGAGTTGGTCCAGAGCCGAACATGCAACAGGTGCTTTGCCTTTCACGCCCGCCTCACTGGCGAGATGGGCCTCTAGAGGCACCTGCATGCTGTGGCTCTCTTGAGCGTGCTGACCCCGTCTATCACCCGTACGATTGTCACGCATTGGTGGATGCGGGATATAACGATCCGTTTGACATGAACATGAAGGTAAATGAGGCTTCCTTCCCATGAGCCACTGCGTAGGTTCGACGTGAGCCGAGCGATGAGTCCATCAGAAGTTGACTGCGACTCAGTTCGTGATCGGACAACAGAAAAGGCTGCGCGGCGCGTGCTATGCGAAGCTCAGAGAAGTCTCTAAGGCTATGACCACTCCCGAGCCGCTGGCGATTTTCGTCGCTGCCCAGAAGAGTTCTGGGCCTGCACCCCGGAAGTGCTGTGGTGAGTTGAGATCCTCAGGGTCAAAGTCTGCAGATCGTCGTCTTGAAACAGCTTGAGCAGGCGGCGTTACATCAGAAGGTCCATCCGCCTCAGCGGTTCCATTTGCTCGGCAAGGGCTGTGCTACGCAGGGTGTCAGTTGACGGATTGACTAAGCTGGCTTGGAGCCAGGTTCGATGCCTTTGTGGGAAGGACGATAATGTTTTATTGGCTGGCAATACTTGTTTGAGTGACGTGGCCTTGCTTGGTGTGTGCTGCAGTTGCTGACAGTTCTGCACACCAGTCCGCCTCTCGTCGCCTCGGCTCAGCTTTGGTGTGTCACCCTGTAGTGTCTAGGATCGGATCTTTCAGCGAAGCTCTTATGGACAGAGCTTTGAAAGACGTCAACCAGAGGAACCCGTCGTGAATGCACATGGTAGGCATCAGTTTTCAGCGAAAGAGCATACAAGAACTAACGCAGCGCCATCTGCAGTTCTACAGGCGTTTGCGGCTGAGAGTCGGAACATGTCACAACAAAAAGCACACCTATGGACCTATGGGCGAAGGGCAGCAGGTCTGAAAGGGTTTTGGAGTTACGCATCCCGTAGAGCTGGACTTCCTTCAGCTCCGGCACTGTGTGGTGGTCGCCAGCTGCCCAGTTGTCTTGTGAGGTGACCTCGTGAGGACCCACCTCGTTTCCTTGCCGAGGTGATTTTCGAAGCCTTTCTCATGAACTACTGAGAAGGCGGAAGTGAGGAAAAAGATACGTTACAGTGGCATGTCTGGTCTGTTGCATGGGCCAGGTGCACGTGCGGCAAGCCATGGCAGCACGATTCTCGGAAGTAGCGGCCAAAGCACATGGGTGATTCCAATGCTGGCTGTTGTATTGAGGACACTCATCTGCCAGTGATCTCTCGACCGGCATCACCGGAATTCCCCAGTGTTGTGCCTGTGACTCAGATTGCATCGGGTGTGAAGAGTGGGTTTGAGAAGGCATATAGTAAGCCTGAGCCCGAAGCAGAGCGACGAACGTCTTCCGAGCCTGTTGGCCCAAAGTCCGGTTCGAGGATGCTTACGTCCTGGGTGGACGCAGAAGGCTGTCAAAAGGTAGGGCAGAGTCACAGTGCTGAGAGAATCAATGTTGGGTCAGTGCAGCGGCAAGAGAAACTCCACTTGGTTCGAACTCCAAAGTCTTGAACCCCAAGGTCCAAAGCAGTGGTCGCAAACCCCAAACCTGGACTAACCCCTAAACTCCTGAACCGTAAGCCCCACATGGCTTGCTTTCTTCCAAATACAACCCTCAACCCGAAGCCGTCAAACCGGCCATCAATCCTAAACCAAGTTAAAAGTGTGGCAGAATCCCCGTTGGCAGGGAGCGAGCGAGACTCTTCCAAGCCACCTTTGGAATGGCTTGCGTACGCATGGGATGATCTCTCTGTTTTTGAGGCGGTCACGGGTGCCAAGCCAGTCTGCGACCACTTGCCCACCCTTGGCAGCTCCACTGGGCCAGGCCTTGTCAGCGGGCGCCAGGGTTCTTCGTGGTTCAGCTTTACATTGGCCATGCCAAGTCGAGCAGCTGCCCACAGCTTCCGGCTGCCGATGCGAAGACGTCCAATGCGCTCCGGGTGGGGGTGCCCAAGTGCCAAGTGACTTCAGAGAGAGAGGGAGGTTTTCCATTTGCTGAAGGCGAGCTGCCCGCAGCTTCCAGCAGCGCAGGGAGCCGTCCGGGCCCAAGCCAAGATGCGCTTCAAGGCTTTGAGTAGTGTACATGCCGTATGCCATGCCCTGATGCGTTCCCGACTGCTTCGCCAGCCTTTTTGTCATTGACCTGGATTCTCAGGCCCAGCGGCGAGAGGAGGAGGCATCCGAATCCTTCTGCCCAAAGCCCCCTGTGAGAGTCGAGACAACTTCTGCAGAGTTTGCCTCAAAGATGCTGCCAACCTATCTGTCTAGTGGACCCTTTTGAACCATGACAGGAAAGAAACTTCTTCGCCCGCCAGCTGCAGCATTCCTCGGTGCAGTCGCGCAGACAAAGGCCATAGGATCGATTAACATGTTCGGTTGGATGAACAAAGTGCGATGTTCACATGGATCGTCGTCATGCCTTTGCGTCCTTCAGCTCAAGCCCTGCTCCGCTGGGGGCCAGGGCTCAGCCGCAATGAAGGGCCCGCCGGGCACTGGCTCGGTGAGGGGCCTGGGCGTCGTTTTGAGGAGCGCCCTGCTCATCGCGTTCCTCGCTTGGCCGGCCAGGGCTGTCACCATCACCGTCCCGGCAGTCCCGAAGGATGCGAGCACGAATGCCACGCAGACCCGGCTGCGGGGCCCTCCTTCAGAAGGATCCTTCGTGTCGGACAAGGTCTCAGCAGCCAGCCCGGCTTCGCCAGCCGCACCCCCCCCAGCTGCAGGGCCATCTCTGCACGAGCTCTGGCGCCTCTTCCGGCAGGTGTTGGGGTACTTTGTGCTTGCTTGTGGAGTTGCCTTCTGGCTATATTGGGTGCCTACGAAGCTGCACAGCGAGCATGAGAATTTCTTAGCTGAGAAGTTGGAGGGCGACTCGGTGACATCCAAGTCAGAGTTTTGTTTATTTTCTGGAAATGCTGCGCAGCAGCGGACGCGATGACGATTAGGTCGAGTTAAGTTCTCGACACTCTGCATGAGATCTGGCGATTCTCGCTGCTCAGGTCGATCTTTCAGCATGTACCTGGCTTATCGCTTCAATTTCTGGATGGACTCCGAGGGTCTTTCAGAAGCTTGGCTGTCCACCTTAGCTGCCAGCACAACATGTGAGCTTTTGCGGCTCCTGGGCTCTTTAGTTAAAAACCTGGTCGCGCACCGTCAGCTTTAGCGGAGTGTGCTGTCAGGCCATGGGCGCCATCCTTTTCGTTGGCATCCTGTCTCTTTTGACTGCGGGGGCTTTCCTGTACGCATTCTTCTTGAATGAGTCGCCGGTCACAGGCCTTTGGATGTGCTGCTTGCAAGAAAAGCCATCGGAACCGCTTGCAAAAGACTTGAAGATAAGCTGTTTCATTCGGTAGGCTTCCTGAAGCGTACGTCCGCAACAGCCCTGCATACGCCCTAGCATCAGGAAGAACTGCGTTTATCTTTCATGCAAAACGACAGCAAAGCAGATCGAAGGCACTTGAACGGTGTACTGTGAGCTCAGGCTTTGTTTGGGCATCAGCTGCGTCTGTCGACCCGCAGGCACCGGCTATCATGGGCTTTGCTGCAGAGCTGCAGTTGGAAAGCACAGAGCGTTGACATTGCGAGACCTGCCGGATTTTGAAAGGGCTGGCGCGCACGGAAAACGACAAAGCAGTTGACCTGCAAAGGTTGGAATTCTTACCACGCTTGGTGGACTTATCCTGCTGGCTGTCCTCCTCACCACCATCTCGGATTATTTTGCCAAACAGGCCGGTTGAAGGTAGTCCAAAACATCTTCAACCACACAAGCCCCGAAACCGTGCGGCTGTCCGACTGCATTGCAAGTGGAAAGGGGCAGGCAAGATACCCTCAAGGCGCAGCACGGGCGGCTAGTTGGGTGAAGTTGGGCTGTTTGTGGTTTACATACTATGATCTAAGCACGTGTTTAGACATGGCCAGCTTCTTCGACATGCGCCTGATAATTACCTCCTACTTGCTGTTTTTGGCTTTGTGTGTATGGGAACAAGGCCAATCCCGATTTCATGTCCGTTCCTACACTCTCTGCAGATTTCTGTGATCATCCATAGTCTTAATTACGGGCGAGGATCGCGTATGCAGCCGGGGGTGTACCATCACACACCATTGCAAATGCAGGGTACCCTCATCGGTCTTCCGGTTTCCAGCCTCTTCGATACAGCCTGGAAAGATTTCGGTAAGACAGGGGCTTCAGCTGGACAGGGCTTTCTGTCCGAGAGGCTTTTCGGTTAGACCGGGGCTTCTGGTAGACAGGAGTGTCAAGAGTTCTAATTTCGAACGGCTTGGTTTTGCTTGCGCTGGCTCGGCTTGGTGTTGCTTAGTTTTTGAATGCAGTCAAGTCTGGTTCGGCGCACAGCCTGTTCATGTTCAAACTGTTTCACCTATCTTCCGTGTGTATGGGGGGTGAATAGTTGAAACAACTGAAATTTGGCTCGTTTCAACAGTTTCAAGTTTGGAGGCTGGAGAACTAAAACGGGGCCCATTGCAAGTATTTCTTTCATTTCAAACTGAAATGGCCCGGTGGGGGGGGATGAAGGGGGTGGGTGGGTGGGTGGGTGGGGTGTAACACAGCCCCAGGGGTAGAGGTTAGGTCAAGGCTTTCAATTATTTCAATGATGTCAAGGTATTGCGGCTGAATGATTGAAACACTTGACATGGGGCTATTCCAAGTACTTCAGGTGGGGTCAAGGGTCCACGAGGGCTCAAGGCTACGGATTCCGGTGGGAAAGGGTCCCCGAAGAATTGAGGTTACGGATCTAAACTATTTCAAGAGTTTTGGGATCCCCCTGTCTTTGAAACACTTGAAACGGGCCGGTTTGAACTGTTTCAACAGTTGTGGGGTCTGTATATCTGAAGTATTTGAAATGAATACAATGCTGGCTGTGTCGTGGGATTTCAATTATTTCAACTCTTTGACTAGTAGCCCTTCACGAAGAGAATATGAGGGCGCAAACTAGTCCCCAGCAATCTGTCTCTCCCTCTTTCTGTCTCTCCCTCTTTCTGTCTCTCTCTCTGTCTCTCTCTCTGTCTCTCTCTCTGTCTCTCTCTCCGTCTCTCTCTCTGTCTCTCTCTCTGTCTCTCTCTCTGTCTCTCTCTCTGTCTCTCTCTCTTCTCTCTCTCTGTCTCTCTCTCTGTCTCTCTCTCTGTCTCTCTCTCTTCTCTCTCTCTCTGTCTCTCTCTGTCTCTCTCTGTCTCTCTCTGTCTCTCTGTCTCTCTTCCTCTCTCTCTCTCTCTCTCTCCTCCTCTCTCCTCTCTCTCTCTCCCTCCCTCTCCCCCGTATATATAGGCACATATATGTCTGCATATGTGCATAATATGCACACACACATATACATATGTATATATGTATAAATGTGTGTATATATATACATATTTATATATGCACAAGTGTGCATGCTCATCTTTATATGTGTGCATATATACATGCATACATGCTCGCCCAATGCGCATGTGCAAGTTTGTGCGTGCCTTTACGTTTATGCGCTCGCCTGTGAAGACTCGCACAGGTCCAGGCCTCGAAGGCGGGCCGGGATCCGGTGGTGGAGGGCGGCCACCTCCTCGTTCTCGGATTCTTGGGCATAAAGAGAGTGCGAATGCAGGGATGCGGCAGGAAAACACACAAGAGTTTTGGACATTCAAAAGAGCGGACGCAAAAAGGGTTTAACAATTGAATCATGGCGAGTGGGTTATGCACACTGAAACATACATATGTATACATCTGTAAGTACGTGTGACGTGTGCATCACACATTTTCTTATCTTGGTCGGGTGACATATTGACATGGATGACCTGTTGATTAGCGACCTAGAGAGATGGGACCAAATAATTCGCGCGTTTAAGTTGTGTACTTTTGCATCTATTTCTATACACACGTAAATGCAAGTCTTCTATTGTATCTAGGTATGCAGAGAAACTGGGCCGAGTTTTTCGAGCGTTTCAAGCAGGGAAGTTGAAGCTCAGATCGAATCTGGAGGGGAACCATGTAAGGGGGGAAAGCATAGTCAAGGGTTGCTTCAAGGTCTGAGGGAGTTTCGGTGATTTTGGCTTCAGGGGCTTGGGTGCACATCCTAACCTTAACTTTCTTTCACCAGCACCGGGGGTGCCTTCCCGAATTGTTCAAGACAACAATGTCCAGGAATGAACATAGCCGCATAACATGCTTACTTGCTGAAGTAGGGCTGTCTGGATTGGGCAGGTCTCATTGGAAGATGAGTTGACATGCTCTGCAGCCTGTGGACTGTAAAGGTCAATTCATGTGAAGCCTCCCTCCGCTCGTATCCTGGACTTGTTGACGAGGCTTTCAGAAAGCTTGACCAGACCATGTAGATGTGTGCTTACAGGAGGTGTGGAAGGTGAGTGATTGTTGAGGCCTGGAACTCCCTTCGTAGGTCACGGTCTAGAGCTTCGCATCCGCGTCGTCTGGCAACAATGCTTCTTGAAACCAGAAATACAAGAATTTGTGCTTTGAGTCCTTGCCCACGGTCCGAACCACTTGTCAGGTCACTCCGTGCAGACGAAGCAACTTCTCGAGGAGACCTCCCCATCGAAGAGTTTGAAACCCTTGGTGTTGCTGATCTGACTGAGTCCCGCAGCCTGCAAGGAGTTCGCAATCTGCGAGGCGGATGACAAGCCCACTACAGTGGTGATCTTGTCCAACCAACCGAAACAGGAGATTCCCAATATTCCGCGCTGTGCGGGATGTAGATACACGAGTCACTTTCCAACGCCGGCAGGAGGTCGAGGACGAGATTGCCGCCATGAATACCAACCTCGGCGATCTGAAGCTTGTTGTGCGAAGTGGGAAGTGCTGCGACAAAGCAGATCTTTGGAAGGTCCACGATGCACGGGAAAGTTCTCGGGACGGTTTGCTTTATGCCTCTGTCTAAGAAACTACAGCAACTGGTCTACCCTCAGGTCGGTGCAGATTGTGCAGCGCGAATTGTGATCCCCGAGACGCTTGAAAGCGAAAGTACAGCTTGAGATCCCTCTCCGTTGATTGGAAGTCAGGGGACGAAAGCTAGGACCCGGCTCTGTAGCTATAAATCCCAGCAGCACTGTTGCCACTCAGGAATCCCAATCTCTCACAGGATGAGTCGGATGCTTCACAGATGGGAATGCTGCTGACGCTCAAGGGTCAGGGAAAGTCCGGTTGGCCAAACAACGGCTATGTGGCGCTGTGCTCGTGCATCAGCACAAACTGCGAGTACATGCAGGAGCCTCGTGCAAGCTCATGCTGTTCGTAGCAGACGCTTTGGTCAGCGCAAGGGCAAGCAGATATGCAATCCATTTCTGTTTTTGTCCGAGGAGTTGTACCCTGACAAGAGCTTGATCATCACTAGCGAGACCATTGGCCGCATGATGGTGCAGGGCGTTCAGGATCAGGGCTTATGCTCAGTCTTCAACCAGCTGACGGGCTTCAGCGGGGACGAGTTCTATGTCGCCGGAGCAGAGGACTTGGGTGTTGTGGGGAAGAGCTTCCTCGAGCTACCCTTCTGGTTTCCTGCCACAGTCCCTTTGGGTGTCGTGCGACATGGCGAGTATTTGTTGAACCCGGAGAAGTCTATGGAGGTTCAGCAAGATGACTCCATCATCCTCCTGGCAGATGACGACGATGCCGTCCAGCCGGTGGATTCCTCGCACTTCGACTACGCACGCTGGGCAGGCGAGCGCAAGCCTGCCGCCTTCAAGGAATCCAATCCCAACGATGGCGAAACGATCAGTGCCCTGATTTGCAATCTGAATGCCCGAAACTGCGGCTGTGCGATCTTGGCTGCAATGGATTCGATGACTGGGAAAGGATCACAAGTTGATCTTTACGGTTCCCTCAGCGAAGAGGAGACCTACGAAATAGTGTCCAACGCTCAGAGGAAATGGGAACAAGACTTCAAGAACATAGAGGTTCGAAAAGTGTATAGTGCACCGAGTGACGCCATGACGGCGATGTATCGTCTTCGAGATCTGCCCTTGGAGACCTATGACTACATCATCCTGTTGGCTAACACAGTAGAATCGGTAGACCGCGCCGATGAGCAGACGGTGGCCATGGTTCTGCAGATGCAATCCCTTCTGGCTGAGCGTGACGAAGACAAGTCTTTCCAGCCCCTGGTTGAGATCTGCACTCAAACCGCAGAAGAGCAGCTGTCTGCGGTGGGAATTCAGAACATGTGTAACAGCACGCTGTTGGTTTCAAAAGCGCTTGCGATGGTCGCCATCAGTGAGGTGAACTATGGAGTCTTGAAGGATATTCTCTCCACGGATGGAAATCAGCTGGACATCATGGACTTGCAAGATTACCTGGCTGAAGGGGAGACGCTCCCTACCTTTTTGACCTTCGCCGAGGCTGCGGCGATCGTGAACCGAGCAGTGAAGCAGGCCAGGGGGCTAATGTGCTCGTGTCGGCCTTTGTTTCTGCGTCCTGAACCAGGTGTTGATCGGCTGGTCCGAGGATGGCGAGTACGTCATCAATCCCAAGAGCAAGCTCGTGCCCCGGCCCTGGTCGGCTGAGGACAGCATCGTAGTAATTAAGGACACCACAGCTGCCGCCCCAGTGCGGCATCGCAGAAGCTCCGTTTCAACAGCGAAGAACCTCGTTTCAGCGTAGTGACACCAGGCGCAGCAGACCGCGTGTCGTGTGACCCGAAAAGGCGCTGTGGTTGTCTCTGGCCCGCGACCGATTCTGGAACACGTGCCAGTGCCGGCAATGTCAGGTCCATGATACAGCGGGAGTTCGTGCGGAAGAACCGTGCAGATGACGACGCTGAATTCTGGGGGGCTAAGGATCGGGCTCGTACTGAGCACTTGAGTGTGAATATCTATATATGTACATGTATATATAGACATATAGATATATACACGTGGAAGTGGCCCCTGCCTGGGACGTGTCCTTCCAAATATGAATCCTCTAGACACTTTCGGGGTGTCGTTGCGCATTCATGCCATCTGTTCACGCCTCCGGCATGCTAATCTTCAAATCGACAATCTCACCACAATCCCTGGATTCTGAAATACAGTCCTTGTCTCTACCTGCAGGGGAAGGATGGATTCCGGACATACCTCAAGAAGAAGTTCGGGTGCCTGCCACAGACTTCGAGGGTATTTGTGTAAGATGAAGAGGACTCAAGGGAGCGGAGCTGCCGCATGAGGCTCTTGAGATTGCGTTGCATTCAGGGTGACTCCCAATCTCTTGGCCCAGTCTGGTCGAACCGGGAACTGGTGTGATGCAAGCCGACGTCTTGCTGAGGACGATCCTACACGGATGGAGGGCGTTGGACCAGGACAGCCGCCAGCCTATGCAGACGAGAGAAAGAGAAAAAACATGGGCGAGAGACAGATGGAGATACCGAGAGCGGGTGGCTTGACGACCGAGGTTTAATTCAAGTTTGATGAACCAGGGAATGTCCTTCGAGACACTTCGGACTGTCCTATCATGTCAGATCCAAGTTCTTTCCCAAAGATTGTCTCCTTACAGCGCCGCTCCTGGGGGGAGGCGAGACTAAGCGACGTACCAAATCATGCGGCCCATTGCAACAAACATCAGTGTATTGCGTCGACGTGGTGTAGGAACTCTGATTTCGAGCGCTGTGGAGTTGAAGGTCGAAAGCAAGCAGGCAGTATGCTCTTTAATTGGAGAGAGATGCAGGGCCGGGCGGATTGTCACGGAAACAGGAAGTCTTCAAGACTTTGAGCATCATGTCAATGTCAATATCCGGTTGAGGGTCTCGGACCCTAGGAATCTCCTGCCTTCGCCAGGACAGGTGTGGGCGTCTGTCTTTCCAAGAGTTCTGTCAGGCCTGCCGTGTGCAGGCCTCGGTAAGCGGAAGCGAGACGCAGGGCTGTAGTTGAGGCCTTCGCACTGTGGTTCTTCAAGCAGAACGCCGCAGAGCCAGTGAAAGACTGCACAGTGCTCTGAGGCAATGGGATATCACGGCAACTTCAAGAAGCCCGGACCCGGGAAGAGACGGATTTATGATTCTGGGTGGTGGTCAGCACGAGCACAGGTCTGCTTGGTTTTACAATTCCGGATCTTCGATCAAAGTTTGGCGAATGCCCGGATAAGGCTCTGGGCGGAATTGGATGAAAAGAAGACCGGCATGGCACTCGCCTGAGTGGGTCGCGGGGTCAATGCTTTCCCACAGAACGTTGCTTAGTGGCTACTCAAATCAGCTGCTGCGGCTGTATTTGGCACTTTCGACTACAGGTGTCGTTGATGGAGATTGACGCAGATGTCGGCCATTACATTGGTGTGCAGCTGAGATGAGAGTTCCTATCGTGCACTCATAGACATCAGCAAAAAACTGTCCACTGGAGAGTGGACAAAGCAGAAACATCAAGATGGGGACTAACGATTCACATCGGGCCTTCCTAAACCCCTGCATTCTCACGAAACAATCGAGTCCTTCTGCATGGCTTGAGTCTGGAGCAGAAGGTAACAAGTGCCTTGCAGAAGCCGATGTTGTCCAGCCCTTCCCACCGCACGTGCTGCCACTACCCTGCCGCCTCATTTACCTGCGGTGAGATGTGTGCACGTTTGGCCCGGACGTGTCCCAAGAGCAGCCGAGGCACATTCAAGCATGCGTTGCTGCAAAAGTATGGCGACATGGTCACTGCCTGGTTCCAGTGCATCGACGTGAAGCGCGAAGGGCGAATCCAGGAGTCATGGAAGCTGTTCCCGGTTCGCTTTATACTCAGCCGGATTCCTCGCGGAGAGTTGGATGCGGTCTTCAATGATTCAAGAAACTTCGAGTTGAAGGCGCTTCAGGACATCAAAGGATGCCTTCTGATCACCCTGGTGCAACGATTTGTGTCTTCCGGGGCCGAGGTCTGGTTTGGGCTTTGGTGGTTCGCGGTGCTCGCACTGTGTGCTGCAGCCATTTCATGAGCTGGAGTTGTGTCGTATCAGTACGAGCTTCACATGCACAGCCGAGTCTCCGCATGTCTGTAGGTGATAGCAGGTTAATTAGAGGTGGGTGTAGTTGTTTCCATGTCTCTTTGGTCTTCGCCCTTTCTACATTCGGTGGCCTATACGTATATTCAGCTATGAATGGGCGCATGCGCCCATCCATCTGTCTAGCCGTCTGCCGATCCGTCTATAGCCATAGAGACGCACCTCTCCCCTCTCCCTCCCTCCCTCCCCAACTCTTAGTCTTCCTGTCTTGTTGCGCAGCGCATTCTTTTCAATGGCGCCCCACGGAGCAATTGGTACTGCGGCAGGGATTGTGGCCGGACTCGTTCTTCGAAGTGTGCCTCTCCTGCATGCGGCATTGCTGCGGCAGTTTTTCCCTTCTGTCTATCGTGTGGTGGAATCACTGACGCAGCCGAGGTGCTTGCCTTCTGCCCCCATTCCGGTCAGGCGCTGCGAGTGATTCGCGGGTGATGGATACAGGGATGCTCTGCCGGTCTGGGGCATGGGCAGCTTAGCTTTTGATGCAAGTCTCTGAACGGTGGAACTTGCGTGAGATACGGCCCTCAAATTTTGAGATACACATGCGGGAGTGATCCGGAAGTTCATGAAAGCTGCCCCGTAACCCGGTTTCAACGGGCTTCGGTGAAACTTCAGGTTTTTCAGATGAGAAGAACCGCCAGAATTGGCCCGAAAGTTTCAATCCGTAAGCTTTGGCGTTCTGCTCAACTTACGCTGGTCAGCTTTCATCTTGGCATCGCAGCGGTCGATAGTCTCTCACTTCCTGGAACTGGCAGCCGGAAGAGCCTCGAGCAACAACTCCTGGGATTTATCGGAATTGGGGTTTCCTTTGCGGCATGACGCGGATTTCAGTGGAAGAACGAAGTCGGTTTACTGTTGAGATGCTTCCACACAGGAGGTTGAAAGGGATCTGTAAGTGTTTGAGTTAGTGTGTAGGAGGAGGGCAAGCTGCCTCTCCGGAGTTGCTCGGGCCCGAGCCTGCGACATGTCCGAAGCCGTCCTCGCCCGTTGCGAAGCCTGGACTGCCAAGCATGGGGACTTCATGGACGAGTCCGGTCTCAAGGTGCTGCTGCAAGGGCTCTCGAGCTGGGAAGTGTCGCTGCTTTACAAGGCCTTTGCTGGGTCCGAGGCTGAGGAGCTGCAGCTTCTTCCTTTCGTGCACTGGCTCTTCCAAGCACTCGGCCCGGACACACCGCCCCCCACGGCTCCCGCTCTGCTAACGCCGCCCGCGCCTCGAGCTCCCGAAGAGTCGGGTGTGCCGCTGCAGGAGTTCACAAGGCTTTTGAGGGAACACGAAGCCTGGCTGTCCACAGCCACGTGGAACCCCCACACTGGCTGTGCATGTCGGCCCAACATGTACGACTTGGTAGAGACGATCATTAAGCCTCTTACCAAGGCAACCCTCGTCTCATACGCAGAGCTCCTGGAGCCCTTGGCACCCCAGGTCTTTGTGAGCCACTGGTGGGGTGAGGAGTTTGTCTGCTTCGTGAGAGCTCTTCAGCTCTTTGCCGGCACCTACATGTCCCAAGAGTCCCAAGCCCTTCCAGATTCTACTGACGCCAGCAATGCGCTGGCGGAATCAAATCTTGCCTTTTGGGTCTGTTCCTTTGCTAATCGGCAATGGGAGGTGAATCTGGGAAGCACGTTGCAAGAGAGCCCCTTCGAGCGAGCGCTTGCAGCTCCATCCTGCACGCACGTGGTAATGATCATGGATCCGGATGCCACTCCATTGCAACGGATTTGGTGCCTGTACGAAGTGCTCCGTGCACACGCTCTGAAGAAGGAGTTTCACATTGCTACCGACAATGGCGTGCTGACCTTCGGCAGTGATGAGCCTTTCGGGCAGCAGCGAAAGGATCTTTTGATGCTGACAAAGAGGGTATTGGAGATCGACCCAGCGACCGCAAAGGCCAGCCAGGAGCAGGACCGTTGTATGATCATGGCGGAGGTGGACAAGGCCAGTCATCTTGAATCTACTTGAACTGTGCTGCGATAGTATATCCCAAGCCGCAGAATCTGTGCTCTCCTGACAGGTCGTTGGCCTGGAGCAGTTCGGTCTGCACGTCATGTCACTGCTAGCGTGGGCCTTCAGGCAATGCTACTCCTGAGCCGTCTTCTGTGTGTTGATGACTGACTCAACTTGGGAAGATTCAACGTGTGGGGTCAGTATGTTGATGCACTAGCAGGGACTCCTCAGGGTCATTGATCGGTCTGATGTTCCATCGCTCGCCGGGTTTTAGCGGTTCTCTTCTTTAGTTGACCGGCAAGGAGGCGCGGCGGGGAGCAGCTTGCCATGGATGCTCCTGCAGCTTGCTCGAAGACAGTTAAACATACTTGAAGCTTCCTATGGCCAAAACTGAAATCCAGGCATGTGTACTGGAATGGCATTGGGCCGATGAGGCCAGTAATGAGACTGACTAGCAGTGCAATATGCAGCGTAGGTGTTGGACGTCCAGAGCAGGCTAGCAGTGTCTCCGAGTGCAGCCTATGGCATGACCCCAAGTCCGAAAACGTCGAAGCTTGTCACAAGCCCTCCCATCTTCTCCAAGCTGCGGACAGCATCGGCGTGGCAACATCTTGCGGTTTTCGGCAAGGGGCCCGAGTCTCCTGATCAAGCAGGAGTCCAGTACCTTCGCTTGGTACTAGCAGGTCTGTATAGTTGTCTTTCGTCAGAACCTCTTGATGCCCAGGAACTGAAGCCTCGTTACTTTCGCCTCGTCCGGCTTGGTGAGATGCTTGCGCCTTGGCAGTGGGAGTTTTTGCCTGGAATTGGGAGCTTTTGCCTGGAATTTCTTGTCACGCAGCTGGAGGCTTGCCGGCTGTTAAAGTACGTTTCATATTTTTCTTGCCTTCCGACTGCAACCGAAACCGACTTGAGTCAAACTCCGATAACTGCAACCATTGCCGCCGCATGTTGTTGCTGGAGATTTCAGGTCACCTTCGAGGGCAGGTCTGTGCTGCACTGCGTGGCCCAAAGGAAAGAGCCACGTGAGGTGCTTCGGATTGGTATGGGGCAACCTGTGGTAGTGCGGTGTCTTGGTTGTAGCACTTTCCGGAAAGCCTGAACCCCTGTGCCTTATGTTGAAGCCTCTGGATTTGATCGTGAAGTGCAAGTCAGTCTGCGGAAGGTGCAGCTGGCTCTGGCAGCGGCAGCTGCGGAGGTAGGGCCCGTGTTACGCTTGACCACTTTCCCAAGCGCCGGTACTTGGAAGGAGCTGGCGTGCTGCAACTCATTGGGGCAGACTGCCCTCCATGTCGCGGCCGCATACAACAGGCAGACAGGAGTAAACTGTTCTGGTGCGAGGGGATTGGAAGAGGAGTATGCAACGCAGCTTGCAGGAACATGAAGACGCTTTTCTGCTTGAGGGCATGGTGCGGTGCATGTGGATCACCACAATACAGCAGAAAATGCAGAGCGAGTCTGTGTCGTGATCCTTCTGTGACTCCTGCAGATGCTACAGCATAGTGGGCTCAGCCGACCTCTGCTGCAGGCACGTGGATGTCATCGATCTCCTCATCACTGCGCGGATGGATGCCAACGCCGCTTCAGCTTTGGCATTGACCGACTGTGTGTGGGATTGAGCTGGGAGCGGTTTAGTGTTCGTGACAACAAGCCACCAAACTAACATGCGACTGCTGTTCCTCGAGCCTACGTGCGTATGTGTGCAACGAAGCAAAGCATGAATTCAGCTGCAGTCTAAGGCTCGCGACCGGAAAGGGCTTACGCCCTGGATGCTTTCAGCAGCGACAGGTCACTGAAACCGAGTTGCTGGAATCCAGCTGAAGCAAGCCAATGGAAATGTTCCGTAGGATTTGACAAGAAGCAGGTTTCTTTGTTTGAGCACACCCAGAGCCAGAAGTAGGCTTTTTTTCCAGTTCACTGCCTGAAGGTCATCACGAGGCCCTGGCCCGCTTGCTTGCCTGGGGTGCAGACCTTTCTTGCGACTTAGACCTGTGGCAGTTCGAGAAGGTACCGTGGGAAGCCAAGACTATCCCGAATGGACTTTTCATGGCGGCATTCAGTGGCAGCTCGGAGTGCTGCCAAATATTCCTTAGCCGCGCTACGAAGGTCCACGAGGTCATGCTGATTGCAGCCTGCATCGGTGGAAATGCTGCAGCATTGCAGACCATGCTGCCTCATGCCGAGCACGTCATCTCTCGCGATGCCCCCTTTTCGCCGCTTTTCTCTGCAAGCTTCTGTGGCCAACTGGACTGCGTGGATCTTCTACTAAGCCACCAAGCCTTGCCAAACCAGACCTGCGATGACGGAAAAACTGCCTTCTTCGCTGCGATGGCGTCTGGACACGAAGACGTTGGCCAGCTTTTGCTCAGGTACCGCGCAGACCCTTGGATTAGGACGGAGGCTGACGACACCGCTCTGTTGGTGGCGAGTGGGGGAGGGCACGATGCCTGCGTGCGGATGATGCTGTCTCTGCGAGCAGACTTGCACCAAACCTGCGGCGAAGCAGAAGGCAAAGTGCTCCATGTCGCGGCAGAATGGGGGCGCGAGAAGACTGTGAGGCTCCTGGTGGAGAGCCGAGCAGATCCAAAGGCAGTAGACAAGAAACAAAAAACTCCGCTGCACAAGGCGGCTGAATACGGCTATGTGGAAGTTCTTGCAGCCTTGCTCGAGCTAAATGCAGATCCTCGAGCCATCGATAGTGCAGGGGACACTGCACTTGATGTGGCCATGCTCGAGCGCATGGAAGAAGCTACAGACTATTTGAGGGCAGTGATGCGTGGTACCGACATCCACGGGATGCCTTAGGATGTGTGACGATGTGTGAGGAGTGCTCGAAGACATGTGATGACCTCTACCAGGTCGCTGCTGGCCCACCATCTTCGAAGAAGAGAGGGGAGAGCTACTCAAGCTTCGACTTCCGAAGGAAGCCGTAGGCAGTTGATCCAAAAAAATCGATTGAAGGGATCCCGGGTGATGGTTTGCGGATCCCCGAATCGGTGCACGGTTCCCAGCGCTCTTGCAGGGCAAGCCCCCTATGTTCGGCGACTACGAGGCGCGCCGATGTTGTTGCAAGGCAGAGCCCAGCGACAGGAGAGCTACCACTAGCTGTGCGATCCGGTCGCAGTCATCAGCTGACGACACGACAAGCATGGGGATCAGGGTTCTGAGAAGAAGTGTGTCGGCTAGCAATTTTATCAGCTGCGTGGCCGAAAGGGGCTTGACACGCCCCTGCAACAAGAAGAAATACAATCGTTGTGGTTCCACTTTTGTAATGGCCATTTGGACGATCACCTTCCCCTGTGTCAGTAGTGGGACAGGGGCGAACAAATGCAATGTCTATGTGTGGGCAGCGGGTCCTGACAGCTTGCGGAGCCAGAAAGTATCCTTCGCACGTAGCAGGTACCCCCGTCACCTGTCCAAACTCAAGCACAGCTTGCCACAGGCACAGCGGCACTGGATGGAGATCACCACGTCTTTGCCAGCTGTCGATTGGTACGAGCAAACAACTGAGAACGATCTGCAGCAGCTCCGATGCAAGTTACCGCTCGCCGCATTGCACATCTAGCACCGTATCGAACTGGTGTGTATGCAAGGGCCGAGTCATGCCGAGTCTTCCTGCCGAAGTGCTGAGAGGTATTGGGGCCTGGATTATCCACCTCTAACAGCTTTCCACTCCTGGTTGCTCGGGACGCTGGCCAGCGCTTTCACATCTTTGGGACCCAGAGCAGTTGTTGCCAATATTCAGCTATGGGCGGCATTGGACTAGTGTCTCGCATGTCGTGCAGGTTCAGTTTACTAGAAGGCACTAGCACGCCCGGGAAAGCAAAGAACTGAGGAAGCTGGGGCACTTGGTGGACCCCGCCTGCTTTGCTCTGCATGCCAGCCGTGGCTACGAAGGCATCAGTTGCAAGGCATCGTGGACCAAGTTGAGACGTAGACACGCTCCATGCTTTTGGATTCTGTTTGCATCGAGGTGCGTACCTACCCTGACTGCCCAACCCGTGTGCAGGTGTTCTTGCGTATCTCGGTGATCGTGTCAGACCTTCTCGTTTATCTACCCGGCAACTTGTCAGAGATTACAGATCTCAGCTGGTGCATGAAAGCGAGACTCCGATTTCGCATTCCCTCTCCTGATGTTACGCCGCGCCCAGCATGTAGATCCCTGGAGCACAGCTCGCCCAATCCGAGCTTGACGCCAAGTTGAAAACCATTTCGTGAGCCATCTTTCGAATGATGTCGACGCCACTGAGAACCTGATTACCACCATTTGCAACGCAGCCAAGCCTTGATGGGAACTGAAGCTACTGCCAGTGCTTTCCCGGCAAAGTTAGCAGTGTTCCTCCCTCGTGAAGCTCACAAAGTGGACCCAAGTGAAGACGGGTAAGGGAACTGCCCTGCACAACATGTTGCATATGGTGTTGTGTCACTGCTGATTATCTGTCCATGACAGCCTTCAGTCAAGCTCATGGCCACTGACGAGTGCTACACACGGAATACCGAAAGATGCTACTCTGCCGGCGCCGCGTTCCAGCACGCCCTGCGCGAGAACCGCCCGTCAAGCCTTGGAGCTCTCGGGCCGAGGCGTCTTCGTTGCCGGCTGGGGATTTGGTGCCAAGGACGACAGTTGGGACTCGGGAAGGCAACTGAGAACGATGAACTTTGACAGGACCCGGCGCTACGTTCTTCAACTGTGCAGCTGCTGTGGCTGCTGCCGCCCCTGGTGCGGTGGGGTTCAGAAGCGGGTTTAGAATGTTTTGGAAGAAGTTTGCATGTCAGACTATGATACAGGTGCCTAGTATAGGCTTCGAAAGTAGCAAGTGCGACTGCGACATGAGAAGGTCTTGATTGATCACGCCCACTTCCAGCACCCTGACTGCAGCCTTCAGACTGACTGCATGCTCTGCTATATGTGTGCTGTGTGCCCATGACCACCTGCTGGCATGTGCAACAAAATCCAGTCACAAAGGTACAACGGCGTTTGCTTGGGCCTGTGCCTTGCAGCTGCTGGCTGCGTGGCCCGCGGCCGGACGGCGCTTGCCAGCGTTCCCTGGAGCTTTCAAAGTTGCTGGATGCTGTAGGGATAAGCCTTTCTAAAGCATCCGAAGGAATGTTGAGGTAGAGTCGGTCTGCGGTCCGTGAGAATGGGGGCCGGTGTCGACTTAGCCGAGTGCCCAAGGTTCTATTTACATCTGGGTTGCTCTTCAAGCAGATCGCACTTTACTATGCCCTCAGCTGCAATTGTGTTGGATTGCTTGCCGAAACTCATTCCGCGTTTGGGGCTTTGGGCTCGGTGGTGGCTTCGTCTTGATCTTCACTTTGTGTTGTGCTCGACCCAACGAAGCCAGCAACTACTGATGCCATGTAGCTGCAAGACCAGTATTAAATTAGTCCGATTCCGCCTCCCTTCACGGGGTGCTTTAATGTTTCGGCAGGAGTGTCTATCAAGCTTCTCACAGTCTCCGGGAACGACCCACATTATGGAGCATCCCACATCCTGCAGGAGAAAATCCTGCCCCAAGCATGCCAGAAGCCAGTGCCCGAGAGGATCCCGCAAGTCCTGGGCCACGACTCTAGCGACTCAAAGCATCCGAAGCCAACTCCAGGCGCCGGCCTTCTTTTTTGGCATTCTCAGTATCTGCCTCTGGCGACCCCCCGTGGGGATCTTCATGGCATCCCAACGTGTGGTTGCCACGGGCCTCGTCGTCTTGTCTTCAGCTTCGCTGCTGCTGGCGCCGTGGCTGCTGTCTGCGCATCCGTTTGCCGCTTCACGTCTGCAAAGGAAGGGTGAGTCCTCGCGTCCTCTATTTGATACGTTTGTGCGACCCGAGGCAGTGCTGCAGGTCTTGCACCGGATGTTTCCATTCGCGCGAGGGCTTTACGAGGACAAAGTTGCCAACTTTTGGTGTTCAATCTCGGTTGAAGCTCGGCCTGCAGCAGAAAACTCCGTGCATGCACACCAGCATGTGGCAATCGCGCAACGGTTTCCAGCTCAGGTCTTGAAGGTACATCGTCTCTTGCCTGCGGCACACATTCCGCGCCTCTGTGCCGCTGCCACGCTGCTGGCGCTGCTGCTGCTCGGATTCAGACTTAGGCAGTCCACCACTTGCGGTAGTGCAAAGCCTTCGTGTTATACTCTCTTGTCCTGAGAGTAGTCGATGAAGATGTGCCTGAACTGAGTCCTTCAGCGCTCTGCTCACTGCGTCGGGGGGCTGGGCCAGGAGTCTCGGCTTGGTACTCACCTCACGAGAGACGCCGAGACGCAAAACGGGAGGCGCCAGTCATGACAGGATCCTTTGCGGCTGCCTTGTTCACCTCGTCTCTGTCCTTCTTCCTCTTCGCCTTCCAGGCTCGGCGCTGGAGCGTAGCGGCTCTCGCTCTTCGGAAATTTCGCTTCTCTCTGCAAAGGTTCACGAGAAGGGCATTCTCTTCGCGGCGACGGCCGCGGCTCTGCTGCCCATGGCGATGCCAGCGAGGCATGTGGCCTGGGCTGTACTGGCAGCGCGGCACTTCCAGCTCGTGGCCCTCTTCTCCATGCGTCTAGGCAGGGAATGGGAACTCGTGGCACAGAGGCTCCGTGCTGTTGGGCTCTTGAGCTGCGTGGCTGTTTCGCTACAAATAACCCGGAGAGCTTGAGGTATCCCCTGATGGTCAAGGACGTCCTTGTCGTCCCATACGCTCTGGCGTGTTTGTCGCTAGTTGCCTTCTGTGAGATGGCAGCATACCAGGCGGGACCGGATTTGTGGAGACGGGACCCAGTCAGCAGTAGGCCTATCTTCGCTGGTCGCCCTGGAGGTGCCTTGGGGAAGCAGGCTGTTGCTCAGGCCAGGCTTGTACAGTTCGATAATGTTCGATATACATGTTTTTGAGTCAAATGTGCTAAGTGAGGGCCTCGTACCTCGTGGGCCTGCTCCTCCACGGCATCCATGCCTTCGCACCGGCTCCGGCACGGTACCCGGACCTCTGGACGCTGCTCATCACCAGCGCCAGCTGCAGTTACCGTGGTTGCAGTAAGAGCTAGTCGCCGCTGCTCTTGCCGTTGGGCCAGCAGACCGAGTTTAGATTCTTAGACTGCTTCCCCTGTGCGCCTGAGAGTCTTCTGCGGAAAATCCGTTCGACCCAGCTTGATGCGTAAGCTATAAGCGTTGTTCGTCGGTGCGCACCTCCGGCTTGGTGCACTTGAACAGCTCGCCAGCTTGTTTGGGCAAGGTTACTTCTTGTGCTCCCTCGTTGTGGTGAGTGTGGCTCAGATGAGGGGCCTCTTTAGTGTCGAAGCAGACACTGCCAAGCAGAAAGAGCAGTGACAAAACGGCTAGCAGCTTTTTGCAAGCACTGCCCTTCCTCAACAAAGACCTGTGCCCTACACCCCTGCTATGTTGATTGAATGCTTTCATTCCGCAGGAGCGATCTCTTCGAACAGCAGTGGGCACGTTCGGGGCCTCAGGGTTCTTGGTCAACTCACGACCGTACGTTGGCACCTTCAAGATGCCAACAGAGGGAACACTGTTCAGAGCCAGGCTCGGTCTGGATTTGAACCCCGCCAAGCTTTTCAGCTTTCTGCGGAGCCCTTCATCCCAGGCCTGTTCTCTTCCGTGATCCTGCTCCGACATTGAACCTAAAGCAGTCAAGAGCACAACGCATCCTTGTCTTCAGTGGATCAGTGGATGAAAGTCTCAAGCTATTGTGAGCACACGCATGGAAAGCAACCACTCGCTCCTAGATGTTCTTTCGTCAGCCAGGAGGGTGTGACCTTCCAAGAGTTCGACCCTGAAGCATGGTCTATGCCTCAGCACGAGCATGGAGTGGCACAGCAGGCCGCTAGTGGTCAAGAACAGCTTGCAGATGAAGTGGTTAGTACGAGTAATGCAGAGCTCAGGAAGAAATACATGTCCGGCGACTACAGCAATTTGGTCCTCCCAGACAGCCGGGAATTCCTGGATGACTTGCCTGTGCCTCTGAGACATGTTCGCTACATCTTGTCCCTCGTCTCCGTGGTGACTTACATCAGAGCTCGGCATCATAGGTTGGAAGGTGTAGAGAACTACGTTCGATGAGAGCAGGCCTGAAGCCGCGGGCCACATGCCCGAGTCGGTGACCGACCGACGTCAAGGTGGCGTAGAGTCCGGCACCTGAGAATTCACAGAGCAGGGCTCAAGGCACGAAACGTACTGAACTGCACTACAAAGTCGCGGACGGTCTTCAAATCTCTCTTCACGTCTCGGTAGATATCCACGGCCCTCGGAGTTTCCCCGACCCCACGTGACTCCTGATGGCACCGAGGGAAGCTCGTGAAGGCCTCTTTAGCATCCTTGTGGGGCTGAGGCAGATGCGGCGGAGCATGAACAAAGATGCTCAAGATCAGAGAAAGCAGGCTCGACCTCGGTTTGCGTCACTTTCAGGCTTTCTCCCAATCAAACAGACTGTCTGAATGTCGCAGCCATCAATGCTCGGGTACAGCCGGCACTCGGCCTGCTGCCCAGCTATGAGCCCTCTGGGCCAGCACAGCCGGCTGATTATCTTCAGCAGGGCTGTACTATGGTGAACGGGACATCGAAGTGGCACCGTCTTGCTCGGTGGGTCACCAGGGAGTGGCGAGACCCAGGGTTCGGAGCTGTGGGAGGAGTTTCGAAAGGTTCTGGACGAATTCGGGCAATGCCAATGTTGTTGAACGAGTGCGAAACACCAGGAACAATCTGGAATAACTGAATGATGGTATCGCGAGCCGAGCAAAGACGACAAAGAAGTTTCACTTTCGGAAGGTGTCTTTGTCCCGACTGAGCTTCATTCTCGCACCGGCTATTTGACCATTGGAGACTTTCTTGAGATAGTTCACATGTCTCCTACTGTGATGTGATTTTGTACAGCCAAAGATGTAGACAGCTCCAAGGAGTCGCGATCGCGTCCGTGACGAGACGGACAGGATGCGAGATCGTCGAGTGTCCGGCGGAGTGGAACCTGCGGTGTGGTGGTCAGGGCGCTTGCACGTCAAGCCATCGGCAAACCGCCGATTCATCAAACGAACGGGAGAGCGAGCAAGATGCGATCGTGCATTTCGATTGGGAGCCTGGACAGGTGCTGAATCGAAGGTATCGACCGCGCTCTAAAGCTGACAAAGGGACATTCAGCAGAGTCTGCCTGGCCACCGACACCACAAAGAAGTTCCAGGTTGCAATAAAGATCATGCGCGATGTCAAGCAGTTTAGAGAGGCAGCACAAGAAGAGGCAGAGGCCCTTGGCGACTATTTGTGCAGCTGACTTGTGGGGCAATTTCGTTGCTGCTGATGCACACTTCCTTCCTTCACGACTCCAGGTTCTTCTGCATGGTCCTTGAACCTTTGGGCTGCAGCCTGTACGAGTTCGCCAAAAAGAACGATTACAGAGGGTTTTGGCTTCAGGACATTCTGCTATCCTGGATACTCCTGAGAACCCGAAAAAGTGGGCGGAGTTCAAGCTTCGAAGCGAGGCAGTGAGGTGGCAGTACGATAGTAGACTTCATTCGCCTGGTCTTGCTCCTGAGCATGGTTTGGCGGGCACGTGAGGAGGTGTTCGTTGCAATCAGCCCTTCCCACTATGGCAACGCATCCACTGGCTGAGTCCGACGAGATTGCCGTTCTCGTCAGCCTGTCGGGCGACCCCTGCAGTAGGAAGGCAACACGCGCGACTGCAGAGTGTGCTCTCCGAACCACGACTGGCGACAAGCACTGCGGACTGGAGGCTGCAACAGCTTTGGTTCCAGCTACTTTGTGGATCCTGCCGCGAAGCACTGCAGTGCGTACAATGCCAGGTATTCCTGCAAAATCTCGGCACTTTGTGGAGTGAGGAACAGACGCCCACGACGGCCGCGGAAGCGCACAAGATCAAATTTGCCTGACGACGTCTGCTGAACAAATTGCCTCATGCCTTGCAGCTTGGTTGACAACGCGGCAGATTCCGAACATGTTTAAGCACAGTGCTACTTGCTGTGGAAGAGGTTGCTGCCGAATTCCTGCGAAATCAAAACAGGAGTATTTTCGGGCCCTGGCTAGCTAACTTGATGTGCCACAAAAGGAGTGCTCTTGAGCACAAGCGCGGCTAGGACAGGCACGGCGATCAAAATCGTACGAAGAGGCACCTGCAGAGGAGGATGTTGAGGTTCTGCTGGAGCCGCAGGACCTCAGCCGGACGCTCCGGCCACTGGCACTTCGCGACTTGGCTGGGCTGCCCGTGCCTGCTGGCTCCTGCTCCTCACAACTCCGCTATGTTTCTGTCTCGAGTAAGCTCGGATGCCTCTGGAGCACGCCGCAGCGAATTGGAGCATAAGCAGATCCCAACAATTGGCATGGCCCGCTTCAGCAAGGAAGCTGGGAAGGTGCTTTGCATCATTGAGGTGGGGCAGTCATCATGGGCTTGGGTGCCTTTGCCAGTGCAGCCTCCACCGCGTGTGACTACGGCACTCCGCATGAATACGAGGCCATTGACAAACAGGGAGAGGCCGATCTGCGCCACTACCCTGAGCTGTTGATTGGTGCGCTGTGGCTTCCTCGATCTCAACGTGCTGAAGCCCTGAACGTGCCAGCCAACTGCGTTGCAACCATTGTCGTTTTCAATGGGGCGCTGTCCGTCCTGATGCAGTTCACGCTGGCTGGTTTCGCGGTTTGGCCATCGACAAGCGGGTGAACAAGCAGATCGCAATCTTTGAAAGAAGAGGAACACGGCCAAGATTGAGACCACCCAGTTCTTGAAGCGTCAGGGCTACCATGTCGCGGCACATCAATTGATGCATCTTCCAGACCATCATGGGAACACATTCGTCATGAAGGCTGCCACCCTGCTGGGTGATTCAACCTTCGCTGCTGCCCAGGAACCGAGAAGCAGCGTGTTGGTGCTGTTGACATCCTGGGGGTCTGTTCGTTGTTCTGTCCTTGGTGCAGAATACTGGCCTTACGAAGGAGCAAACATGTTGCCCTCTGATGACTGTGCTGCGCTTGTAGGTATACCACAGTTACAAGACGCCCAGCCGGTGGTGGCCAAGTTGTCTAGCAAGTGCTTGCTTCATCAACGTGGGTGTTGTGAAGGATGTGTTTGAGGAAACCTCTGGCCGGTTTTTGATTCACCTATGCAAGAGTATACAGCGGTCGAGGTACTGCACTGGGGCATGGAAGCCTTCTACAAGCTGGACTACACCGGAGGCATGTTTTTTGCAACGCACGTTCATGGGACCTAGCTTGACGCGGACGATGCTGGCGTTGCTGCACATGAGTGTTTCCAAGGAACTTGCATGAACGTTTTTGAGACGAACAATACCTCCAGTGTGGCACCGTTCCTCTGCCGTTTCCACGGTCTGCCAAAGCACTGTTGAACTGAAAGCACCTGCATCGAACGCACAACACTTCTGTTCAGCCTCCCTACCAATCGGAGGAGGCTAGTGGTGGTGTTGTGTGTTCGCTGACACATCTTCCCGTTCCCGACCTGCTTCGCTTCTGGAGGACGGCCCTAATGTTTGTCGAGGCCTGGATGAGTCCGGTCATTTGAGAAAAAGGCGCGAGTTCACTTCGCCAGCCTCAGATCTGAAGTTTGATAAAAGACGAAGTGGGCAATCTTAGGGCTTAGATACCGCAAGATTCAAGATCCATGGACTAAAGAGGTCCAGTTAGGCGAGAATACTCTACAGGTTGGCTCGATTGAGAATCAGGCTGCACGTGCTGCCTCTCTGCATGTGCATGGGATTGATGCAAAGGTCCGTTTGAGGGGAAGTTCTGTTTTGCAGGAGTATAAGGCAAGAGGGGGAACTGTGGTGTGGGTCGCTGTGGGAATCCCTTCTGTCTGTGCCTGTTGCCTGATACTTGCCTGCCTCTGGGTATTCTGACTGAGGGAAAACCTGCAGGAGGAACAGAGGCGTCAAACAAAAACTAGATCCTGCAAGATAAACGCTCACGGTCTGCACAACAAACAGCACCTCTTGAGCCTTCACGATATGAAGCTTTACCTAGCTGGCCTTAGATTGCGTCCGTCCGGGTGTTTGTGGGTTGTCGCTGTTTCTTTCCTTAAGTGTTGGTTGTTTGCTTGCTGAGCTACGAGGAGCACGAGCAGATGGACAAGTTCAAAGTCGGCCTCAAGAGCGCCGATGGCTTTCGCCAGGCTCATTTCAGAGCCTCAGAGACTCAAGACAGCTTTGTTGGCGAGCTGTGCCAGGCGCTTGCTCATCGCTTTGGCTCCTTATTAGGAGCCTGGCGAGAGGCAGAAGCCTTGGGTTCGGAATGCCACGGCTGCTTGGGACTGGGACTGGGGATACACCTCGACTTAGGCGCTTGACTATGACGGCAACAACCGTCTGACCTTCGGTGAGCTAGCCCGCCTTGTTTGAGAGATCGAGCGGAGGGCACTAGACTCCTCTTGCTTTCCGCTCTGCACACAGGTCTTTGTCTCCAAGAAGAGCAGAATCATAGGTATCCTTGTTCGTGCTTCGACCAATGCAGGTTTTGCCTCGCGCTGAACCGGCTGGGTATGCATGGTGAAGTCAGGACTGCATGCGGAGCCTCGTTGTCGGCTTCCGCTCTCTTCACTGCGTTGTCCACAAGGAAGCTCTGGTGCCAGCTCACGAAGAGCACCGACGAGTCGGGCTTCCTGGTCTTCAGGTGCAGAAGCGTCGCTGCTCTCTCCGTAGAATCCGCTTCTTTTCGTGGACTGGCAGGGATCTCGACCCGCAGACAGACACTATGCTGTCGGAGTTGCGGAAGAAGCTGACCCAGGACCGAGCACAAACTGTGCTCCGCCGTCAGCTTGCTTCATCTTGCATCCTGGACTGAGGAGTACGAGAACATGCTCATGGCTTGGATCAAGGGCCTTGACACCCGAGCCTCGTGCCGAGCGACATTTGCACAAGCACGTCCATGGTTTGTGAAGCTCTCTATTCATCTGGCGCACAGTCGAGGGGACCGGGCTAGTCACAGAGAAGCAGTTCGTGCAGTGCTGTCGGAAGATAGGACAGTCTCGGGAAAGGGTGGGCCAGGGAGTCTAGAGTCTACAGCAGAGTCGATTCTCGAACTATCGCGACAGCAAGCAGGATTTGGCGGGAATGCTCGGGAACTCTTCAAGCGGATGCAGCCGGATGCAGGCGAGGTTTCTGTTTATGCTCTGGAAGTTCAGTCGGGATGCTCGACGCAGGTCGAACCCTGATGACGATCAGGGACTTCGACACAAAGGCATTTCATGCTCTCAGCCCGTGCCCCAAAGAGCGGAGAGCGGACTCCTCCTTTCTTGAAGTTCCCCGGGCCCTGAGACGACGGCCAGGCCGTGGCGACTTTCGCATGCTCAGCGAGCCAGCTCAAGGCTTGGAAGTGCCAAGAACAGAAAAGGAAAGAATTCGGAAGAAGTTTTGTTACACAAGTTTGAAGGGTTGCGACCTGGTTGCTGTGCAGGCCACCACGGAAAGTCGCCCTTGGAGCTGACTTTCCACCAGCGCAACGAGGTTTGCAGCAGATTCTCGTTGACCTCCTGGAATCTCCTGTTCAAACAGGCCGGCTTCTTCTACCAGATCCGAAGGGCAGCAGACGCCTCACGCAGGCGATGCTCAAGACTTGTGTGCTACGGATGCAGTCTTCGTTCCTGCTCCAAGAAGTCCTGTATAGTATGAAAGGATAGGTTCTGGCACAAGACAGCGTGGATCGTCCCTTTCCCTATCCGTGCCGCCATGGTACCAGCTTCGCGCGAACCGCAGGATTGCCACTATGTCCCGCAGTGACTGACATTACGACTTCTTGCCGATTGCCAATACAAGCACATGCGCCTGACCGTCCACTGCAGGTCGGTACTCAATTCCACCGCTACGATGATCAGATTATCAGTGGAGGATGGGCTCTCCTTAGACTTTTCCCACCTGACCATCAACCTCGACTGGTATCACGCTTTCCAACAAATTATTCTGGAGGTTTTATGTGGGTCTGAATGTCATCCCGCACTCTATTTCCAGACCGATGTGGGAGTGGTGTGCCTCCCTACGTTTGTTCCACTTGACCCTGCCGCTTTTTGCCTACGTGTTTTGCCAAGCATGGGAGACCGGTGGCTCCCAATGACGCAACCGGAAACCTCTGGAACATCCCATCAGACTGTCAGGTCTGCAGGTGCATGTCTACACCGTACGACGGGACACACTTCTGGATGACCATACTTTTGATCTGTCAAAGCTTGCACAGCAACTTCCCACTGGATGACATTGACTCCAACTTAGCAGTTGCCCCGTTTGAAGTATTCCACAAAGCTGTCTAGGGGAGCCGACATGAGGCGAACCGGGGGACCACGGCCTTCCCACGCTTTACACCAACGTCAACTGACTTATCAGGTGATCCATCTTTTATCGGCGAGTGGTCACGAATTCCCCTTGTGCGTCGGGTGAGCTTTACCAGCGACTCTAGAAGCGTCCTTTCTGACTAAGCTTTTCCCCACGGTGGCCGGAAAATTTACCCTAGTCCTGCCATCGTCTCACCCGAAAAGGGTAGCGAAGAGCCCTGTATAGACATGTCCATCGTGTATGTAGTTTTTCCGGAACTTGTTCCCCAAGCTGTATGCTTCCGCCGACTTTATGTTTTCCCCGCACATTAGTCCCATTGACAGGGCTGCTGACGAGCGGTCTCACCTGTGGACACGTTCTGCGCGACTGAGAGAGAGAGTATGAAAAGATGTAGAGGTTTCCTTTTGCTCGCAAGGCACAAGAATCATCCCCCTGTCAGGAAAGAGTTCGCGAAAGCCTGCCGAGTTGCACACCCGCCTGTGGCCCAGCAGAGCCGCTTCGGCCTGCACGCGGGAGGCTTCGATGCTCCCAGGTCGGCCTACAGCATCAACACCATTGAGGACTTTCAGGATCTTTGCATTCGCAGCAGCCCCGGACGACTGCTCTGCTCTCCAAACCTGCTCGTGTCCAAGTCTGTGCACAGGAAAGTACGGATCCCTCATAGCAGCTTGGCGGCAGTGCCTTGACGAGCACGCCAACGGCAAGCCTGGGACTCAGCTTCATCTTGAGCATGCTGGGAAGCACTTCTTCGATGCGAACTCATGGCTACGGGCTCGTTCTGTCAGTAGCTCGTAGCAAGATGTGAAGCAACACGTGCAAAGATTTTGTTACTGGGGGGAGAGATACTGGTAGACTTGTCAGTGCAGACATTTACAGGTCTTGAAGCCTCATGCATTGCAACACGAGTCGATTCTCAGTACCAAAATGCAAAAGGCAGCTGTCGTCAGCTTTCGTTGCCTCAAGCCGGTACATGGGCCGAAGTGACACTGGAGAGGCGAACGAGGGCGCTTCTCTGAGGGCCGGCAAGACGGCAGTAGCAGGTGGGGGAATTGCAGATGCCACTTCATCCTCATGTACCGATCCTTCTTTTGCCAAGGGCAGAAAGTTGGAGCAGGGTTAGCAGATGAGGAGGACTGGGCATCCACGGCCGTCGAGCCGTGCCAGCACTTGGTCTTCTGTTGTATCATGTCAACGCGTTTTTCTTGGAAGCTTCATGTTTCGAGGCCGCCGAGGACGATGAGGAAGACTCGCTGCTTTCATCCATGCCCACACCGGAGCCACCAAAGCAGAGTGGCCCAAAGGACTGATGAGCAAAGAGATCGTGGGCTCTGTCTGCTGGCTGCGATTCCTTCAGGAGCCCTCCCTCTGTGGGTGCCCGATGAAGTGGCTGTCATTGGTTTCCTTGACGTCTCTCGGAACTACAGGGGAGAGGGGGCGGGTTCCAGTTGTAAGAGCTACAGGTTCAGCAAGACGAAGACAACTGGACCAAGATCTAGCTGAGGTTTCAAACCACTGGCCAAGCTCTGCTCATCAAGTGGGCGGACGCACAGGGGAAAAAGGAGCGGCTGTAGTGCCGCGACGGATAGTAGAGTCATTCAGATTCAGAGAAGCTTAGCCTTCACGGATTTGAGGAGTACTTGCCCAGCACGGTGGTGTTCTGGACCGAAGTGGTGAAGCTGTTTACCAGCCTCGTCTTGGTCTTGCACGAGAGCGGAGCCTTCGGCTGAGCTAAGCTCTTCTTTACCGTTTCGGACCTGCAATTTGAAAATTTGGGTGCATGGGAGGGTAGCGTAGGTAGGGGAAAGCCTCAGCTTGTGCACACCTCCTGTCGCAGAAGCGACACAAAGTAGGGAAGACTTGCTCCGAGAACCTGAAGGCAATTCGCACCCATAAGATGATCACAAGTTGCGCCTATGAATGAAGTTGGTCAATGGCAAGAAAGTAAACCCGCCGTCGATCCCTGAATTGGATTGACTTGTCTGCGGGCCTTTCCCATAAGGTGACTCCGCCAGAGGTTTTCGTAGCATCACCGACCCTTGGCTGGCAGAGCTGGATACAGGTGTTGCAGCCACAGCACCGCTCCAACGCATCCGGCCAGCTTTGAGTTGACCTGACCCGAGGAGCACTTCACCCAGGCGCCGAGAGAATTGGCGAAGGCGGCGGTCACTCGTTTTAAGACTGCGGGGAGCTGCACGACATTGTCGCTCAGTGCGGCTGTCACATTGTCGAGCTGAAGTCGTGATTGCAGAACTCTACGCAAAAGTTGCTATGGAGCTTTCCTCACTTGCATCGTTGTGGTCGGTTTGTCAAGATGTTTCCCATGATGATAAATTCAGAACTGTGCTCTCGATGGTCCGTGGGCTTGTGGAGACTGGGGTGCGGAAGACAAGAGCAGTCCTGCCCACATTCTATTGTGTTGAACCCTAACCAAGCTGGTTGGCGGTGTGCCGTGCATAGGTCAAGTTTGTCAACCCCTTCTGACTCAGGTGCCATCGCTGGTTTACACTTTTCAGCCTCTGGGCAGAATGTCTTGCAACCTTAGGCATTGGCTTCATGCATCATCACCTCATAACGTATCAAACAGGCCTTGCTAGATCGGTCATGTACTTGATAAGCCCCGGCCTACTCAGGAACAACCTCATGTTCTACAGCCTCACAAAGCTGAGCGCGCCGGTCCAGCAAGTGTTGTACCAGATGAAGATCATCACTACGGCAGGCGAGGTGGCTTGCGCTGACATGAGGATGAAGGGCGACATTGTTTTCTGTGCAGCATGCAGCCCCTGATGATTTGCACGCGATCCTGCAAGGTCTGGGTGTCCTGATGTTGGGAAAGAGTCCCGCAGCAGCAACTGGAGCGACTTGTTTGGGTTCTTGTGCTAGTGCCTGCAAGTGCAGCTGTGCATAGCTGTGCATAAGCATGTCACTTCTCACTATGCCAGTTCATGTTCAATGAGTGTGCTACCAATGTGCTTTTTCTGGATCCAGCATCTGCTGAGGTCTGGGTCCCGTGAAGTGGAGTGCATGCTTCCTCCTTGCCTTCGGGATCATGGTGGTGCAGGCCTCCCTCATGCCTCGAGTTAACAAGGACCTGCTCGCCTTGAGCAGAAGAGTGACTCATGTTTGATCCCTTTTCTGCTGGTCCGAGGTCAGTCGAAATGCGCAGAAGGGCGACGTCCTGGACTGGAACTGGGAGAGCCTCGAGAGTGACCAGATGAAAGGCTCCTGGATCCACACTTTATTCGCTCTAGCAATGGCGAACTGAACAGCGCGAGGAAAGTTGGTAGTCTCTCATGTGCACCACGCGTGCTTGAGACGTCACGAAGCCGCTTCAAGCGCGAAGTAACCTCGGTCTTACACATCAGTCCGTGCCTGTCAATGCGAACATCCTTGAACACTCCCGACTCAGAGACTGAAGGATAGGGGCATCTCCATATCCTATCTCTTTTGCGGTTTCTTGTTGAGAACCAACAGCCAGCTTGCGGACGGAAACGTTAAGGGACTGCACAGAGACAAGGCTTTGCAGCCGTGCTGTGTGCATGCCTGACGAGCGGCTTCGCTGGGGTTTGGATCCAGAAGCCTGTTGGCATTCAGATGTGGGATTTTCCGAAAATTAGAGGTACCTTATTTGAGAGTCCTTATAATTAGGATCCGATTATTTAGGGCACTATATCAAGGGTCCCCTATTTTCGGAGCAGAGCTTTGAAGCCATGGGTCTGAGGAAGATGCTACAGCAGACACAGGCCTCAGAAACTTGGCAGGAGTTGGAGCTCAAGTTAGCGATTCGTCGAGATTCCAGCGATTTCTTTCTGCAAGTCACAGTTGCCGTGTTGCGATGTGCACTGCATGCTGTCCTCTACAATGATGCCCTGAGATCGTAGCAAGAGCACTTACATGACGGGCATGCTGAAATTTTGATCGGTAGCCTCGGCATGCGTGAAGCCCTGTACTTCTAAGATCTGGATGCGGAACATCCAGCTTGGCCTTTTCGGTGCATGTAGCAGCCTCCTGGTGGCTGCTTCTTGGATGCGACTCAGTGAGTCTTTGGTTTGTGGAGGCCACAAGAGCAGAAGTGCATAGAGGGTGCGCTTGAGCTGCCACAGGTTGCACAGGATGGCGAGGTCATCGCGAACAGTGGATTCAATTCAGGATGCTTCTGTGTGCTCCCATGCTTGCTGCTTGACAAGAGCACGGAGATATGCAGCCAGGATACAACATCCGTGTCCTGCTGGTCATTGCCATGAATGCCTTCGGTGGGCTGTTGTGTGCCGTGATGTTGAAGTACGCAGGACTGGCATGCATCATACCGGCCGTTGGCAACGGCCGTTGGCACCTCGTGTATCAGAAATCTGCTCCTCAAGAGACAAGCTCATCTCATGGCCAGATCCGACAGTGTTCACAGCATTATTTTGTCAAGCAATAGCTTATAATCTCGCTGTGCTACGTATCCGGTCAATTTGCAAAATGGAATCGGCAAGCAGGCAATGCAGCGTCGCCGAACTTATTGAACTGAGATGGCTGGCAGTGACAAAACCTGTCGTCCGCGAAAGGCTTGCGCTCATGCCTCAGGAGCCACACACGGATGTTTCAGCACGGCTCTCTCCATTATCCTCACGTGCTTCATGCACTGAGCTTGTCTTCTTCGGAAACTGTGTTCGTTCGGCAGGGGGGGAGTTCTGTTGCTCCACTCAGTGCAGTGTCAGCCGAGGTCGTCTCTCCTGCTGCAGGATTTTACCCCAGACTTGTTGTTCATGGTTGGGACAGCAATCTCTGTTGGGGCATCGTTCCTTTTCGCTTTGGGTTTGCCTTCTTGGTGTGGTGCATCGTGAGCATGCCAAGCATGCTCAGAGGGAGATGTAAATGGTTCCTTCTCCGGAAAACCTGCGGAGACATGGATGCAGAGTGGACAAAGTGCCCTCAAGTATTGCTGGCCTTCAATGGTGGCCACATTTAGGCAGAAAAGAGAGATAGGCAGCGCTGCGCTGTCTATATCTGCTGTGCCTGCAGTCGTTTCATTCAACAAAATTCAACAAAGCTTGATGTGTACTTGCGACTTAGGTTGACATTTGGTGAGTTCTGCGATGCCCTGCGCCGCAGGGTGCTCAGTAGTGAGACAATATGGTTGGCCTTGACAGGGAGTTACAGCACCTGTGTTGACCAAGCAGCTTCGCTTGAGGTCTTGGGTATGCCGGAGAGTTCAGATCGCTTTTCAAGGAGTACGACCGGGAACAGAAAGGCTGCCTTGTCCGCAGAATGGGATCCGGTCTGGGAGCGGACTGGGATTTTGGCGCTTTACTACTTGTTCTGGGCCTTGTCGCTCGTAGTAAGACTGCACAGCGGCACTGAATCCTGGCAGCCTGCGCTGGTCTCCTTGAGGCTACATTTGTCTTGCCGACCTGGACCCGGAAGCAGACGTCCTCGTACTTTCCCCGGTAAAGTTCACTCTGACTTTGGGCTCTCGGGCAGCAGATTTTTTGGGGACATTTTCGAGTCCTCTTTGTGAGGTCTCCGACTTCCTGGACCTGCTCGGGGAGCGCTTCGGCACCCTGGATTTGGCCTGGCGGGAGCTCGAAGGGTTTGAGCGAAGCTTGGAGCGAAGCCTTGCAAGGGTCCCCCTCTGACTCTTTTTCTCATCTCTTGGCGCGAGGATGGCTTTCACCAGGATCCGCATGGGAGCATCACGAAGAAGGACGTCATGGAGGCGATCTCGGGAGCATTCGCATGGCTGCTCTGCAAAGTCCAAGCCCAGGTACCTAAGCTACTGCTACTCCTCGTTATCAGGGTGACTTCTGGATCTATCGGAATTCTTGCCCTATGCAGACAGCGATGCGGAAGTTCGGACTGCCCACTGCTCGCGAGGCCTGTGCAGCGCTGGGCTACGCGCACGACGCAGAGAAGCTTTACAGATGCCTGCAGCGGCCTCAGGTCCTGGAGCCGGGGTTTTGCTTGCCTTTGCTCCTTTCGGGGATCTCTTTGACGATATGAGCCTCCCCCTTGGCTTTCCCAGGCAGACGTCCCCAGGAAAGCAGCTCATTACAATTTGGGACATCGATCCAGCCTGCAGCCGGAGCCTTGATAGAATTGCGGCCATCGAATTGTGAGCATCCAGTATCAAGGCCGATCGCGCAAGCGAGGGCTCGAGGTGCGAGCCCAAGCTTCCGGAATCGGCGTCCACGAGCTTCGTACATCTGCCAAGGCGATCATCCCAAGCGACGCCGGCGAAGTTTTGGGGCTTAGGCATTAGGGGGCTTTCTGAGGGAAGGTCAAGCTGTTGCGCGAGACGCCTGAGGATGCGTTGAGGAATAAACCGGCTGTTCCTTCCAGCTTGCACTCCGTTTCGAAGTAAGGACTGCAAGCTCTCATCCATGTCGCCAGGTGCACCAAGGCCCTTAAGCCCCACTGCACGGGGCAATGAAGCTCACACCTTCTTCCTAGAGGTGGGCTGCCGTCCCGTGACTGTGCGCGATGTATGTACAACGCCACAACGAAGGACGGCTCACCATCTTCCAGGACAAGGTGCATCGCATCTGCGCAACTGCCGGGGAGCTGAACAGTTTGCAAGCTTCTCGTCAATCAACAACTGCAGCATTTCCCGTCCTTGCCTTGCAACTGTGCCGAATCGCAGGAACGTAATGAGCAAGACCTTCCACACCTTCAACAGCACGGCCCTCAACTCTTGCACAGGAAGGAGGGATGCAATCAGCCGCGCTGGATGTTCCAAGGCCCTCCTTTGGTGCAGCAGCTTCGGCGATGTCTCCGCGCGCGATGGGGCTCTACGGCGCGACCGCGGCAAGTTTGAAAAGCAGTGATGCTGCTGAAGCACCTGCGGCGAAGGTAACCGGCTGGCGGTTGTCCTTGGATCCGCAGCTCCACGCTTTCGCCCCAGCCACCTTTCTTGCGAGATTCGTGTCATCTGAGTCTGTGCCAGGGCAGTTGTGGCTTCGGGATGTTCATGAAGGCGCTGGAGGACGGAGAGTGATCGAGATGGCCGCTGCATCTCGAATCTTGAATCGACACCTTCAGATTGAGTTCAGAACCCTGTCCACAGGAGTGTGCCTTCGGAGGGAAGCCGCGAGCACTTTGGGATGAGCTCAGTTGACCCCTCAGTCTGCTAGTCCAGAGACATAGACTCGCCATGAGGGATGCCGGCTTACTCACCCCTATGTATGCAGCACACACAGTAGGCACCAAAACCTGAACCGCAGAGTTTGTTCAGTCCTCTTGCCTTAGACACACCTCTGCAAAGCCTGGCATTCTGACTTCGGGATGACCGGCAGGACAAAAAGAGTAAACTTTCTCTGTTTTGTGGGAGCTGCACTTCTGAGGTGGAGAGAAGAACTCCATCACCTACATGGATCTCGACGAGCCGGCAGCCAGGCAGGGAAGCCTGTGGACCGCTTAGTTCTTGCTGCGGCCTTTTGCCATGCCTCAGCCTCTTGAACTCCTTCCGCGATCAACTCGTCGACCGCCATGGGTCCATCATGGATGCTTTGGGCTGAGATTCTTTCTGACCTCCCAGACCTAGAAGCGCATGCCTGTTATCCTCCTACAACAGAGGCCTGGCACGAGCTGGAATCTGCGGGACGAGGTCTGTTGGATGAGGTGCGACAAAAGGGTGCCTATTAATTTCGGGAGCACAACAGCCTCATCCACAGCCTTTCGAGGAGACTTTCGTCAGTGTCCTGACGGAGATGGGCATCACCATCAAGCACCCCAGGAAGCTGTTCAAGGCCTTTGCAGAGTCTGAGAACTTAACGGCCGAGAAAACAACCTTTCTTGGCGCAGCGGGAGTCAGAGGGTGACTGAGGATGAGTGTGACGATTCGGACGTTGATGATGATGCTAGTACCACTGATGATGGGCATCTGGCATGCTAATAAGACTGACTACGGAAATGACAAGGACAGTGACTGATGATGATGGTGTTGCTGATGATGATGACGATGATGACGATCATGTCAATGATGACGATGATGATGATGATGATGGTGATGATGGTAATGATGATGGCGACCATGGACCATGATCCGGAACTTCATCGGGATGGAGCGACTGCTGGAATTGAGATTGAAGAAGATCGTGCCCACGGCGGGAATGCGAGATAAAGCAAGAACAACCCAAGCTTTTTTGAAGGCCCGGGTGCGCGACATGTTTATCTTGCAGAGCCCCGTCCATCGCCCGAGTCTACATATGCAAAGCCTGACCGTCGCAGTTGCTGCTATCGCGACAAGGGCAGCGCTCTTTGGCGAACGAGGCACTGAAGTAGCAGCAGCTTTCACATGTTGTGGATGCTTGTGATCGTGTCATCCAGAAATTGGTTTGCAGACATGTGACACCCTTCGGTCGGTGAACAGCCAAGATCAGATCTGATTCCATTGCTCCATGCAGGGCTTCCAGGCACTGCTGGTCGGCGTGGTGCCGACAGAGCAGCGCGATCTGTGGGTTTCGCGCAAGCCGAGGCAGCAATGAAGGAAAGCTTAGGCTAGGAGGGCGGCTCCAGCAGTAAACACACTCTGTTGCGCACGTGGTAGGTGCCAGGTACCGAAGGTGCTTTAGGGGAAGACCGTTCTTGTCAGGAAGGAATCCACGCCCAAGGGCCAGGATTCTCCGAAGAGGAAGGCGCGGCTTCGTCTCTCGGCGCCGAGGATGTTTCTGCTGGTCCTGACCACACCAGGTGTCGCCTTCGAAGGTGTCGGGGGCCACGAGGCCGCTCTCTGCAGACAGAGGGGGGCCCAGGGACCGGATGTTACCAGGGGCCTCTGAAGTTCCCCAGGCTGGGCAAAGCCCAAGCGGCCGCTCCCACTTGTGAGATCGAAGAGGCTCGGGCTCGCAAGGACCTGTGTTTTTCGGATTCTCTACAGGCGGATCGGTTTCACGTTTCCTCGATCGCTATCTTCTTAGTGGCATCTGGCGCATGGCTGCCCTTTCTCACAGACTCGTCTTCGCGATGTACCGTTGAGCTGTCTTGGGTGCCACTAAGCGCGGTTGGTATATTGGCAAGGCATGATGTAGGCCGTCTAGGTCTAGGTATTGCCATCCGCTTCTTTTTTGGGGCGATCAACCAAGATTGCACAGAATTCCGCTCCGTCACATGGGTGTGCAGCCACGCCTGTGGCCTCAGGCAAAGCAGCCTCCGTCTGCAGAGTTGGACCGATCCCAAGTACAGCCTTCCAGGCCTCCGCATGACTGCATGGCTATGGCTGTGGAAACTAGATTAGCGCCCTAAGTCGGCTCTGGCTCTGCGCGCCCCGCAACCCCGCAAATCAGACGACGACGAGTACCACTACTACTACTGCTGCTGCTGCTGCTACTAATACTACTACTACTACTACAACTACTACTACTACTACTACTACTACTACTACTACTACTACTACTACTACTACTACTACTACTACTACTACTACTGGTACCACTAGCCTCTCCTTTTCGGGTTCTGCTTAGCCGGCTTAGCCAACATCTTCGATTCGGGTTTGGGGTTTGGCAAGCTACACCTCCTTTCAGGGTTTGGTACTTCGCAACCAATATCTCTTTGCAGGGCGTTCGGTTCGGCACTCAACATCTCCTTTCAGGCTTTAGGGTTCCGTAAGCACCATGTGCTTTTCAAGCTTTGGGTTTCCCGAGCAACATCTCCTCGGTTTTTGGAAATTATAAGCAGCATCTCCTTTCAGGGTTTTGCATTGAGTTACCCTTTTGGGTCTGTGGCCTCTCAAGCAGCATTTCCAAGGATTTGGGTTTCTCAACCACTATCGTGTTTCAAGCTTTCGGGTTCCAAGTCATGGTTCCTTCGGTTCTCGTGTCTTTGCATTCAAACAAGTAAGTTGATTGGGTAGGAGTCAGTTCGAACCTTGACGTATGACCATTCATGCTACTGCGGGCCCGAGCTGAGCAGTAGCACTTCATTCTTCTTCCCCACGTACCCACCCTGATTGCTTCTGATGCTAAAATAGTCGTGGGTCTTGGATGGGATTTCCCCTCCATGTCGGAGGGGTTGAGGACTTAGAGTCTCTATATAGACCTTTCTTCCAGAAATAGAGCCTTGTTCATCAACAGGCTCCTTCAAGCCAGCGTGTGTGATGCTGGATAGGTTTCTTTGCATGCCATCACCATCACATGCTTATGGTGGTCCACTTCTGCAAGCAACATCCCCTGTAATTTAGGGTTGACGGTTTCGCAACCAATGTCTCATTGTCGGGCTTGGGTTCGGCAACCAACTTCTCGTTTAGGGTTTAGGGTTCGGTAAGCAAAACCAGCAGTTAGGGTTTCAGGAATTGCAACCAACATAGGGCGCAGCAATCAACATCTCCACCTAGGGCTGAGGGTTTCTTCGCGGTCATCGTTGTCAACAGCAGCAGTGGCAGTTGTTCCGGCTACTTCAGCGTTGAAGCTTCGACCGGTGCGATTTCGTGACTTAAGACGGCAAAGAACTTCGCCCACCTGTGGGCCAGGAGCGAGCGGAGCGACTTGAAGGCTGGGGTTTTGAAACGCTGGGTTGGGACCGGGTCGATGTGCAG
The DNA here is from genome assembly GCA_905221615.1 of Symbiodinium sp. CCMP2592. Lineage (NCBI taxonomy): Eukaryota > Dinophyceae > Suessiales > Symbiodiniaceae > Symbiodinium > Symbiodinium sp. CCMP2592. The sequence goes on from CAJNDT010004735.1 coordinate 183,556, forward strand.
TTGTTCATGCGCTCTAGCTCATAAAGACCCTTCCGAACCTGGTGACAAGATTGCTGCAAGGTGAACGTCGTGCCTCCAGTGGGCAAGCCGAAGGCTTGACTCGTCTATTTGATGGTGTGTTGCCCGGACAGAGGAATCCGCTTAACCCGCTTAAGCCTTAAGGCCTTCAGGGGGCTTGGAGTTCGGACGGTTCCAGGACGTAGTGCCCAGAGGAGGATACTTGGAGCCGGCAGGCACACGACGTGGAAGCAGCCGAACCGGAACCGCGAGAGACAGCCCGGATCTCAGGTTCTCAGGTGATGTGAAGACCCTTGAGCTAACGCCCTTCCGGAACATGATGCAACTTGCACAATGTGGAAAGCTTGCTAACCGGTTGCTGGAATGTCGGAAGTCACATGGAGCGAGTGGGCAGCCCGAGTTGTGGCGCTCGAGCGCCTCTGAAGGCCCATTCGGTTGCCACTCGGGCTGTCAGCTCGACTGTGAGCAGAGTGGCCTCTGTCCCAGCTTCCAAGGTTTTCCATTGCTGTATTCTACAATCTACAAGCTTGCAACACCTGCTTCTGAACAGGCCGCGAAACTTGCTTCGGAAGAGGCGGAGCAGGTACAACGGATATGCTGACTGGGGATCGGGGAAGGCATGGCCACGTTTCAGTCCACAAGGGTCTTGAGCACAATTCTTGCGAGACTGTTGCTTCGGTCCAGATTTGCTAGCTCAGAGAGGTGAGGGACCCGACTCTAGCCTCAAGCGTTTGCGCGAGGCCCCGCGTGCGAAAGTCTTGGATAGTGCTGCCCGGAAAAAGGCCATCGGGGGACTCCTGAAGGCCGGTTGACCGGGAGGCAGCCGATGTTCCATCTCCCTTGATGGCACGAGGCGGCCAAGACCGGTCACTTGGAGAAGTCACTGCGCCAATTTGAGGAGCAGGAGGCGACAGCTGCGGCCAAGGCGAAATCGGTAGTGCACATGGTTGCCTGCAGATGCGTAAGTCTTGTCTGTGGAAGGAGCTGCCAAAGACGCTGGAAGAGCTGCGGAGGCCCCTTGCACTGGGTCGAGGAATGCTTGAAGATAGGAGCGTAGTCCTTCGCTCAGATTTCAAGAGGTATTTGCTCGAGAAGTACGGATCCCTCGAGGCGGCCTGGAGACGAGGCCGCAAAGCGGAGACGAGCCCCTTCAACAATGCGTCTCCTCCCAACACAGAAATCTGAATCCTTTTTGCTCGGCTCAAGTCGGGTTTCAAGTTTCAATTCCCAGCCCTGACCCAAGTTCAGACTCCGAGCCGCACTCGCAACAGACCCCACAACAACAAAAGCAGAGACGCATGGTTCCCCCGATGTTTCTTCGACTCTCTTCGCTTTGTGTCGCTTGCAGCCATGGGAACTCCCTCCCTGGATGGCATTAGGCTGAGGCAAGCTGTGTGTTGTGGCTCGCTTGCATGAACGAGTCGGTGCCTTTGCGTGAATTTTGCCATTATTGGAAGGGAGCCGCCCTGCACAAGCTCCCACGGAGGACAGGCTATTTTTGCAGCAAGCTGTGCCAGAGCCAGTGATTGGCATTTCTTGGGCGCCCAGATTTCGTCGCTGATGGCGCAGACGATGCGGGTCCGTCCCGCGCGTGGCCGAATGCCATCTTTGATGAGGAGTCTTCTTTTGGTGGGCTTCTGTGCTTGAGCAGTCCTGAAGATGCCCAGGCGTTTGCAGTCTGGCGCATCCAATTGCAAATCGCAGGTGCCAAACTCTTGAAGCGCTGGCCACCTTCAAAATCACCCACGCAGGTCTTAATGTAGAAAGAAGCCTGCGCCCAAAGCCACCTTGTTGATTGAACTCCCAGCCTTTCTGAGAGTCTCCCACTGTAATCTAAGGCTGTCTGAGCTGCCCGTGATCGCCACGGGCCGGTTGGCAAAGTCTCTGCCAGTCAGTCCTCGGCCGCTTGGGTTCATCAGATGAGAGTGCAGGAACTTCGGATCTTGGAGCTCCTGACAGGGTTTAGGGTTTAGGTCTAGGCCGCTAGCCAGGGTCTTGGTCCAAGTCTTGCACTGTAGAGCAGCATTCTCGGCCTTGGAGGAAGCTGCAACCTAACACAGTTCACTACCTGTCAATGCCCAGGATGCAGCGTCGTTCTGCAGCGATGCTTCCCGAAGGCTGCCCACCGCGTCCTTGCAGTTACAGTAACTTCCACGGACTTCAGCCCGAAAAGACTGTGCCATACGCTCCTCCGAGTAGAGACGTTAAGAGTCCCAAGCTCTGTGATTCGACGAGCTACGTGGGATTGACGCAAGTTTGCAATGCAAGAGCGGGGATCATCGCATGTGTCAGATTGTGCTACAGTTTGTTCTTTCGGTGACAAAGCCCTGGCCCGCATAGCTTCAACCTACCAGCTCGTGCCTTGCACAGGGTCGTGCAAGACTACCACCTTGTGTCTCGCCGGCAGACGAAGAGATTTCTGCCATAGTGTCCCGTGAGCAGAGCAGGATCTGCCTTTCTCGTTCTTGAGTCACCCCAAATTGGCTCGCCTTGCCTTCCCAGGCGGCTCCGAAATCTCGCCGGCAAGGCCAAGTGGCCAAGTCAAAATGCTGTGATTTCCTTGATTTCGCCTCGCCGACTTGCACGGCAACGTGAGGGTGGGTGACCGTGTCTCTTCTTGCCAGGTCCTGCTGGAGACCCAGCTGGGCATCTCACCTGCTATGGCAATCCAACAGTAGGCCGTAGCTTTCCACCATGCTTTGAATTGGCAGGTACGCAATACGCATGTTGCAAGAGCTGTGGAGCACAGGGTGTCCTATAGCACTGAAAGTCTCAGCCCTTTCTCTCCTGGACTTAGGCTCCTGGCATGTAATGACGCTGCCGCTCAAGTATTTCATCTGTGGTCGACGCCACCTTAGCATTCCCGCAAATCATGTAGCCACGCCTGGTGCTTGCAGTTCGTCAGATGTTGGGAGCCCATTCCGTTGGGTCTTGCCTTCCACATCCCTTCGGTGATGGGGCGCCCCCTGTGCTCGGAGACGGTCCCCTCAGCACGGGTCGAGCCAGGTCTTGACTTCCGAGACGTCCGAAAGTTGTCAGGTTGAGGTCTTGCGAGGATTGTCGCGAGTTGCCATCGAAGCCCAATTGGTCATGGTGGCAAGGACTGCACTTGAAGCACAGCGACGTAGACGTCATCTTTGAAGATCATGTCCTTGGCCTGGAAGACAAGCTGAGAAGCCTGGCGGCATGGCTTTCAGGTGCTTTCAACAACACGGTGGAGGCTCAGACTCAGAGTGCAAATCCATAAGCCTAAGGTAAGCTGGTGATGCGGATCCCGCCTGACGGCATCGAGCTGTTGCTAATACGGTGACCCGCCGAAGCATGGCATGGTCTGTTTACGTCTCGGAAGACCGTGTTTCGCCCGGTCCTTTCACTCAGTTCTGATGCTTGAAGTCATTCCGTGTGTCTTGACGCTGGATGCGGAGATGCTCCAAAGGCGATCCGGCACAGACAGCGATGAGTATCCGTATGAGGAGGGCGGTCTCATGATGATGTACTCCGACGAGTTTGAAGACAACCTTTTGGAACACATAGGACAGCCCGGGATCCCCAAACTGTCTTGCTTCTTAACCTCGGATCGTTTTGCAAGGGTCAAAGTCGGGGCTGACTTCGATGATGTCTTGAAAAGTTGGAGGCCCTAACTACTCCTAGGTGGAAAAGGGCTTCTACAGGAAAGGAACTGGATCCGCAGTCAATCGGATGTCCAGCCCGGTAGAGCTTGGTTGATTGCATGCTCAGAAACTCAGTCAGATTGGCAAATGTTTCGCCTCAGTGTTCATGTGCTGTCCTGCAGGATACCCACCCCTCGTGCGACGGGGCGTGAGGCCGGGCAGTGGGAACTTGAAAGCGCTCAGAGCTCTCCTGCCCGACGTGTTCTCAGCTTCGGCTTCAGGATCAGCCTGAGAAGGGAATTGGGCAGCGCTGCAGGCTAGAGGCCAGGATCGTGGCCTCCGTCACTCAGAAGTTGAGAGGGATAAAGGGCTATACAGCTTAAATGTTTGCGAATGCTGGACTGTCAAACTGTAAGGACGTTAGCTAGTGATTGGATGAGACAAGGTGGGCGTGCGAACAATGCAGGAAGCATATTCAGTTGCTGTCGCCAGCGCTTGTGCACGTGAAGTTTGCAGAGACACACACTGGTAGTATAAACACACCAAGCGGGTAGGTCAGGTAGGTACCTCGGGAGGCGGGCGGAGGGGGGGGAGTAGCATATTATAGACACTTGTATGCAACATCCTCTTAGAGCTCAGTTTGGGAGGCGAAGGCCCGAGGCGAAGGTCGACCTTTGCTCCGCCTGGCTGGAAGAGTACCAAGAGCGAGCAAGAATTATGGTTTAGTGTTTGGGGTTTGGGGTTTAGGTGTTTAGTAGTTAGTAGTTTTAGGTTTTTTGGGGATTGAGGAGTTTATCAAAGTCTGTGGAGTGGTATGCAGCTACATGCATGATCATAATCAGGGTTTTGTTATAAGTTTTCTGTTGGAGTCTGCTTATCATCTAGTAGCCTATTAGCGCACTATTAGCACTTAGGCTTCGGCTGGCTCTTGCCACAAGTGGTTTCACGCTATGCAGAGGTGCGGAGCCCTTTGGAGCACAAATGTCGAGGAGTTACAAGCAGATGAAGCTCCACAATGGCTCAATGCCTGCTAAATGGCGGCTTATTCCCGGATGTGCAAAACAATCATGTCCATTCACCCAATTTCCACATTCAAGCAAAATACGTCGAATGGTGAATCTTGAACATATCCGGGAGTTTCGTAGTTGTTTCTTGCACAGTTCTCGTCTTTGACGTCGTAGGTGCGTCGCACTAGCCTCAGCTCACTGTGCGAGTATAGAGTGAGTTGGACTTGCACGGATGCTCTGGGCGTGCTCTGTCGCGCAGCACGTGAAAACCCTGTACAAAGCAAGATCAGGAGAGGCGTGCGCAGAGACACAAAAGCAGTTTTCCGTTAGCAGCAGCGCCAAGTGTCCCAACGCAGCGGTGCATGCAGACAGACGGGGCTTCCCTGAAAAAAACCGATCGTTTTGAAGGTGCGTCGACGGACTCTATGACGGAGGCCGGTTGCGGTGGAAACCTGTGCGAGCGACAGATAGAGAGAATGTGCCCCGGTGGCCGGCATTAACTTTCCCCTTTACTTCAGAAGGCTTCCAAACCAACCAGAAACAACCGCAAAAGAAGTGTTGCAAGGCGGATTTCGAGGCGACACTGAAAAAGTGGGAGCTGGAGGCCTGTGTGTTCCAAGTGTCGACTGGGCATGGCTGGCCGTCAGATTCTTCACTTGAAGTTATCAGGCATTCCGACTTCAAAACCCCTCTACATCTGCAAAAACTTCGCAGGAAGCTTCCACGAACTTCTGGCAGCAGCTGGACGTCCAGCGTTCAGGCGTTTGATTTCTGATCTTTCCACTCAGCACAGCTTCCAGATCACACCTTCCAAGCCTGATTGTTGTCAAGGCAGCTGTGAACACTGGCCCGCTAGCATGTAGAGCTGCACGACAGTCCGGAGGCGCAAGTGTTCCGTGAACAGGCTGCATCACGCTGCAACAGCTCGAAGCGGGCACCGTGGTCTGTCCGAGCTGAGCCGAGAAGGGAAGCGGGGGAAGCAGGGTGCCGTTGGACAGCGAGTCCTCTCTTACCGCATTTAGCGCCGGATCCCTGATGATTGCCGTGAATTCGATCCCACCGCGCCATGTCTCACCGAATCCCAGCCCATGCTGCATCCAAACGCAGTGATGCTGCTTCTCGGGTGATATCGTTCTCTTCAGTCTGTGAACGGTTCGGGGATACTTAGACGACTTAGCCCAATCTTGAATCCGAGAAACAGTCGCAGCAGCAGATGAGGCGTTTAAGGCCAAAGGTGGCCAGAATGCCCAAAGCTCCCTGTAGGGGAAGAGGCAAGAGGCGCCTTCTCGGCGGAAACTTGAGTGGTTTCGTGCTCGCACTGGAGCTATCCTCGCCCCCATGCGCAGGCAGGATGGACCTCTGGGCCTCGTCGGAACGAGGCGAGATCTGAGGAGAAACGCCCCAGCCTTTCGGGTTTTGAGGAGTCTGCATTTCTGCCTGAGGCTGCCGAGAGGTCTGAGCCTGTCAATCCGCCCCCGACCTCTTCGGCGAGCTCCAAGGTGGCTGGTCGGTGCATGGGTGCTTGTAAGCGCTGTCTCCAGATGCAGTGGGAAGGCGGCTTGTTCTGGTTTCCAGGCCGGCCAATGCCCAGGAAAAACTGGCCGCAGGCAAGCTGTGCCCGATAGCTTTGGTTGAGATCTGGGGGTCTGAATTCCACCGAATCCCTTAGCCTCGCGGACTTTGGACATCCAGGTGATTCATCAATAGTTAAGTCAAGGTCGGGAGGGAGGTCGGCTGGCACCCACACCTCAAGGGGCTTGCGTCATTGAACAGCTTTTGTGACCTTGTCAAGTATGCTGCAGGTTAGAAATGTGCTAGCCTGCTGCCGAATATGGTAAGCATCTTTGGTAGTCGGAAGACGGGGGCCAAACAACCTTCGAGACCGCACGTGAGAACAATTGGAAAAAGGTTGGTCTACACCCGGCAGCGCGGTTCGCTGCGGCCGCGGCCGCCGCCAGCGCGGCCGGAGAGGAGAAGCGGAGGCTTGAAGAGTGTAGGGGGTTTTGGAAGGATTTTGAGATGGAGGGTTTCATCCTGCATGGATTCTTCCTCGATGCTGTTTGCTATCATCAGATACCAGCAGTCTTGCTAAGGTCCGCGGTGCTCCAGGCCTCAGGCCGCCACGAAAGCAGGCCACGGTGTGGAATGTCGAGACCGGGTTCTTGTAGGGGTTGGTTGCACGTTTCAGGGAACGAATTGCACAGACCTTCGAAGTCTTGGCATGCCATGCTCTCAATACATTTGCATGTTTGCTGGCTTGTGACGGTGTGTCTTTGTCCGGCTCTCTTCTCGGCTGCAGCAGCTGAAGGGCAGCAGCATCAACAGTCGTGGTGGCAGTGATAGTAACGGGACTGGTTATCAGCTCACCTGCAGATTGTCATTATCGTCATCACAAGCACCATCATCATCATCATCAGCATCCAAGAATCCAACCTCCCTGTCGCAATGCCCAAGCTTCCCGATGGCACCTTTGCCTCGGGTGCGAAATGGTTCGCTTTGCGCGGCCGGCCGAAGAACCACACTGAGGTGGGAGCCGGAGATACGTCTCTGTTTTCAGACCTTTCCTGTTTATGCGTTTATGCCTCTGCCGTGCGCGTTCAGAGAAAGGCTGCGATGCGCGCGCGCGTACGTTGCTCCTGCACTGTTGTGGCATTGTCCTGGAGCTGGCCCGCTGGCCTCAGGAGTTCTGGGCCAAGTATGATGGCTTTGGCGGCGATGCCTTGGCCTTCCAGGCCGGAGCCGGCTCACGAACGTGTCTCGAACGTGGATGCCCCAGAGCCAGGAGAGCGAAACAGGCGTGACGGCGCTGCACCGGGCTGCGGCCTTCGGCTGGCCCCAGCAGGTGGGATGAGAGAGGCAGCGAAGTTTGGGCAGTGCCAGCCCCGGCAAAGGCGCAGTTTCTCCTGGCCCGAGATCCTGCATGCGTCGAAACCAGGCAGGTGCGTGAGGAATGGGCAAGCACAAACCCAAGTCGTTCATCGTAGTCTTGGCTGAGGACATCGGCAGGCCAGTCCGCCACAGAGGTCGCAGAGCGTGGGGTCTCCTGGAAAGTACGACAGGCTTGAAACGTGCGGTTTCTGAACACATGAGCTTGTGTTCTGTAGCTTGGGAGACATCGACTGCGTAGATTTATTGAGCTGCAATTCTTCCGGTGCCTGACGGTGTTCTGGAGGGTCCTCGCGACCCCACTCAAGTGGAAGAGGGGCCTGAACTCGACTCCCAAACCGAAACCCCATGAATTCCAGATCGAAGACGCCGAGCCCCTTCGTCCTGGGCTTAGGCGCCGTGGCCTGGTGCCGAGAGGAGGGTCGCTCGAATGAGGAGCTCCAGAAGCATCAGGAGGCCCAGCCCATTCCCTTTGGCCTCCTGTGCTTTGAAAATGATAGGCTGGTAGGCGTTGAGGGATGCTAAATTCTTTCCTGCTCCTTGCGGTGGGGGGAGGGGGGGGCGGCTTTTGGGGGTGGGATTTCTGTACAGGGTTGTCGAAACTGGGGCATTCTGCACGCATTCTGCACACGACTGTCGACTGCTCGCTGCGGGACATGATTGCTTGAGCGTGGACGCACCGCCTTCCATTGTGCGCCGAGCCGTGGCCCGAATCCCAGCTTGCCCGGGCTCGTCCAAGACATGGACAAAGCATTACTCTTCGCGGATCTTGGCCAAGAGGCTGGACTAATCAACTTTGCGGAGGTGCCACTGGATGATTCTGCATGGAAGAGCACCAGCCTCCGGGAGCGCCTGAGGATCACAAGCTTAAAGGTTCTGCGAGATAATGCCTTTTTGCCAGTGCCAGCTGTGATTAGCACATATGTTCCCATCGGCCTTATTTGGTGGTTCGGCTTCCAGTGTCTCTTCATGGACACTTCGATTTCGCTTCTGACCGAGCTTAACATGAAGAAGTTTTTGATATATCAAATTCTTCATGGCCTTCTGGGCCTTGGAGCGACCTCTTCCTTACTGGGCTTCCGTTTCAAGTGGCACCTGGGTGGTACCGGCATCCACTTCCTGATGCCGGGAACGCTCTGCTCGCCGCTCCTCCCAAAGCTGGCGCAGCTTCTGAACCTCGGCCAGGGAGCCCCCCGGCAGATGGAGCCGAAGGGAGGGGAGGGGGGCCCGGGGATAATAGTATCAATCATCATAGCAATAATAGGAATAAAAATCTATTAATGATCATAAGAGTAATCATAATATAATAAACCCTAAAACCCGGTAGGGGTGGAGGGGGGATCTCGGGTTCTACACTCAGACTCAGGTGCCCGGGCAGCGCTCCTGGCTGGCCGTGCTGAGCTTCGCGGTCTACGTGGCTTTGCTTCTCCGGGCGCTGCTGGCATCGGAGCTGGGAGTCTCGGAGCTGCTGCCCATCTATCTCGCGCTTCTGCTCTGCACCATCTTCGACTTTACCATCTACCTTGCGAGTCGGGGGGAGCACTACGTCTACATGTTGCTTTGCCTCCTCTTCCCGGATTGGCGCAGTGGCATGCAGTGTGTTCAGCTGGCACTCTGGTCCTGGGCGGGCGTCTCCAAAATGGGTCCTTGGTTCCAGTACGTGCTGCCTTTCATCACGAAGGATTCTGCAGTTGCAAACCTCCTTCCCCGAGAATTCCTGGCCAAGATCCTCCTCGCTGACTATCCAAGAGATGTGAACCCAAGCAGATTCACGACCGTGTTGGCATGGAGTGGAGCATTCTTGGAAATTATCTTCCCTGCCCTCTGCAGTTGCTCTGTCCCCCTGCGATATGTCGGTGGCTACGGGATGATCTGTTATCATGCCTTCATCGGGCTGTGCATGCCCTTTGCATCAGTTTTTGAGTGGAACTTCTTCTGCATGATCTTGGCATACTACCTCTTTGTCATGAACCAGCCGCTCGGCTCACGCAGGGTTCACGGCCACCCCCGCAATGGCCAACATTCAGCAACCTACTGGTACGTGGAGTCTCTCGAGTCTGGTTGTGAATAAGGTGCACGCAAGTCTATCCTTGAGAGCTTGCACCTGATGGGCCAAGGTTCTCGCTGCCGTCCTCTCTGTTTCTACAGGTCTTCCTGACACTGGTTCTTGTCGTCATCCCTGTGGTGGGGCCGCTTGTCGCAGACATCAGAAGTTGTTTTGGGCTGTGCTTGAGGCCGAGAGGGTTCAGGACCGAGCATCAACCATTTAGGTCCAAAAGTCGCTTAGGTATCGAAGTATACGTAGATTCGTGGAGGTGGTCAGCCAGCCTTCAGAGCCAAAGATCTCAGAAGTGTGCATTGTCATTGAAAAGCCAGGCATTACTGATACCAGGGGCTTTTGAAGCACTTCTTTCGAACCAGTTCTCGGACAACACAGGCAGTTGTACCCAAAGCTGGTGCCGTTCCTCCTTGCGTACCGCCCGTATGCTGGCAACTGGAGATTCCAGTGGTGCCCTGTCGTGAGTTCGGGACCGACTGCCAGGATTAGCGCAGCGGCGTAATGGATATCCCGAAATAGGTTGTGGTCGCTTGGACAGGTATATTCTCCACAAGACTGCCCTGCCCAAGCACCAGAAGTTGAAGACCATGGAAGACCCCTTCACAGGCAACAACCTCGGCTGGATGTACAAGACCCTTTTCGGAAAGTGGGGAGTCTCAGCAAAATTTCTGTGTTTTTGGGCTGTTGAGACAGAGTCTAGAAAGTCCAGTATTCCCATGCTCAGGAGAAGCCAGCAAAAGTGCCATCGAACGATGGGATTGGTTTCTAACTGCCAGCATTATCTACGTCCCGGCTTACCGGCCATTGGTCTCGATCCTGGACGCTTGGCTTTGCAACCGCAACTCGATGTAACTCTTCCCGAGCCTTGCCATGACTACGATCGAAGGAGAAGCTGTGCGAAGAGAACAAATGGGACATAGATGATGTGCCTTCGACGCAGATGGGGCTGCGGCCAGAAAGCGGAGCCTTGAGTGTTCTAATTGCCAGTTCCATGTCGTGTGCGATGTCATCGTATAAGGGCTGGTGCAGCAGCTGTCAACTTGGGTTTCTTGCATTTCCGCAAGTGATGTGTTTAGATACATACATGCATATGCTGCATAGTAAGCGGATGGTAATCTGGTGTACTTCGCGCACGTTTATGATATGTAGGCAAACACGTACATACATACGCAAGTAGATGCACTGACATGAGTAGCGTAAATATGTATCTCCTGTGGGAGAGAACTTAGAGAACAATCTATACGTACCCGTCTACCCACTCAATCTCTCTACGTATGTAACTATCTCTACTGCTTACAGACGCGCACACACACACACTTGATAAGAGAATCAGGTCAGAGTTCAAATGAACATCGACCGATTCCTATCACTGCGCTCTTAGGGAGCACAAAGCCAGTAGGCACTGAATCATGACCAAGATGCGACCACTTTTGAGATGCAAGTTCGAGCAACATGTGAAGCAGTGTAATGCACACAACTTTCAAGCGATGATATACCCACCAGCTGTCGCCCCGCGACCCAAGTGCGGTATGACATGCGCTGTTTTCTTGGGTTTTCGGCCTTTGCCGGAGGGGGTTAGGCCTCGTCAGTGGAGACCCCCTCGGAAATTTTCTCCAGAACCCCAGCCGCTAGATTACTCAGCGACCGTGCGGAACTGTTGGGAACAGGGGCGGACACACACACGAAGCCAAGCATGCAAGCAAGAGCACGTACTTTAGCGGAACATGTGGCATGAACATCACGAGCATGTGCCACTGTGTACAGCGGACTTTGATCAGATGGGAAGCCCATTGTGGGTGAAGAACTCATACAAATCGTCAGCTTGTTGCTCCGACCAGTATGGGGTAGGCAGACTTCAAGAACTCTTCAAGGTCATGCTCAACCAACTTATTTCTTGATCAACCAGTGCAGTTAAGAATCACCCAAAACCTAGCCAAGCATCACCTACGACCTGGCCAAGAGTCACCTTCTGACCAAGGAGCCTTTGCGACCGAGGTGCAAGCCAAGGAACACCTGGAGCCTAGCCAAGCATCACCTGGAGCCTAGCCAAGCATCACCTTGAACCTAGCCAAGCAGCACCTAGAGCCTGAACTATTACTCTTGGCATTGCGTCTCGAAGATTTCGACTACATCATGGCGGCAAGAAAGTTACAGTGGTAAGGACAGGGGCGTCGCAAATCTTACATACAATTGGCGAGACTGACATTGTCTCCATATGGATCCTAACTTGTGCAATATTGTTTTCATGGTGTCGACCATGTCATCAAGGAATGAACTTCAGTAGTCGAGAGTTGTCGCTTTGTCAGAAAGACAACCCGAACACACTTGATAAGAGAATCAGGTCAGAGTTCAAATGAACATCGACCGATTCCTATCACTGCGCTCTTAGGGAGCACAAAGCCAGTAGGCACTGAATCATGACCAAGATGCGACCACTTTTGAGATGCAAGTTCGAGCAACATGTGAAGCAGTGTAATGCACACAACCTTCAAGCGATGATATACCCACCAGCTGTCGCCCCGCGACCCAAGTGCGGTATGACATGCGCTGTTTTCTTGGGTTTTCGGCCTTTGCCGGAGGGGGTTAGGCCTCGTCAGTGGAGACCCCCTCGGAAATTTTCTCCAGAACCCCAGCCGCTAGATTACTCAGCGACCGTGCGGAACCCTTGGGAACAGGGGCGGACACACACACGAAGCCAAGCATGCAAGCAAGAGCACGTACTTTAGCGGAACATGTGGCGGACACACACACACACACACACACACACACACACACACACACACACACACACACACACACACACACACACACACACACACACACACACACACACACACACACACACACACACACACACACACACACACACACACACACACACACACACACACACACACACACACACACACACACACACACACACACACACACACACACACACACACACACACACACACACACACACACACACACACACACACACACACACACACACACACACACACACACACACACCACCACACACACACACACACACACACACACACACACACACACACACACACACACACACACACACACACACACACACACACACACACACACACACACACACACACACACACACACACACACACACACACACACACACACACACACACACACACACACACACACACACACACACACACACACACACACACACACACACACACACTCACACACACACACACACACACGCATGCAAGCATGCGCTTGCATTGCCTCGGATTGTCTTACCCTGCATAGCATTACGGTACATTGTGCTGCGTTACATCGATGTGTTTCGTTACACGGGGTACAGGTGTGTTCGTTTCTGTGGTTTCGCACGGCGTACCAAGATTGTCTTTCCATTCATTGGACAGCCAATGTATGAGCCCAGGTGCTGTTCGCGCATAGCGAAGGCTACCAGAACCAGGCTCAGTCAGTATGAGCATGTCACCTGCCCTGCACCACGCCTTCCCTATGTTGCTACTGTAGCTTCCCTGCTCAATGGCAGGTCTTTGGTTGGTCCCTTGGAACGGGATGGATTGCTACACGCGAGTGCACGCGGGAAGCCTTCAACACCATATGCAAGTTTGAGAAGGCGCTCCCGGAAATCATAAGCTGGCGTTTGGCAAAAGGTTGTCGTATCATCGCAGGCTGAGATGTACTTCGTGCAATTCGAGCCATGCAAGCCGCTTCCATATGGTTCAGCTCTTAGCTGCCAGCTACACTTCCAGCGCCACGAGAGGCTGTTTGAGTACGGTGGTCTCAGGTGAGGAGCACCATGTGGTCCAGTTTAGGTGCTTCGACGTCACGGAAGGCCCAGAAAACGCCCAAATCCACGGTGCAGTTCCTTGGAAACAGCAGTTGGCATCCGTCGATGCTGGGGAAGCCTCACATGATCAGTGTGGTTTTGACTTCAACTCCCGGGCATGGTTTTCCATCAGAGATTCCCAAAGGCTCAGTCATGAGCTGGGAAAGCGCGTGTCGTTGAGTTGATCGGCCAGTAAGATCGGCAGCCTGTAGATCCGGTCAGAGGCGGCTGTACGGAGTACACACGACGGGTAGTATACCATTTGTGTTTAGATGCTCATCGCCTTGTTTTCAGTGAGGTGCCCTATGCACAGCTGGCCGCCTGTCAGCCAGCGGGATTGTATTTGAGTGAGGCCCAGACGCAGCGTGGGAGGTCTATAGATGGGACCTTCCTCAGTACATACTTCTGAGTGGGATGCGCAAGATCGTCACCGTTCTGGCCAAAGCACCTCTTGACTTGCATGGTAAGTACTCTGCTTGTAGGATGTTTCTCGACGAATGCAGGTGTTCCGGGACTTGACAGAGCAAGACATCCTTTGCAGGAAGTTGACAAGTAGTCTCTCTAGGAGTATCAGAAACGCACGTATTGAGAATCGGATGGGTTGCTTCCGCAAGTCCCACACTATTCCTGTGTTGGCACCTGAAGCGCAAGAAAGGTTTCGCTTGAAACGACCCGTGTCCGTGCTTCGACTTGCCGTGCAGTCTTATGTGACGTGTTGCCAGCGGTCTGCGATGCTGCCTACAGCATGGCTTAAGAGCTTGTGAGCGTGATGTCATACAGCGTTCACGCGACAGAACGGAAACAGTGCGCGGCTCGTGAGGGATACTCTCAAGATTTCGAAAGTTTCAGTTTCAGATCTTGTGGCCAGCAGAACTGCCTAGCTGTTCGTGGCTGACGCATGGAAGAAGGGGGCATTCCTAGCCCTTCAGCGGCTAGCAATTCGGTGGCAAGCCTTACAGCGGATTCACCCGGCCTTTCGCAACTTGGCTTTGATCCACAGTCAGATACTTTTTAGGTTATCCCAAAAACCGTTGAGCACGGGCCGCACTTTGGGTTCAGAGCCGCCGTGCAGCGATACCTTGACTTCTAAGCCGTCCGGGGTAGGAGGTACATCAATCCAAGTCTCGATGCGATAGCATGAGCACTCTGCAATTCCGGTGTCCAGGCATCAGGTTTCTCATTCATTCAGGCGTGTGGCATGTACGTTGTAAGGTCGTGTTCTGCACGTGCACTCCACTCAGTTCTCGTTCCAGTGTCCTTGTGTTGTCGAGCACCCCATGTCATTGGCTGCGCATCCTGATCCTGAGGAAATTTTTAAGGAGCTGGGTATCAGCTGCCATCAGCGATGCGTCTCCTTCCTCCCCTGAAGGCGGGGAAGCGAATGGACACAGAACGGCTAGTTCGGCTTGTGGCCGAGTTTCGCATGTATCTCCATTGAGTTGCAGTGCACCTTGCCGAGGGGATCCAACTGCGCAGCATGCAGAAGTTTTAAAGCATCGTGTGGCTCGGCAGTTGGAAGTCAATGTTGGCCAAGCACCAGACTGCGACAGTTTCACGACGATATTACATGCTATCCGGAGCACGAACGATCTGGAGTTGAGGACAACGTAATGCAACTTGCAAGACTTGTTTTTGGTAGGCTTTTCGGTGTTCGCACCCGCACCCGTCCAGAATGACAGTCAGCAACTTTTGGATGCGGCATTGAGTGGTTCCGAGAAAATCACCTGCTGGTCCTCTCGGCTGCGTTTTGTCTTAACCTGCCAATGCAGAAGAAGTAATAACAGAGTAGGACGCGGACGTACGCAGAGAGTCGGTTGAGTCCTGTAATCATCTGATTTTTCTGTTTTGTCTCGGTGTGGAAACTAATTCGATTTCCATTGTGGCAATAGTCTCTTCTACATTCTGCTCGCTAACTGAAGATGTGTTGTCAACGAAACCCCAAGGTCTCAAGAACAACTTAGATGAGCACAGAGACACGGAACCACCCAAACGACGAGACTTGTTGCGTGTGTCCCTAATGCTTGTACATGTTTGCTTTTTTTTGTGGGTGTTGTTTTGGACGGTGTTTTAGTTTTAAATCGATTCCCTGCTTTTGAAGTACGGCTCTTAATTTCGCTTGAAATGGCGTCCAAGAGTTGAACCAGAGCATCTTTAGCCAACGTGCTGACTCGTGCTATGATTGCATGTTACTAGGGACCGGTATCAATACCTCTGTACTGCTTCCAGAGGATAACTGTGAGTTTTTTGGTACACATCCCGCTTCGTTAACGAAGACGCCCACTTATGGGACACATCATTTGGCACATATTGTTGTCAACATCTCGCAGGTTGTAGTAGCCTGCGCAGGCATGGATTGTGTTCTGAGTCGCTACACTGAATATTCCCATATCATATCGAGTCTGTTCGTTGTCGTCTTGGAATCCTATTGGCAGGGTCGAAGTCGTACCCAGAATGACACACCAACAGGATCTTTGAGCGTCTTTTGCACGACTAGTGTCAGTCTGTGAATTCACCCACAAAGGCTGAGTTCAAATCCTACTTTTTCAAGATCTCAGTCTTACAGTATCTTACAATGATTTTTCGGATGCGGGAGAGGCCAGCCTGTCTTGCTTTAAATACGACCTGGGCACTGTTCATCAAGACCCCCGGCTCCGGACCAGGATTCCCGAGAGATCCGAGCGTTGAACTTCTGCTGTTGCTTCTTCCGGGTGGGACGGGGGTTGCTGAGAGGCCACAGGAGCTGCAAGTTTGCCCCAAAGCCTATGGAACACCAAATCTTTGGCTGCTTCGACCGGGCCCAGGCGAATGTTTCATATGGCAGCCTCTCGTAAAATGAACAACGTATACCAACACCGTATGAGATTGCAAGATGACTGTTCCAGATGATGTTGTAGACTAGGCAAATCTAGCCAAGGTGAAATGATGCTTAGTGAGACTGCTTACGTAGCTGGCAGTCACCGGTAGCTTCGTCTCAGGTTCGAGTGGCCTCACTCCCTGTGGAGAGACGAAGTTCCGGGACCTCCTCGAGAGGGTCCAGCAAGGCGAAGATCGAGGCTCGGGATCGGGTCACGCTCTCACCACGATTCGAAGCAGCGAGCACGAGTGCACGAGTCTGGCTTCCATGCAGTCAAAGCCCGATTCCAGCATCCCAAACAGCTGCGAAGACTGTTCAACGGGTGTCGCATGTCCGTTACGTGTCGCAGCAGAAATGGGGGCGTTCCTGGGCCATCGAAGGTTAGCCTCCACTTCAGAGTCACGGTTGTCACCGTGTTATGTCGCTCAATATTTCCCAGGCGTTTACGCTGCACATGACCCTCGAGCGTCTACGAGCATTCTATGGGGTGCTTCGACTGGGGCCGCCCAGATGACGAATTGGGCACTGTGCTTGAGCGACCCCTTTTTCCAGTGGAAGCCCTGAAAGCAACGCTATCGAGCAGTAGGGGGCTGTCTCTACGGGGCTGATCGACGGGTGGGATGGGCAGGATCCAAGTCAAACCTGAAGCCAAGTTGCAGAGGTTGTACATGCTTGCTTCCGGCGTCCTCTTGACCGTTCTGGCCGAGCTTCTTTGGCGGTTGCTCCCGCCCGGACGGCACCTTGGCACTTTCGGGGAGGATTCCAGGATCTTGTGACCGAGACGTGGGGATTTTTTGAGTCAGTGGGTGGACCTTTGCTGTAGGTATTGCTGAGTCTTCTAGATTCTAGGTGTGAAGTGATGTCCCATGTCAGGCTTGCTGAATGGCTGATTTCAGCACTTTCCGTTCTGTCCTGGCTTCTCAGCGCCTTGACCGTCGCCATTGCCCCTCGGTGCGGGTCCAAAAGTCATGCTTGTCGATCTTCGGGCGCTGGCCCTGCCAATCGGCCCGTGCCTCGTGCGTAGCCCCGCATACGATTCATGACTTTGTTTTGTACTTGGAAACTCTATCAAACCATGGGCTTTAAGATACTCTCCTAGCCGTCGAAGGCTTCTACTTGCCCGATGGAAGAGCTGGACGTCGCCAGCTTCATCGACTCCAGACCGGGCCTGTGTCTTTTCATGGCGCTTCCCCCAGCTCCTCTCTCAGCAAATGGAAAAACCCATAATAACCTTCCCCCGCCTCAAAGTCTCGTCGCAGAAGCGCTTTCTTGAGAGGGTATGTCGGCCTAACAGACATAACAGACAAGGGGAGGTCAATTCTCCACTCAGATTTCTTGTAGCTTCGCTAAATGCGTTTTGCACTTTTTGCGAAGTCTTCATGTCGGGCCATTTCTTCTGAGCACAGACGGTTCTTGAGGCGTTGACGGCTGCTACGCGAGTTGTGGAGCTCCCGGTTCCCCGTATCCTCTCCGTCATCACAGTCCTGGGGCTGGTGTGCAGAGGACCTAACTAGCAAGAGCTGGCACGGGCAGGGAGGTGCTTCTCAGCAGTGCAGCAGCGCAGGATGTTTCGGGCTGCTTCGACGCTGTCAGTCCCTTCCTTTACCTACCTCCGTCGTGCTGCTGGAGCTGCTCAGATAAATATAATCTGGTGCAGGCAGTGTAGTCGCTGCATTGCCAGAAAGCCCACGCTTAGGCTCTGGTGTTTGGACGTGATGGTATCATCGAGCATCAATGGGATGGCGAGGCGGGGTGTGAATAGCAAGAAGATGTAGGAAGCTCGAGCGCTTCTCCAGCGGTGTCGGCTGCCAGTGCTACATCACTGTTGTTGGTTTAAAGCTTGAGGTGTTCCCCTCGCGATGCGATCTCTCTCCCGAAGCTTCCAGTTTGCGCG
The DNA here is from genome assembly GCA_905221615.1 of Symbiodinium sp. CCMP2592. Taxonomy (NCBI): domain Eukaryota; class Dinophyceae; order Suessiales; family Symbiodiniaceae; genus Symbiodinium; species Symbiodinium sp. CCMP2592. The sequence continues at coordinate 201,723 of CAJNDT010004735.1, forward strand.
TGTGCATATGGAGCCTGCCTGCGTCAGCTCTCATCGGGCCGTTCCTCTTTGTTGTGAAGCTCCTTATGAGGAGGTTGACTTTCAAGGATTGCAGGCCCTACAAGATTCATGCTCGGATCTGATTGGGAGATCTCTTTGATCTGGGTCGCCCGGACATGCGGCATCCTCAAAGCGATAAGAAGCGCCGATCGTCAAGCCTCTGGCTTCGGTGACTTTCACGGATCTTCGGGGAAAATGAATGCAGGTTTGGCATCTCAGTCGGAGCCGTCCCTCAGCCCAGGATGTAACTGTAGCATGAGCATGAGTTTAACATATACGGCAACTAGTTGGCAGGGTGAGGCTGGTGAGGCTTGTCGGAACCCATGGCAGGGAGACTTGCGTTCCACTAACGTCTCCTGTCGTTCACTTTGTTTCAGGGTAGGAAGAGCTGTCACGAGCATGAAGCAGATGGTCACGAAACAGTTAGAAGCTTTTGAATCACCTCACGCTTGTGTGGTGGACTCTGACCCAGTCGCTTTGGTACACGTTTGCCCCTGTCAGCCGCCAGGGCGGGCATACCAGGAACAGTCGTTTGGCCTGCATTTCAGAAGCCGTTATTCAATTTCAATCCAATAACTTCAGACGGAATCTGTGCAGTGATAGGCTGCAGTCATGTCAGACTGCGTGTCCAGTCGGTTGCGAGTTCTTCCTCCTTCACTAGGTACCAGCACTGAACTGCAGCTAAGACGGAAATCATTCTCGGCATGTTTGCGGCCTTTGGAAGCGCGTTGATCGTGATGCTTTGGGTGGTGCGGGCCGCATCTACAATCCGATCCTTGGCAGCACTGGTTTCCACGGTATGCGCTGCATTGCTTGATTGTGTGTTGCCAAGGGTTCTATGTGGCCACCCACCTTGCCACTGGTTACAGTGGCTTCTATTTTGCGTGCCGCGCCTACGACCTGGCGACCGGGACGAAGCTTCTTGGCAGCAAAGCACTCGGCCTCGCGGGTTCGGCTTTGGTGATCTGCTTTCTGCTTTGCAGGCAGTGGGATGAAGGCCGGCAAGTTGACATCGCCATTGCAGCGGCTGTCCCGTGCTCGGCTGCGTTTTCGTGCTAAGCTTGCACTCGGACGCTCGCTCATTGAGACTGTGAATGTGTTTGAGGTCGGGATGGCCACGGTCACACTGGTGCCACAACTGCTCGCGACTCGACCATGAGTTGGCTCCAGGTGGCGAGTCCATCAGTCTATCACCCCTCGTTGTGCTGCAATCTTCCCTCAAGACATGTACTGGCACGTTTCCAGCAGCTCATGCGGGCTTTGCAAACCTTTGCGCATTTCTGAGTGAACTTGCAAGGTTGTCCTTGTGGGTCGGCGACGACTTTTCCAAGTCCTGCGCAACAAGGTTGAGCAGAGCAGAAATCGTCAGTTGCAGAGTGGGGCCTTTATGGCCATGCTTCTGGATTCGTACTTCGTTCAGAGACCGGACCAACTGGTAACCTGGTTCAGGTGTTTTGCTTTTAAGACTTGTTCTCGTTTTGCGTTGTCTTTCACACGAGTCGGAAGACACAACGTCAGGAAGGGGCAGCCATGGTGGCTGCGGCATGATAGTCCGGAGCTAGAGGCAGATGCGGAAACGACAAACATTAACAACAAGCCGCGGCAGTTTCACTACGCTGCCAGCAATGATTCGAAGCTGTCAGTCTCGATGGAGTCGCTTGCCACCCCGCCATCGCTGATGCCCGAGATGGACATGGAGTCAAGACCTGACTTCGTCAGGGCCAAGGTCGCTCAGGTCTCGCAAGACGGGAGCGTTTTCTGGGTCCAGCCCGAGTTCAGCAATCAGTCTATCAGGGTGGATCGGAAGCAGCAGGAAGCTTGGCCGGACTTCAGAACCGACTTGAGGATTCAGAATGCTTCGGGCTTCGGGGTCAGTGCGTTCACGTTTCTTTGTTCCTGAAAGACGAGCACTTGCAGGTGATCCCTTGGCCGCAGCTGCTCGAGGTGCCTTTTCCACTTGCCCAAAAAGTGCGTTCTCGTCTTCTCCGCTTGTCTTGCCGCATTTGCTGCTGCATGCTCGTCTTCTTGTAGGTGGGCCGGAAGAACCTGCGCTGCATAGATTGGAAGAAGCAGTATGGCGAGCTCTGGACCGAGAACGCTGGGGCCGCCGGCTTCAAGCTTCCTGGCGAAACCAGAGCTTTTCAGGCAGGATTCGCCCCAGTGTGGACAGAGAGACAGAAACGAAGCAACGACGACCAAGGCTTTCCCGGCCCGTGGGGCGGGGTGAGACCATCGACTTCTTCGTCTCCCACTCTTGGAGCGACAGTGGCACTCGAAAATTTCGAGCGCTCAGCTACGTCGCCGAGGAGTTTTACGTACGGCACGGCCGGCACCCAACCTTCTGGGTGGATAAGTATCTTGGCTGCGTGCTTGCGACGAGGTGGACGTGGGATCAGTCTGAGTGCCAAGAACGGAGACCCGTAGAAGATTCTGAATCCCATGGATGACGGCGAGCGAAGCATGTGAGCCCTTTCAGGATAGTAGGCTTCGCAGGTCGAAGGCAAGGGGGCAAGAACTACACTGGTGATCACAACAGCAGCGAAGGAGGTCGGGAGTGAGGATTCTTCGTAGTCTCCCGCGAAGCAAAGGCAAAGACCCCATCCCACCTGCGGCAGTGCGAGGGCATGAAGAGAGGGGCGTCCTCGAACTAGACCGAACCAGAGTCCGGCTTGTGACTGAAAGCCGAAGCTTCAAGAAGCTCATTGGAAGCAGAGAAACACCGGGCGAATGTGCACGTGTCACTTGCGCCCACCGCCACAGGCGCGAATCACGCAGTTGCTAGTTCAGATCCTGGCCAAATTCCTCGATGTCCACAGCAGGCTTAGCCTACAGCTCAGGTTCTGCATCGATCAGACCAGCGTCGAGGACGGTCTGCGAGTCCTGCCGGTGAATGTCATGGCCTGCAGCGGCTGGGACGAAAAAATTGGAAGTGGGCGGTCTCAAGCTATGTCAAGACTATACCACCCGAGGCAAAGTCTTGGTTCTGTGCGGAAATACATACCCATCACGCCTTTGGTGTGCATGGGAGCTTTGTGTCCTCCTGTCCTTCATGCTTCTCGGCCTGGGACAGGAAAAATCCAGTGCAGTGACTCGGCTCAATCTGAACTGAGGTCTTTGCAGACCGCCCTCACACGGCTGGTGGCACCTGGGATGGAAAGTGTTACAGCAGTGATCCGCTTGCGAAACCCGACGGAAAAAGCGAGCTCGTCTCAAGCTCAGGTCTTCCCATTCAGCCACAAATCCCTGCAGAAGCTTGCTCGCTTCGTATCTTGGTTTTCACGAGTCCTTCGTAAACATGCTCAGTATAGTTGCGCAGAAGCCGAGGATTTGATGAATGCGCGATGCTACGATCCAAACGAGGCCACGCAGAATGTCGTATGCTCTGTTCGATAGCAAAACGGCGGAGCGCAGACACAGCTTGATCCGTGCTGCCATCTAGGAGATTATAAAGCCTAAACGCTAACCCTAGATCCTCCACCAAGGCACACGCAACGGACCCACGAGAAGCTCAATCAACCGTCATGTCACAGACCCCAAACCCATCTCCCTAAAATTCCCCTTATGCAAGATCCATAGTTAACCGCGTAGGAAAGCCCATAGTGGGCAACCTCAATCCATAGCACGAGAGAATGAAAGTGGTCTAACCAAAAAGAATACACATTAGTGTAGGAGTAAGGTAGGAAGCAATCATCATACTGTCTTCGAAACAGTATGATGATTGAATGTTGTTCTTCCGTGGATGATATAAATCCTGCATTACCCCATAATAAGGAATATGCCATAAATCCCATAGTTTAGGGTCCATGAGGTAATGCAGGATTTATATTATCAACCGTTGCACTCTCTCTTCCTTTTTTTTTGAGTCGGTATTGTTTTCGTCTCTTCTCATTTTCACCGAATATCTCCTAATTGCTTTTCATACGCTTGCAACCTCATCAAGAGCTCCTTGAATCCCAGTGTCACAGTGAAAATTAGTTCATCCTTGCCATACTACGGATATTATGATACGTCCATCTCGATAACCTACTGCCGTCTGCTTCTTCCTCCTGGGCAGTGTTAGATGCATTGGATAAAACGTTCTCTTGTGTCATCGCCCTCTCATGTAACACGTCATTTGTGATCCAATCTTGTCAACCATAATATCGAGGCTGTCAAGCCGTAATGTATCAGTCATACTCATAATGTCTTTGATATTTTCTTGAGGAGTTGATTTCTCAAGACTTATCTCGAAGGATTTCAATAAGTAGTCCTTCCTTGTGCCAACATGGCCATCTCATCTTCCAATAGGAACTGATGCAGGTAATGGCACTATCAATATCGGCTTTAGGTTTCTGGGGTTTGGGGTTGCGGTTCCGGTGTTCCTTCATCATCGGCAAGCTTGCAAGGGACTTGCATGTTTAATAGTCTGCATATTTCCCGTTTCTGCATTTCGTACTTTGCACTAACTTCTGCTTGCGATTAGTCGTTGAGTTTGCTTATTTTTATTCAGTTCTGAATTTGGGTGCAAGGTATGATGAAATGCGCTTCGCATCATTAGTGTCTTACATGCAGCAAAAACTTTCTCCGACAGCCTACCATTTGCCTGTCCGTAGCCCTGCCCTAGACCAGGCCCTGTCGTAGGCCCGCCCCTGTCAATTTTCAACCTTAGCTACAGAGTGTCTCAGCATTCTTCGCATAATTCGCCCTGCATTGCTCTCTCCTCTCTTCGCGGTTCATGATACTAATGCTTGTTCTGCCTTTTTGGGGTTCAGTATAATGATTAGAGTAAAGTGGCCCCAAAACCCTACCCCAATAATCAAGGCCCCTATATTCGGTTAGAGAGTGAATCTAAGTGGTGGCGGGCCCTAAAAGAATGTGCCCTACAGCGGTCCAGGCCAGCAAAGGCGATTGATACCTCGCATTGTGAAAGGCTGCCCTAGATTCCTAGATTCCTAGATGAGGATCTAAGTTGTGCCGCAGTTCACGTTTTGGCTTTTGCACATCCAGGGCTCACTTTCGATTCGCCATCCTCGTGTGCACTGCGACCTTGCCAGGAGCTGCGACTTCGCCGGGTTATTTCCGCGATCGGGCAGCTGAGCTTCGAGCTTTTCGGATTGGCACCGGTAAGGCTTTGACATTTTTCCGTGTCGCGCGTGTCGGGAAACATTCCATTTTTGATACGGCCTCGTGGATGCAAAGGGCTGGAGGCTGGAGGAGTCCTTTCGTTGCTCGGAGCTGCCTCGCATCTCTTGCCCAAGGAACAAAATCCAAGCGCTCGGGCAGCTGATCTTGGACCGCGAGGCGAGCTGAATCTTCGGCTGTCCATGTCAGGCACATGTCAACAAAGGTGGTCTGAGGAGAACGCTTTATTCAGTGGTGATCTGACCATGAAGTTCCTTCTTGCGACGATACTGTCGGTTTCATGGGGTGCCCCTAAGTCCCAAAACTTCCAATTCCAATGCCAGACGGGCCTGGCATCCGGACTTCTGATGCAGGGAGGCTGCTCGTCTGGCGGTGTTTTATTTTGTTGGGTCTGTGTCTCTCTGCTCTAGACTCTAGGCGCTTCCGGATAAAAAACTGAGGAAGTGGCTCCTGGAGCGACACGGATCCAGAGGTGGAAGAAGACCGAAACGCTCTTCCTGACCTCGAGGTTGTGGACGAAGCTTCAATGGAAGACTGCACCAGCAGTTTGTGCCCGTCCCCAGCAGAGGATACCTTTCTCCGGCAATTGGAGCAAGGCGACTATCTGCGACAGTTGGAAGCACCTCTCGAGGAGGTGGCTTTTTGAGGAGAGCGGTCTGCTTCGCCTGCCGTCGCAGCTAAAGCAGAGTGCCACGTCCCGTCTCAAACGAGTCGCGACTTGGAACCCACAAGTTTGGCAGACACCAGACTTAGTCTGGCGTTGCATGGTAAATAGGCACCGATGTTTGTTTGGAGCATCTATCGGCTGTACAGTCGAGCATTTTGAGCCTACAGACCGACCCGACCGCCCGCAAGCACCGCCCCAAAAAAGGCGATTCCGGCATGCCAGGAGCTTTTTTGGACTTCAGCTGGATCCTTTTTTGAACCCTGTCGCAGGTGGCAGAGCTATGTCGAAGAGCTGAGAGGGGCGACTTAATCTCCTTTGAGATCCCGGACGATAGCTAGCGAGATGCACAAGAGGTCGTTGCGGCGATCCTCTGCAAAACTAGTATAGACACGCTGACAAAGACTCGGGCGTCGAGCTAAAGCTCAAAAGGCGGCCCGGCGGCCGGAGCGGTTTGAGCTCTTCCTCTTCTGCACACCAGGGCATGGCGGCATGGCCCCATGCCCGCCTCGGAGGCGCAGCCTCGGCCTCGCTCCTGCGGCCCTCGAAGGAAGATGCTGGCACAGGCGCGGCGGTGTCCGGTCCGGTTCTTCTAGGGCTGCCATGGGGCTGCTCAGATGCGCTGTTCAGACCGCGCCAGTGTGCCACGACGCATCACGTATAGCAGCCGACGTAGAAGGCTGTGTTTCAGACTCTCACGGCACGTGCACAGCGGAGCAGAACACAAAGTAGCGCTCGCTGAAGTTTGGGGCACACTCCTACGGTTGATGCCTCAAAGCCCGCATCACCCCTAATTTTGAGTTGCACTGTAATTACATGGGGATGCAACATTGAAATTGAGGATTGCGGATAGCACGACATGAGATTTGTGCGATGTCGTAGGTCATGCAGGATTCTTGGCATCAACAATAGTTGCCTAAATCCCAAACTCAGAACCCTAGAGCCCCAAAGCTCGAAAGCCTTGAGACTGACTTGGTGCTCTTCGTGCCAGGGATCGCGCCCGAAGAAGCCCGGGCTTGGCCCTTTGCATCAGACGGCAAGCCAACTGCCATGATTGTTCTGAGATGTTCTGGGTAAATCGCTCTACCGTGCCAGAAGTCCGGCAGACTCCTTGCGGCCCTCTTAATGTCGTGCGGTGCGAATTTCGCAGGCTTGCACAGCGGAGTAGAAGGGGACGCACCGTGAAGCGCAGCTGCTGGCTCCTAGGAAGCTCCATAAGCAAAGAGTCCACAGAGCTGAGAGTAGTCTTCAGTTCCCGGCTGTCGGGTGACGTTGCTAACTTCACCACCGAGAATAAGAGGCTTCCATGTTTGCGTTTTGCACTCGGCCATCCCATGCTGGATACCGAGGACGCTTCCTGGGGCGGTCGGGGGGGGGAAGCGATCCCTGCTCGTTTCGCTGTTCTGACAGGACGAAGATGACCGAGCATATTTTGAGTTCGAGGTCCAGGAGAGGTGGATCACGAGCTTACCGGCCTTGGTCGGGCTTACGCGACTCGGTGTTCTGAAACTTCGGTCCCACTCATAGACGTGCCATGCCCGATGGGCCGATATGCATCACAAGGGCCACTTGAACGACTTGGGGCTGTCAAGAATTGCCTTCATTGCAGGGTTTTTTGCATTCCAAGGATCCTGAGCCTCTTCAATGTCTGGTTTGCCGTGGAGGCTTTTGGCCTCCGAAGGATTCCGCTGATGGACCGGCCCAGCTTCAGGGCTTTAGTAAGGACAAGAGTATTGCTGACGTTACTGGTGAGGATCAAGTTCCGTCGAAGCTTTCCCAAAGTGCCAAAGCGATGCGAGCACAAGCAGCAGGAAGCTGCCATCGCGAACTTGCTCGTGGCTTGAGCCTTGGCCACTGCAGGTGGACGCGCCTTTGAGTGTTTCTCAACATGGCGTGTCCTCCGAAAACAGAGCTGTCCAACAGTCTTGCCGAGCCAATCCCTGAACATCGCAGAAGTATATAACCTTGTTCGCTTGACCTAAGGCTCTCATCCACAACGGCTATGTCATCGCTTGCCGAGGCCATTCGTTTGCTGGAAGGGCCAAGTGTGGGCGAAGAAATTGTGGCCATCTGCGGTTTCACACCTTGATCTCTGGAGCCTTCAATTTCCGAAGCATGCAAGGTTCGACATGCGGTTGTTGAAGCATCTTCTTGAACTCTGTGTGCAGTCATCTTCGGAGCTGAGAAGTTCTGGAAGCTCTCTTGCGCAACCTGGCTCCACATGGTGTTTTGGGCCACAGTTTTGGGAGAGCGTCAAGGGCACTCACGTTCAACAGTGGCACCACATGACATCGGGAGAACAGTCCCTAAAGGGAGGCCACAAGGTTTTCTCAGGATTGCAACTAGATGCATGAAGTGGATATCCACGTTCTGTGCACGTGGTAATTATCATACTTGTGGAGTCGTGCATGGTGTCTTTCGGAAAATAATGAGCCGCTCTCTTTGCTAGCTGCTTTGGGTTCCCAGTTACGCTTCACCTCTTACTGGCAATTGCTTTTATGCGTGCTCACTTTGAGGGTCTTGCCTCCATCGCCGCCATCTTCTAGGGCCTCGGAGTAGACTTTACTCTGGCTTCTTATCGCAGTGGCCCCCCGAGTATATTGGGGGCCAGAAGGTGCTGATGGTAGTCAGCTGACTGCCAAGAATCGTCGGCTGCTGCATGATTCGCAGTATGACCACAGGAAGGCCAAGACGCAGTGGGACATTCCGCTCCGAGCAATGTGGTTGGAGTTTTGGGCATCCGCTCAGGTCCGGGTAGAAGTCTCCCTGAGCTTCGTGAAGCTGGCAGGCCACTTGGGCCGCTTTGGGGCTTCTCCCGGCTTCTCCCGAAAAGCCGAGATAGTCCATGGTGGGTGCGTCTAGCTCATGCTTCCCGCTTTGTTTTCTTTCTCTCTGTCTCCCATCTAGCTCCGTCTCTCTGCTCATTCTCCTCCATCTGCACGGCTGTACGCTTCGCTTGAAGCCGCGACAGGCGCTGTGTTGGTGCTTGCCTTCGTCCTCATGGAGAAGAAGGAGTTGTTCTCGCAGCCGGTCGGCATGGATTCGTGCGAGTCTGTCACATCAACTTGTGCTGCATCTAGCTTCGCGCAGGTGCTCGGTGTCTTGACTTTCAGAAGTTATCGGGTATTGCAAGTTGATTTTGCTGTGGGTCGTACACCATCGGTCTTTGGAGATACCTACAGCTACAGCTCATGACCTTCCAAATTGATCGAGTCTGCAGCATTCTGCAGCCCGCATCCGATCCTTGTGCCTGCACAGCTCGCTTCAGGTTACACATGATTTCGTTGTACTGGGTGCTGTTCGCATCTTGGCAAATTTGGCTTAATCCCGTGGACGTGGTGTGCATGGGGTAATGGTACTGTCGGTCGGCACTAGTCGCAGCGGTCGGCAAGAACTTCGTAATGCTTAGCTTAGTGGCTTAGTGGCATCATGCCCGATCTTTTGTTGCATTCGCTATGTCCAACCGTCTGCCTTGTGCAGTCAGCCTCTGTCTGAGTAGTGAGGAGCTTATCAGATTTTGGTGGCTTCTCGACTTCAGAAATTCCGGGAATCGTTGGGTTCATTCCTTTGTAGGCCTCTCTGTCTTGAGCAAGCTGGCAGTGTCCGTCTTGCCGAAAAGTCGACACAAAGTTTACCTTCCCATGTGGGCTTTCGTGGCTTCCAAGCCTACCACGAGGCCTGCGCTCGGCCAAAGCATGGCAGGAGTTCAAAAGAGGCAATCGAAGGATGGACTTGCAGTCCCACATCCTCGGCCAGCTAAGCCTCTGAAGCCAAGGTGACTGCGCTGATTCTTCCCAGGCAGCATGAGCATGTTGACGCATTGGCTCGATTCTGGGTCTGCAGGGTCTTCTTTCTCATCCAACGGCCCACTCACCTTGGTGTGAGCAGGTCTGCTTTGATCCTTCACTCCTGGCTCGCCTGTCAGAGACTGGCACGGCGAACCGTTTCGCAGCGGCTTACCTGTGAAAATGGTGCAAGAATTTCTCGCAATTAAAGGTGAGACTGTATTTGCGAGTTGGAGTGGGTGATTCTTGGGCCCCAGTTCGCCAGATCTTGTAGCTGCCTTTCCCCACTCCCTCACACACACGCGCACAAGAGCACCCATTTTCGGCTAGAAACCTGGGCCGCTGGCGCCACAAGGAAACGCAAGCGCTACTGTAGCGATGGCTTCGATCTGGATCCTCGGCAGGGAAGAGAATAATCTTGCTGCATCCACTCTGATTCAAGAGCAATGCTTCAGTGGTTGCAGATCTCTGGCAGCTATGCAAGGCTCTTCTTGTAGCTTCCTTTCTGGTTCCCCAATCTCTGTGATTTACTGCAACTCAGGCGGCAGAAGCATCACAGATACTGAGACTCGGAATTTTAAGGACCTGAGCTACATCTCTGAAAGGATCCTTGCCATGAGTTTCCCGGCGCAGGATCTGGAGGCCAAGCACTGGGAGTGCCTGGGCTTGTCATGTTCCAATGTTTCCAGCGCTGGAGCCCCTGGAAGGCGAGATTCCGTAATCCTCTTCCAGAGGCCTGAGAAGTCTGCGTCTGCACCTAAAGAACAGGACGGACATCCGGTGACGGCAACATGGATTCTTCCGGATCTTCTCATTCAAGCTGAATTCTCCTTCATCTTCTGAGTATGGAGGTGCGCAGCTTCTTGAACCAGCATCATCCTGATCACAGGGTGCCTTGCTTGAAAGTGTTGCAGTCGCCGACAACCACCATGTTTGTCCAGTCTGTCGGGTGGGGTCCCCCACGGAGGTGTACAACCTGTGCCGGGAACCCGACCGGAGGCTCGTCAGCCGGAGTTGCGAGTAATTGCCTTATTGGCCCGTTCGCCGTTGCCCGGCAGGTACGATGAGAAGAGCTTTCATGAGGTCTCGACCAGGCCAGCGGAACGGAAGGGGAGGGAACTTGACATCCTGGGCAGCACAGTCACAGTTGCAGGATTTGCTTCTACGACCACACGCCTTGCCCCTTGGAGCAGCTGCTTGAGCTTGTCGAAGACCAGCACAGGCAGCTTGGGCTGAGAATGAGTCTAAGTCTGAGACGCGATGTGGGAGCGGTCCTGCCAGGTACTTGTCTTCAGACACAAGCCACGTTGTGGTAATCCACTGCAAGGCAACTCTTCTTGCGAAAAGAGCTGAGTCTCCGCGCAATTTGTTTCCTGTCCTTCGCATGATCGCAGGCCGGCAAAGGCCGAACGGGCCTGGTGTGCACATGCCTGCTTTTGAGAGAAGGCCGGTCTTAGCACTTCTCATACGACTCATACGTGGCGCATGAGGCGCCAGCACTGAAGCTTCGATTTGCCGTCCAGGGCATAGGCATGAAAGACCTCCGAGTCTGAGTATAGTCGACTCTTAGGGCAACTGGGACAATCGAGACCGCTTTCATGTTCTCTTCGGCCTCATGACCTGAACTGCTCTGTATTTGTGCGTGTGACGCTGTGTGCGTCTGTCTGGCTTTGTGCAACGAAGACTGTGTGCCCCTGCGTCTGTGGAACAGGTTTGGAGATGACTGCCAGCGAGGCTGAGCACGGACTTGTGTGTTCAAGAGCCCAAGTTGCGTGATTCTGGTGCCCGTGGACAACTCGCACGAAGTGAACCACTCAAGCAGATTGCGTGCAACAGTGACGTCCGCAGCGGGCACATTCATGCACATTCACCCGCCTGAATGCAGGCTCTCTCCACCTATGCGGATCGCCGCACACACAACCACAAGGGCGTCACCATCCCGAGCCAGATACGGAACCTCGAAAGCGTCAGACATTGTGATGGTTTGGGTCCGGTTGTTGAAAGGTGCAACGCCTGAGAAAAGAACAGCGAATTGCCGAGCTCCGTGATGGGCCAGACCTGTTCCTTAAAATCTTGCTTTGCTTCTCCAGCAAGGTATGTGCAGTACTACGAGCAGTGTCTCCGGGAGCGATGCCTGCGAAAGTGGGAGAAGGTCTACCTTGAGAGGGTTTCGCGGCAAGAAGACTTGTCCGGAGGCTGTCGTGTTTGCGCTTCTTCCTGAGGTTCCGAATGCTGACACGCTCACATACTTGATGCAGCAATCTGCTCAGGTGTGCCTTGAAAACATCGTTTCTCCGGGGAGGTGCAGCAGATGCTCGATACAGGAGACCCGGCGTCTGCACGGCTCTTTGAGGGAATGAAGCCCTGACTCCATCCTGTGTGAACAGCCGCCCCACAGAGGTGGCAATAGAAACCACCAGGTAGTGCAGTTACTGTTATTCCTGTCACGCCAGTCACTACAACTCGCAGTCTTACTCTTTTCGAAAGCCATGCTCTGTGAGTAAATCTATTCGCACTATGTGCTATCTCTCGCACAGTAATTCAGACCACAGCCTCACAGGTGCAGGTCTTCGATGTGGACCGGCGACTGCTATTGCAGTCGGCCTGGACGGCGCTTTCAGAAAGCATCGAAGACGAGGTCAGAACCTGCTGATGATGCATAGTCAGGCGTCGAGAAAAGTTTACATTTCGAATCCAGAATGTCTTTTTCCGAGATACACGTAAATACACACCTACACACATATACGCATACGTACGTACGTACATACAGACATATATAGATATAGATATCGATCCAGATATAGATTTGGCTTTACGTATCGATGCAGATGGAGATGCAGGACTAGGCTGACATACATATGTAGACATAGAGGATGGAGTGTGTGACGGAATACAGGCCCCTGTTTTCTCCGCATGCTATGGGATGAGTATGTGTAAAGCACAGGCATTTTTGGGGTTCAATTTTGCAGACCACAGTCTCTTCCTTTTGGGGAGTGGGGTGTGTGGTTGGCCAGCCATCATCTTCCGTTGGTCATATTCCACTTCACTAGGCCACTAGGCTTGCTTGCTTGAGGTTTCGGGAACCAACAGTTACCCTGACCCCTCTTTCAGGTTTCAGGGTTCGAGCTTACGGAGCTTCATCCTGCTTTGCAGCCTTCAGGGTTGCAGGTTGCAATCCACCATGTAGATGTTTTCGGTTCAGGCTTGACCGCCCATCATCTCATGGGTTGATGGACGACGAGTTGTCATCAACTTAACGTGTACGTCCAGTGTTAGGGTTTAGAGTTTGGTGTTTTAGGGGGCGTTTGCTGCCCATCATACGAAGTTGGGGCTTCGGTTCTGGCATTCTCGGGTTTGCGGCTGGACATGTATGTTTCATCTCCTTTAGAGTTCGCGGGCGGTTCATGTTTCAACATTTTTTACAAGGTTTGTGTTTCAAGAGCCATTTAGGCTGCAGGGTTCCGCTTTGGTGCTTTGGGTTGGTCGCCGACGTTTCACGCGGTGGGTAAGTGCCAATGCCGAGGTTTTCGACGATGGTCTCCCGATGCGTGGGGGGTGGCCGATGCCGGGGTTTGTTTTCCACCCTTGTCTCCCCTTGTCCTCGGCTTCTGGGACAATCTCCCGGTCTGTTCTTGCCGTGCATGACCAGGATTCACCGGTGAGGCAACCGAAACAGGCACCGTCTCTGAAGCAGTTGCTCCTACAGACCTCGTCGTGGTTCTCCTGGCGGGCACCCGCGACCAAGAAGAAGGAACTTCTGGCCTGATTGGTCCAGCCTGACCTGGTGCCGCCTGCCACCCTAGGACCACCAGGAGGTACTCGAAGTCCTGCTACGGGTGGGGGCTTCTCTGCGCTTGTCTCCTGTTGTCTGCCCTAATGTGGGCTCTGAAAGTCGGAACGAGGTGCTGCTTTCTGGTTTGGCTTCAACTCTCGGTGGTCTTCGGGTGGTGCTATTGAAGGTTTAGGTTTTGACCCGCTTCTGTGTTTTGGTTTGCCGCGAATGATCGTCACCCTGATGATGATGGTGATGATCCAGTAAGTGTGATGATTTGTCATCTCCTAGTAGGGTTGTGGGAATCAGCCCCCCTGTTAGGGCTTAGCCCATTATCTTGGTTTCAACCACTTAACTTTGGTGTTTCGGGTGTCCCACACGCCGACCTCTTCTTAGAGTTACTGGTGCTTGAGAACCACTTTAAGTTTCTCAGTTTGCTATCCCGGCTTGAGTGCTCGTGAGGGTTTGGGGTTTGGCACCCGGTTTCGAGGGACTAACATCTGGAGGTAAAGTTTAGGTTCTTTCAAAGCCGGATTCAGGGTTTCATGCCTTGTTTCGTGTTTGAAAGTGCCCTGGGATCTGTAATCCTCTTTGGTTGAAGCTCTGAGCCTTGCGAGGACAGCCACTCAGAGGCGGAGTCAAGCCACCTCCAAGACGGTTTTCTGGTGCCCAGACAGCACACAAAATGTTGTGTTGCTTGGCAACTTGCTGCTTGAAGATATGGTGTAGATGTACAGAGCCAGATGAATGGACATATAGAGGTAGATTGATCGATGGGTAGGGAGCAGGCTCAACGAGGCTATTGTGCTGACATCGTGCTACCTTGTGCTTGATTCGAGAATTTCGAGAAGAAGGGGCAGAGGCGGCGACTTCTTTGCTCAACACTTCCTGACTTTGGAGTGGGGGGATTGCAGATTCCAAGATATGTGACAACTTGCAAACATGACGTATATGTGCTTCGTGGCCGGTGTTTCTGGCATGCAGCAAGTGGACATTTGGGAGTTTCCGAAAAAAGGGGTACCCTATTTTAGGGTCCATATAATAAGGATCCTAACTATATTAGGGTCCCCTATTTTCGGAAGCCCCCACTTGGGCCATAGGGTCGGAGAAGCCCAAAGCACCAGGTCCTGGAGCTGGACGGGCCGGAGCTCCCTGCAGACTTGCACTTGATCCTGAGCGGCTCGAAGCAAACACCGAAGGTGAAATCATCCTCAGTCACCGCAGATTTCACGAGCACCAAGGCTGCAAGGCATCTGCGAAAAAAGTCGTCTCAGCAACTCTAAGGAGCACGTTGGGAGGAGTTCTGCGGCTGCAGTCGCGCCGAAACGGCCTTTCGCCTCAAAATGTCGGTTTTCTCGAGAGCGCGAGTGGGATCAGACAGTCTGAGTTACTGCTTTCCATGTGCGGTTTTGTTAGGTTAACGCGCTGGTGATTCCTGGCAGGTGAAACTCTGCTCTTTCTGGCTGAATACCGGCTACGTCACGGGGGAGATGCGGCTGCAGATGTCCGAGCTAGATGTCGCGAAACCCGCACCGCAGCTGGTCTCGAAAGAGAGGTCCACAGCCGTACGAGTTGTGTTTGCTGTCTTGGGGCTTTGGCAGCCAAGCCAAGGCCGGGCCTCGATGACTATTCCGTGATCTGCTGCTTCCATTGCTGCAACCCGACGCAAGTTCCCTTCCCAGAGCTACAGTTAGCCGGGGCGGAGGTGGCCGGGGCCTCCTCTGTCACTGGCAAGGCGAGTCCTAGCCTCCGAAACTTATCCACAGCCGAACCGCTGTCTTTCGGGAGCCGAAGCCCGATAGTTTAAAGTCTTGCCAGGCAAAGACCCTGGCAGAAACTGCTTCCGTGATTGCTAGCGGAACACAGCGTTAGCGCTAGGTGCTTCCGCAATCTGCTCACCTTGCTCTCGTGCCGAGACAGTGAACAGGTTTTTCGGCATAGCGGAAGAGTTCAGCTCACCGGCTGCAACAAAAAGGAAGTCCATCTAGGTTGCATTTGCGCCAGTCGATATCACTGGATGAGCCATGCACGGCATCCGCTGTTTGTGCCTGCCTTTCCGTGACTTCAGCTCAGGCCAAGACTCCTTTCTACGAAGTTACAGAAGAGGAGTTCGAGAGGCGAGTTGAGTGGCCACGAACGAACCCAATGCTTGTCACCCAAAGGCGGAAAATGGAGCCAAGGCCAAGATAAAGCCGAGCGCAGCAATAGACGTCGCTTTTTGCACCATGCCCCAAGTGTGCATCAGACTTCAGGAAAATGATGAGCCCCCGGGCGATAATGTAAGCCAACTTCACTCATCAGTTGCCTACCACGTTCTGTGTGCTTTAAGCAGCCGAGCTTTGACGCAGCGGTCTATGCTGCTCAGACATCGTGCTTGAGCGATTGGCTTTGACTTCAGTGCAACAATTGCAACTTTCACCATGACAGTCTCTCAGAGCTTCTAAGTTCTAAAGTCGTCATGTGGCGTCACAAAGCCGAGTCACACACGGTCACACGCCTGACCTGTTTCACAGGCGTGTCCAATGCGTGCGGCGATGTGTCATCAAACGCAAAGCAGCAGTTTCTTCCACCTTGAAGTCGACCCATGCATGGTGAGTGGTCTGGTCGGGGTGTTTTTTGACCTGTCGTCATGTATCCGTTTCTGCAACATGTAGAAGTGAGCAGTACAGATTAGAACAAAGGTTGGCTCGTATCGTTGACACAAAGAAGCTCCATCGCATCAGGCTTTGGCTTTCGGGTGCCGTCGATGGTGCCAGCGAGGCGGGCAGCCTTGGTGCGGTTGGCTGGGGAGCTCTC
The DNA here is from genome assembly GCA_905221615.1 of Symbiodinium sp. CCMP2592. NCBI lineage: Eukaryota > Dinophyceae > Suessiales > Symbiodiniaceae > Symbiodinium > Symbiodinium sp. CCMP2592. The sequence continues at coordinate 217,900 of CAJNDT010004735.1, forward strand.
CTGAGTAATTCAAGTTGGCCGAAGTATAAGTAGGGAGTCACAAATTCCGTAGTCATATTGTGAGCCGTCTTGCATTCTTTCTGTCTGTACAGTCTAAACATAGGTATGCACACGTGTGAGTGCGTGAAGTAGGTGCTTGTGCATACGACTGTATCATCGTGCATGCAGAATGCCTATGTCGACATACATGTGCATGCACGTTTATTGCAGCTGTCCCTCGGTCCGTCCGTCGGTTTGTCCGTCTGTCCGTCCGTCTGTCTGTCTGGCTGGCTGGCTTTGCTGGCTGTCTGTCTGGCTGTCTGCATGTCTGCACGAAAGTAGGTTGGTAGGCACGCAGGCAGGCAGGTAGAGAGGTAGTCTTGGTGCGGGTCATGCGTCGTAACCATGCATGCCTGTACGCAAGCATACATGTGTGCCTGCGCGTACCTGAGTAAGCAAGTGATTAACTGCATCTATCATATGTCGTAAGCATGCATGCACGTTTGCAAGCATTCGTGTGTGCAATGTCTTTGCCTAAGTAAGCAAGTAATTGTTCATATCATGCTCTGTAAGCATGCTTGCATGTATGCAAGCAGCATGTATGTGTTTGCCCGAGCAAGCAGACAAGTATGTATATATGATTTAAGTAAGTATGCCATGGAAATATGTGAGTAGGTGAGTGTGTAGGTATGTGTGTCTCTATTATGGCGGTGATTAATACGTAGTATGAATATGTGGGAGGTTGGGTGTTTGTGTGGGTGAGCGTGCGGGTGCATGGATGGGTGGCTGGCTGGATGGATGGATGGACGGACGGATGGATGGATGGATGGATGGATGCACGAAGGTGTGTGTGTGTGTGTGGGTATATATATATATAATATAATATATATATATATATATATATATTATTATTATTATATATTATATGTATACACATACACAAACGCGCTCGACATTTACACGAGCTCGCACCATAATCCAATCAGGCTCTCTTTGAACGGAATGGATCATAGAGGTTGGCACACTTTCAGCCTGCAAAAACCATCGGCAGGGATCAAACATCCTCATGCTTCCTGAAACTTGACATGCAAAAACATCGGCAGGGATCAATTTCCACCCACAGATTCCCAAAATCTCGATAATTTGGGGGAAGTTTGATGCCTGCCGATGTGTTTGCTGTGTTCGCATGTCAGGCTTTGGGAATTTTCACGTCTCTCGAGCTTCGCAGCATTTGGACAACCTCGTATCTATCTATCTACACACACATATATATATATATATATACACAAGCACACATCACGCTTTTTTTTTTCACGCTTTTGGGGCTTAGACTCCAAGCGGTCGCGGCCCATAGGGGGCACCGAATTAAGTGAAACAAGGACTAAGGGCCGGGCTCACTCGCTATTGCACAAAATGTCCCCTCTACTCGATTCCTGCAGGCTCAAGCTCGGGATCTCAAACAATTGAGAGAGAAAGGGGCGAGAGCAATTGGGGAAGAGGAGGCAAGCGGGGACTCCACGGGCCCAAAGTCGAAGGGCAAATCGGACGAGATCACCCTGGAGGGTCATGAGGAGTAGTTGGCGATGAAAGGTGGCCGGCGGCACCTGGATCGGCGGGCAGTCGCGGAAGCCATTCCAGTCGCTGAGACACAATTCAAAAGCTACATCCTCAAAAGGACCATCCATGAAGGAGAGAGACTCCCCCTGCTGCAAAGAGGCGACGCACTCCGAAAAGGGAAATACGACCCTTCTCTGGTCATTCAGGGTCGCACACCAATCATCAGGGCCGACTGAGACAGTAGTCTGCTCGCAAGACGGAGGCAGTGGTCTCGGTAGGCGGATAGCTGCGACTTCAAGGGCATCAAGCACAAGAGCTCCATCCCGGAAGGTGCATACCGAGTCAGGGGTAGGATCAGACGCAGGGACGATCCATTCAACAAGGTCAGCGGTAGGTACCCATTCCAACACTCGCCGCAAGGGCGTCGCAATATCCCGTCGGAGGCGGGGGAGTTCTGTTTCGAGAAAAGTCTGGGCCGTGATGCGAAGTCGCCGTGTAGTGGTGCAGACACTTGCAAATGCCAGTCGGGTCTGTTCCCATATGGCGGGCTCATTTGTAGGATCAACATCAGTACCAACCCATCGAAGGCAGTCCAGAATTTCAGCAACAGGGCGGTCAATCTCATCAATCCATTCCGTGGAATCCAAAGGGAGGGTGGGCCCGGCGGCTTGGAGGACGGGAGTTTGACATCGCCCGGCATCCTCTCCTTTGGTACTGCCTTGTCCGGGTTCGATCGGCGTGTGGTGCCCTGTAACCTGTAGGCTTTTACGGCATGAGGTGCTGTAGGCCAGATGTTTGCACAATTTCAGATTGGTCGCAAAGTGTCTAAGACACTTTTGGCATTGACGACCACTAAGGACACCTCGGCCAACTGTGCATCGACCATGAGTCTTAAATGCATGAACAGACCAGGCCTGAAGGCAGGGGAAGGTCTGTCGGCACGGTCCACAACACTCACGAGCATCCCAGGCATCGAGTGTGGGCTCAAGGAGAATTCCTCCGGCCGCCCTAAGCTGCCTGGCGAGGAGTCCCTGGTGGTATGTCCCCGCTGACTGCCAGGCTTCCCGCCGAATAGCCCGCTGCTGGGCTTTGCAAAGGAGCCTCTTCCAACGACCAGGATTGCGTTGAATGGTCTCCGCCCAGCGGGGCCAGAGACGGCACTGGTCACAAGGGACACGGTCTCCCTCGGTGAGCTCTCCCAGCCATTGGAGAGATGAGCAAGCCGCAGAGAGCCACGTCTGTTCCGCATGGAGGAGGGCCCATAACTCCGGTATCGGATCCGTGACACAGGAAGCGAGGTGCCTGAGGCGCGAGAGGTGAAGCTGTGTACCGATGGTAGGGAGGCCAGTGAGAGCGTAGACACGGAGCGGCCCTAGTCTTCGGGCTTGCATGACATCGTATGCTGGTTTCAGCAAACTGCATGCCATCTGGAAGTAGGCGGTAGACAAGCATTTCTCTTCAGCATCGCTCAAGGTCGGCCATGTGCCAGCACCATACAGTAAGATGGAAAGCACAAGGGACTCGAATAGAACGACCTTATCTGAGACTGAGACAAAGCGCGATGCAAAGATGCGCTTCCGTCTCTTATTAAAGGCACCCCATGCCATGGCAACCCTGCTGCGCAGCTCGCGAAGAAGTGCCCCGGTATGATGGAGCAGTCCGCCGAGATGGCGATAACATGGAACCAGTTGAACAGTAGCCCCTGGCCAGAGACGGCTGGCGGCAGGGAGGGTAGGAGGGTCATTGCGGAAAAGCTGAGTGCGAATGAGCTGGGATCCTCTCCCAACGACTGCTATGATCGCTTCTGTTTTGCCACGGTCGAGGTTTGGCAAAAGAGCCCGCCCGAGGCAGCCGTCCAGGAGGATCCCTAACGTTTTGCTGACCTTCGGGGGGAGGTCGGTCGCCTCATTAGCGTGAAGGACGAGAGCAGTGTCATCCATCCAGGTGCTGTCGAGGATGGATAGTTGGCTGCCGGTGGACGAGGGGGAGTGCCAAGGATTGGCTAACATATCCTCGCCCCACGGGACAGTGGTAAGACCGACCTCTTTGCCAACACGATCTCGCACTTGATGCAACACCCTAGCGAAGACAAAACTAAAGACGATATCGGCCAGGTTATCGCCTGGCCGGGTTCCGATACCGGTTTCTGTAACGGTTTCGTGGTGCTCGAAGCGGAACCACGTATGGCTCAGAGCTTCTGAGGTTGCTGCCGACAGCCATGGGGAGGCACCAGCTGCCTCGAAGAGAGTCTGAGACTCTAAATATGCATGGAGTTCGTGCATGACCTCGGGGGGGAGATGCACCTCCTTAACAATGGCAGCTATTTCAGTGTCAGACCCACTAAAACCCACAACTAGCGGCCTCATAATTCGATAAAAGGCTTCACGAAGATCGAGGAAAATGATTCCTAATGACCATCCACGATCCTTGGCTAGCTGCTGGAAAACTCTCACAACGTGCGATGCCATGGTAACTGGCCTCTTGGGCAGGCCCCCAAGCTGAAAAGCCGTGGCGGCATTGGTTAAGGCAGGAACATTTTTCTGGCGCAGGATTTTATGGTAGGCCTTCCCTATGACAGAGGAAACCAGGATTCCTCGATGGGAGGAACATAGTTGTGGCGCAGCCTTGCCTTTCCACACGGCGTACAAGGAGCCGCCCTTCCAGTGAAGGGGTTCTTCGACTCTCATTGCACACTTAAGGACCAAGGAGTAGAGCGCTTTTGCGGCAGGGCCTGGGGCGGCATGCACGGCTTCGGCAGGGATGCTATCGGTGCCAAACGCGCGATGTAGTTGCGTGCCTCGAAATGCAGCTTCGAGATCACATCGCGTAGGCACATCTTCTGCTGTGATGGCCAGACACTCAAGGTCCCGTTGCTGCTGGGTATCAATGCAGGCACGCGCTAAGGCCTGTGGGGTGCGGCGTTTACCTCCCTCAATGCCCGAAAAGTGATCAATCCAGGTATCCACAATTTCGGTGGGGGTGTGGGCAGCAGTGCCATCGGGCCGCTGTAGCTTGGGGAGGCCGCGTGCCGTCCTGTGCTGGCGTTTAGAGGGCCCCATTAGGCATTGCAGGCGAGAGACAACATGTCCGGTGGGTTGGACGGCTGCGTCAGCAGCGGTGTCAGAAATGCGTCTACTCACATCCGCACGCACCGCCTTGCGTAGCTCCTTCTTGGTGTCCGCTAGGGCTCGGACATGCTGACTAAGGAGAATAAGGGGTCGTCCGTACTGTAAGAGGGCGACAATGCGGCCAACAAGGGGGCGGCAGCCCTTTGTCCATGTGTGCCATGCGCTGTGTAATGTGAGTCCTGCCGTCCGCCGTCGCCAGAAGACGACCTGTCGGCGGAGCCACACGCGGCGCTGTCTCAGTTGCCAGGTCTGTGGGCTGAAGTGCGAGGAGCGACATGCTCCTTTAACCGAAGGGAAAGCCTCACTCAGTGCAGAGGAGAGGTAGTTTTGTAGATGGGAGTAGTGTGAGTGCACATTGCACTCCCATGGCACTACCGGAGCCCCTTCAAAGATGCGCTGCAAGGTAGCGCGTCCTTCGTGGGTCAGCATGGCCTCTCGATCATACCGGGGTCGGTGGGCTGGTGGCCTGGAACCACTCCTGCCGTCGAAGCAGACCCACGTACGGAGCGCATGATGGTCGTCCCGGGCTTGACCCCACTCTAGGGCAGAAAAGACTTGGGACGCGTTGGCAAAGACACCCCAGTGTGTCGGCACTGCTAGGTAGTCCAGGCGGGCGCCTGGTCCCCCTCCGGGAGGCCACCATGTAGCACTGGGTCCCGGGTGGCAGAAGCTATAGGTCGACGGGATCCAAAGGTCAAATTCCCGAAGGAGGCACAGCAGAGGAGGGGGAGGAGTGTGTTTGGTCGGGAAGACCAAGTCTCCAATATGACCTTGGAGACATGTGTCGAAGTGCGCATTGAAGTCTCCCAACAGGACAAGGGAGGTCCCATGTGCGAGACCGTGCAGCTTTTGGCGAATATCTCGCCACCATTGTGCGCACTGCGGGTGAGTCCCGCTAGGTGCATGAACTGCCGCAAAGAGGATCTTAAGGCTCCCCCGGGTGTATTTAACCATGAGCCATCTGGGGGCCGACTCTAAGACAACAAAATCATTAGGGCCAAAGAACACCTCCTTTCCGCTAGCGGTGGCAAACGCATGGTTCCTTGCAAACCACAGTTCAACGCCGAAGTTTCCCTGCTTGTCCTTGCTGGTGCAGAATCTTACGTGCGTGCGGGAGAGAAACGTGTTGTCTCCGGCACTGCGCGTTTCCTGGAGCGCTACTATGTGAGCTCCAAAGTGGTCAAACTGCTCTCTGAGGAAGGCAGCGCGCCCTTGGAACACAGCTTCTTCGGCCTGTTGTCCCGCTGGGGGGTGGTCCTCCGCTAAGGTCTGGACATTTAGAGTGAAGATGCAAAGATTCGCCTTGAGCGAGGTCTCAGGGACCGGCTGGTCAAAGTCCTTAGGGAGTCCGAAGAAGGCATGGGAGTCACCAACAATGAGGTCGCTGGCTGTTGAGATGCGATCCTTATCAGTGAACCCTGTGCCGGCATGGCATGGCCATGCTTCTGGTTCCCTTACTGTCTGGTAGGCTAACCACAGCCACTTGAGACGGGATGAAGCACACAGGAGAGCGAAAGGTTCGCAGCGGCCTGTCGGGCACCCAACAGTAGCACCATCGCTGTTAACCTGCTTGGCAAGAACATCAACCAGTTCATTACCAGCCTGGCCACGATGTGATCTGACATGGTGAATGTTAGGGTCAAAGGCGGGGTGTGCAACCTGGACTGCCTGGCATAGCTGGCGGCAAAATCCCGGCAAACCGTCCGGGGACGCGGAACCGTACTGGCCAGTGGCCTGACGAAGTGCGACCTCACAGTCTGCATAGGTCCGCACAGAGACGTATGGTGGTGTCTGCAGTATCCATGCCAGCGCCCAGAAAAGGGCACATTGCTCACCGACGAGGGCTGTATGCGATGTCGCCCCTATAAAGAGGGGGGCCTGTGCGTCTATAGTAGTACGTGCCCCAGCCCATCCCAGGAAGTGGGTACGATCATCCTGAATCCCAAAGGCGACAAATGCCCAGGAGCTGGTGTGACCATTAAAGGAACCGTCAGTAAAGACGACAATGCCCTGGCAAGGGTGGAGCCCTGAGCCCACAGGTGGGACACAATCCCAATTGCAGTACTCGGTCGGGACTCCTGGAGGCAGGGTCCTCTCAAGGTCCCACCCAGGGCGAAGCAGATGGAGTGCGTCTTCAAGCTGACACCCACAATCGACAGAGACGTGGCTCAAGTTGTGGGTGATGCTGGACGGTAGGAGTGGAGCAAGGCGGACGACCCTGACGGTATTGTCATGATCGGCCTCTCCAATACCGGAGGGTCGTGAGAGTGGTCAAGTAAGGTATCCAGGAGCGTAACTGTCTGGAATGCCCAGTGGTCTGATGTGCGGGCAGACTCCTCAAGTAAGGTGCCGGGGTGAAGATCGATGTGCAGCGTCTCAGAGGATGCAGCAGGAGAAGACCGTAGCAGCAACTCAGTCGCTGTAGGGCTTCTGGCATCGGTCAAGCTTCCAAAGGGATCACGGCGACCAATCCTAACCGGGGTCGGCACAGGCCGTCGAGCAGTAGTCCCTCCAACAAGGCTGTTGGCATGACGCGGGTTATGCTGACCTATGGCTGTCTCATCAGCAATGAGACACGCACTGCTGGTGGGAGCAGCGGCAGCTGTCTGGACACGGGCACTCCAGACCAGGCATAGGCAAACTCCAAGAATCTGGCGTTTGTAGCCGTATGGGGTGCTGCGTTGGAGGCAAGCGAGCGCAAGAGCGATGCAAGCCAAGCAAGGAGTGGTCAAGACGGCAGTAAGAAGAAGTAGCCAAAGTACAAACGGTACATGGCCAAAACGTCCGCTGCAGTCTAAACTGTCTTGTTTCCCACACCATATAGGGGAACGAGTTGCAGAGGTGGGGAATCGGGGGCCCGCATGGCGGCCGTCAGCAACTATCAAACCGAAACTCCACTTATCCCTCAAGCTCCCAATGGGGGGTCTCCGATCTCTAGTGCGTCCAGGTGCGGCGCTGGAACTCCCAGTATTGGTTGTGGGAGAAATGGCTCCCTCAGCCGTACCTGGGGTGAAGCGAGCCCCATGAATGGGGGGGTCATGGTACCTGGGGCTGCCGTCCCCTGCATCGTGTCGGGTGTCAGGATTATCCCCAGGTCCGGGCGGGGGTTCAGACCCATTTGGAACAGCGTCTGCTGGCAGGAAGGCGAGGGTGATTGTGTCCCCCTGTTGCAGCAGGATAGTGGGGGGCAGAACAGTGGGCCCTCTCACGGGGTCGATCCTGAACAGTCGGAAACCTGCTGGACATCTGGGCATGAAGCGGTCGAGCAGCCGATTAGTATCAAGAGAACCGCCTGTGGTCAGAAACCAAGAAATGTTACATAAGAGAGGGCGGGAGTCAACAAAACAAACCGAATGCTGTCCCTGTAACCCTGCGGTCTCGCGAAATCGTTCCCTGACCGCAAGAACGTTGAGCGAGGGGACGCCCAAATGTGCATGATCCCTGATGGGAATCTCCGGTGCGACAAAGGATATGTCCTCTGGCGCAGCGTTGAGCAGAGTCGCAACATCAGCCCGAAAATGTGGCCGTCGGCCTGGTGGGATGACGTATGTCCAAACTGCCTGGTGGGCGATCAGGCAGATGGTATCTCTATATGGGATATCGGGTGTCCAGTCAGTCCCCCATCCCTCAGGTGACCGGAGCAGCGCACTGAAGGTGGTGGTCACAAATTGTCGGAGCCCCGCAGGGGCAAACACAACAACGTCTCCGTGCATGAGGTCATAGTTGGCCCCAATCGGTAGTGGCCACGGGAGATCCCGGAGGTATACTGCAGTAGCTGGTCCCGGTGTGATGCCAGCAGCTCGGAGGAGACCTTCCCGGCACACACGCCGGGGAAGTTGGACGGCAAACACAACTCCACTAATCCTCGTCAAGTCCAGGATAACGACAGCACCACTGGGGTTCCAGAGGGGGAGCGCCAATAAAACTCCCACACCAGCTAGGGTTTGAGGATTAGCGAGATGGACAATGGGTAGCCGGAGCCGGGGAAATGGGTCCCTGGCTGCATTGATCAGGGTGAGGGCTTCAGCCGTATCAAGCCCGACCCGAAGTCTAGTACGAACTAGTTCAGGAGTGTAGTCCTGCCCTAGGATGACAAAGTTGCCGTCGAGGTATGCTGCATCATTGGCCGCAGACGGCGGTAAAGCCTCTGCGGTATCGGACGGGTCAGGCGGATTGATAGCTGGCTCGTTGGTCCGATGGTCGGTGTTTGAGGCCGGGTCGGCCTGGGCTGCTTGTGGACGTGGAGGGCCAGAAGGGGCCTCGCCATCCTCCTGAGAGTCTTGTGGGCTCTGATTTGACCCGGCAAGGGTCGGCGCCCGTACGGGGGCAAGGGGCCGCCCCGGCTCGGGAGTGTGCACAAGATAGGCTGTAAGGACCTGTCCGGAGTGTACTTGCAGGAAGTCTACGTCATCGGGGAGGCCCCAAAAGCACAGTTGCCATCCCGGGGGGATGTCTCCAGTCATGTCTTCTTTTATAGTGACACAAGAGAGCCTATTGTTAAAGGCGTAAAGAGTGTGCCAGCCTAATGCCAGGGCCCGCAGGTCCAGGATGACCCCGACCCACGGCTCGGGGATGTGTGGGCTAGCCTCACAGACTGCAACAACGGCCCGGCAAGTGAGGCCATCGAGAGCGGCATCTTGCAGGGCCGGACGGGCAGGAAAAAGTCGGATGTCTCCGGTCTGAACCCCGACGGCTGAAGCTATGTGCGCTCGGTAGTGTGTTGGCTGTCGCGGGTCAAGGTGGTGGAGAATTTTATCTCCTTGATAGACAAGACAGTAGGCCGATGTCTCCGGAGGGGAAGGCAGTGTCGTGACCGCACTCCAGAGCCGCCGAGATCCAAGATTCTGTGCCATGGAGCTGGGCCTGGGGAGTACTGCCTCTGGGGGAGCAAAGGAGACTGTAAGACCAGCCCAGATGTGAACAAAAGATTCATCACCAAGTGGCTGTGAGTCATCCCCAACGAAAACCTGCACCCCAAGGTTATGGGCAATGTTGGCCAGGGACAGGAGACGGTCCTTATTGGCGTAGGCTGGCGCCTCGGCAGCAAAGAGACGACCATCTAGTTTAGAACAGTCGACACAGATGATGCATGAGCTTCTCTGCCACGGAAGTAGCGAAATGACGACACCGGAACCCAAGCACGGTTGGGGGTCAGCAGGCGTGAGAACCGTAAACCACCTCCTCCGGTTGACCGATCGGGCCTGTTGAATGGCCTCGATTGCCTCAACCAGTGTGGCCGGAAACCTAAGGAGGACGCTGACGTATTCCGGGGCATAGTCCGGGGTGAGAATGGCAACAAAGATCTCCCGGAGATCTTCCTCAGCTTCGCTCCATCCATCTGAGTCACTGTCGGCGTGGATGTAGATCGCATCCCACGCAGGCACATATCGCCAAGGACTGCCAAACCGAGGCGCGAGGTATCGCAAGATGGCCAGGCTCTGTCGTTGTTCAGGTGAGCTTGCAGGTGGCTCATTCAACAGTTTGGTGCGGCGAATGCCATGGTGATAATGCTCCGGAAAGCGACATCCTACAACTAACGCAAAGTGGGCCAGCACGGCAGCTCCCAGGCAAATGCAGGCTGTGCAGCAGAGACCTTCCGTAGGAAGTGGAAGGTGGTAGCCAGGCACGGAGACAGTGGGACCTCGAGTCAGTACAGGGGTCCCAGTCGTTGGCACGGGGAAACTCCCAATGGCACAGCCTAGGGCAATCCAGTGTCGGGGCTTATGGGCTATATTGTGCATGGCGCCTTGCCCTGGTGTGCGTCTGCGCTTGCGGTTGCGCGAGCCTGTGGCTGGCAGCGGGTGAGGCGCAGTCGCAGTGGAACCATCATGGTCCGGGGAATCCTCGGAACTGGGAGGAGAGGAATCATCAGAGCCGTCGGAGCCTCCTTCAGAGTCGTGGGGAGACTCGTGGGTGGGCTCCCCAAGCATGTCCCAGGGTAGTTAACGGAGATGACTTGTCCTGGTCGGACAGTGAAGTAAGCAGAGTCTCCGTCCCGAACTGGGCATGCTCCTTCAATCTCTACGAAGAATCCTGAGGGGGCTGGGCTGAACTCCTTCACAAGGCTATCGAGATCAATGCGCCCATTGGTAGCGAACCTCCACTGAAAGTCCCTGAAAAGCCCTCGCAAGTCAAGTGCGTATGGAACATCAGTGAAGGAGTGGCGAGCCGGGGGAGCTGGCAGGATTTGATGCTGCTCAGTGGCAATGAAGAGTTGTCTGCAGTGAATGCCCTGGAAAGCGTAGTCCTCAACCGGGGGTTTCAAGATCTGCAGATGAAGCCGGTAACACTCACTTCGCAGAAAAGCTGAGACAAAGGTTCTCAGCTCTGGTAAGGAACGGGTTGCAGCTTGAGGAAGATCGACAATGGTGTTCCACGCATCGGTGAGTAGGTAGGCAGGCCGGGCAAGATGGCCTGCAGGCTTGGGGACTGGCAGCTGCCATCCATCTGGGTCCTGGAGCATGTCAGGGAGGAAATGCATCGCAGGCACAGCACTGCGGGGAGGGAGAATGAATAGCACATCTCCTTTCGACACAAAGACAGCCTCTTCTTCACCATGGATGTGACCATTATGCGCGATCTGAAAGCCAAGAGTTGGTTTAAAGCTGGCTTGCACCAAAAGAGAACGGGGCCGCAGCCCCGATTCCACTTCAAGGGCGAAGAGACGTCCGTCGACGCCACGTGCATCAACGACGATGCATGGGCGATATTTGGCCCATAGTGGAATTGCTATAAAAGTGCAAAATGCTGGGTCTGGCTGTGGTTGTGTCACAACAAGGTGGTCGTATATGACAGCCTGTCTGCTTTGTCTGGCGATCTTGAGCGCATCGCATGCAGCCTGCGCAGAACAAGGCAATGACAAAGAGACCTCGAATGTAGCAGGCGCTACTCTAGGGGTCAGGACGAGAAACCCAACCCGAGCATTTGTGATCGTGTCCGGGTCTATGGTGGGAGTAGGGCAGGGCCTACTGAGGCTGCGACCATCTAGATACTGAGGTTCACAGGCGGCCTCAGGTGTGGCATCGACCTCAACACGTTCATATCCCAAAGTCAGTACCCTACCTTCTGCAATGGGTAGGCCGAGTCTTTCAAGTAGCGGGTGTTCGGCGTAAGTCCTGTAGCCCCTTGGCGGGCGAAGGCCTAGCCGGCGGACAGCGTCTTGCGTGTCCAGGAATCCCTCGCCTGTGAAGATGAAGTCTAGACCCCGGGCAGCCTGACGACCATCGATTAGTATAAAGTGCCCTAGATTCGGGCCGGGGGGCAGGCTATCTGATCGGAAGTCCACAGCAGCTACCTTGCTGTATAGGCGTCCATATTGGACGATGTCGTCCAAAGTGTCGGAGGGAAGTCCGAAGCAGACTTGGTGCCGTTCCCTCTGCATATGGTCTGCAATGGCTTGACGGAGAGGCTCATCAAAGTCTCCGTAATGCTGAAAGGCCTGCACACTACCTGGCTTGACAACCAGCCATGCCGTGGTCGGCCTTTCGAGATGGACCTGGGGCTCCCGGTGCCATAAATCTGGTCGGTCGACGAGGACAGGGAATGGGGTCCCTCGTCGAAGAAAGGCATCGTGCTCAACAATGCAAATGACGTCGCCGGAGGTCGGACGATAAACATCATTCCTGGCAAGCGGGGTTAGGTAGTTGGGTGGAAAGGCATGCCAGAGTTGTGTCGTGTGACGAAGGACTTCTCTCTCTATCTCACTGAAAGACAGATTCTCATCGACAGTGGCGGCATACGTCGGACCACCAAGGTGAGAGAGGTCAAAAAGCACGACACGGAGTCCCGCTGCTGCGGTCCACTGGGGAACCGTAAGAAGGCTGACATAGCCGTCTCCAGGTTGTGGCAGGGCCGGGACCAGTTCTGCCGGGGCGAGCCTGTAGAGAAGTCGAGAGTCTGATCTGGCTCGTTGCAGGAGTTCAGCCGCTGATGATCCTCTGGCCTCGTCAAAGATAAGGTGCTCTGTCCTATAGCCGTGTGCAAACAGCAAGCAATGAAGGGTGGTGTTTTCGGGGGGAAGTACAACCTGGGCAACCACGGACCCAGTGGGTTCATCCACACTATGCATGGTGGCTTCCCCTGCAACACCTTGACTAGGATCATGGGGCGTCATGTGCGAATCCTGTCCTGACCCTTCCCCTAATGCTATGGTAAGGCTGTCCGGTCCCAGGTCTATGTCAGGATCAGTGGCAGTGTCCCTGGTCGTTAGAACCTGCTCAGCTGCTGCGTGCAACTCAGGCACCCCAGGAGGTGCAGCCCAGACACAGCTCGGACACTGAAGTGCAAGCAAAAGCCAGGCAACAAGGCCGCCGACAGAGGTAGGGTACCGTTGTCGTTGACGGTATCGGTGTTTTGCGCTGGCGAGGCCGCTCTCTCGGCCAGTCACAAGGCAATGTTGGGAAGGTGAAATGCTGGACAGACACAAGAGGGCCCGACAGGGGGCTCCTTGGTAGGGTAGGCCGAGAAGCCATCCCAGAGGCTCTTGGCGGTGCGGGGTCTGTCTCCAGAAAGCATGGCACACAACTAGGAAGAACATCAAGAAGATGGATCTTCCAACAGGGACTAAAAGGTCCCCAAGCAGAAGCAGGACATATAGGCAGACGTCGGAGCCTAGGTCCCCAATCAGTTGTGTGTCCTTAGGGTCCTTACGGGTGGGACTAAACCGCAAGGACTTAGGGCGAGGGGGCCGGACTACCTGGACTTTGGCGGGCGTCCCAGAACCACCGATACGCCTCTTTGGTGCCCAAAGACCAAGGTAGTCGTTGATTGCATGGCTCACTTCGGGGTCAGAGTTGGTAGCCAAAGGCATCCCCGAGAGGTGGGTCTGAGCGCTCCTCAAGAAAGGAAAGTGGCAACCAAAACTCTCTGCAAAACCTCCCCAAAAGATATCAACGCAATCATGTCCCCTTGTGAGAGAAGGAGGACTGGAAAAGGGGGAACACCGAATATCGGAATCCCGGTGATGGCATTGGGCTCCAATGCGAAGAACCCGTCGCCCCGGCGTGGTCTGCCTGATCCCTCGCGAGGCTGTGGCCCCTGAGCTACCGATGCCACTATTTAGCGCTCTCACAAGGAAAACAAGAGAACCACCTGGGTCGATGCAGAATGCACTCTGGGGCAAGAAACTCCCAGAGGAAGGCAGGGCTAGGCCTGACACCCACCAAGACAAGTGGCTGCAGACACTAGCGGAGGAAGACGGAGGCGAACAGGTCAGAAAGCCCCTAGTCCATCGGGGAACATGGCCTGACGTCTCTGGATTACCCCGGGTTGTGGACATTAAGATCCCAAAGCTCAAAAAGCCGGAGGGCTGTACAAAAAGAGCTATGTGAAAACGATGGTGTCGCAGGTCTTTCAGGTCCCCGCAATCTGAAAAGAATTCTTCACCGAGGAGGAGCGCGAGGCAATGTGACAACTCCCAAGTTGTCGCATGCCAAGATGGCCTCCCAAGCGGAATACTCTCCAGACTGAGAAGACTGAGTTCCCGAGACACCATCCTACCAGTCAGGTGTCCATCTGCGAGACGTCGACATCTCCGAGATTGTTGAGCTCCTCTTCGTCGTCGTCCTCCACAATGACACTTTTGCGGGGAGCCTCCCCCGGCTCGGGTGTCGTAGTGGGACCCAAACCCGCCGCTATCATGGCTGCCCGCTTCTCTTCCAGCTTGGTTTCCAGCGAGGAGTGGACTCTCTCGAGCTGTGGCGGGGTGTGAGCCTTGACAGAAGTCCGAGGGGTATTCGGTTTGGGTCGCGTGCTTGGCGATGTCGTAGTCAAAGGCACCTTTAAGGTTGAGGTACTGGGAGATGTGGCAAATGGATCCGGGGGAAGGTTGTCTGAATAGACAGAGCCTTTCTTGGTGCGATCTGCAGGTTCGGGGGGTCTCTGGTGTCCTGCAGATGCCGTTGGCCCATGCTCTCCTGGAGGTCGCGCTAGGCCCGGTGGCGGTCCTGTGGAACCAAGCCCATGAACCGGGCCCGCTGTCGGAGGCGTCTGCAACAGCCTGCGGAGGGCATCTGCATCCGTCTCCAGGGTTCGGTCCGGTCCAGAGCCACCAGTAAGTCTGGTCCAATCCGGGTCGTCCCTCAACTCCTCCGTGGTGTTGCGGCCGAGACTCTGCGAAGCAACATAAGCTCCCTGGAGGATATTCTGTGTGCGGTCCTTTTCTCGCACAGCTTCCTGTAAATCGGTCTCCAACTTGGACATGGCCTTCGCGTAGCGGTCCTTCTCTTGCTGGTATGACCGTTGCAGGTCCGCTTCGTAAGCAACCCATTGAGCATGGCGTTGCTTCTGCGCTTTCTCCAGGCCAAGGACTCTGGCTTCGGCCTTTCTCGCATTGTTCAAGTGGGTCTGCAAAACCCCCACTACATCTCCCCGTGTAGCCGTCGCTGCCTCTGAGGGGTCCGAAAATGCACCGTGATCCGGATCTGCCCTCCTGGAGTCGTACCGGGGGAACTTGTCGCGGTTCTTCTCCTTGCCTTTGCCATCTGCCTTGCCACGGTGGCCTCTGCGCTGTTGCGGCGAGTAGGATCCACGCCACAACTCCCAGCCACGCTGCGAATTGTCTGGGTACCATCCTTTTTCCTGAGGAGGTCGGCGGCCCATGAGTGAACGAAGACGTTGTCGAAGGCCAGGGCACGTCGCGTGGTGCCCGAAAAGTAGTGCAGCTTGTAGGGAAGATGGCCGACGGCCCTTCCTGATGCTCGCTCGTGCAATAGAGCGGCGGTGTCGTCGCCTGCGGTGCCAGGCGGGAGATCTGCCCTTGGCCGTGGCTCAAGAGCTAAGAGGCCAGACGAATCTAGCCCGCACACGAGTGCTGGGGCCACACGAGCTATTCCCGCTGCTGGGATGTTCTCGGGCCCTACAAGCACACATAGATACATGCATACATACATTCGTAGAAACAAACCAGTGGCGGTCTTTCGTGACTCTCGCTTCAACAGCCTGCAGGTGGAAGATGAGGTCTACGAGATTTCCGAGGAGGACTTTGACCGCTTGCTGAAGGACAGCGCGGAGTTGGGATGCCAGCGCTTGCAAGGAGAGACTTGCTTTGGCACCACGCCAAATTATTCAGTCAGCAAAGTGATGAACCCTCGATCCCTGGAACATGCCATGGCATGTCATCACCGCAGCAGGCTGGGCAGTTGCAGCTCGCTCGCCTTGAGGCGCCACGAAGCCTTGCTCCAGTTACTGGTGGGAAACCGCAAGCCAGAGCCTGTATTCGGCAGTTGAGGGAGATCTATGGAGGGCAACGGAAATGTACCGATACTATACCTACTGCTGGCAAGCTTCAGGATTGTTGCAGCTGTGCGGGCTTACCGGGATCGGAGTGGTTTCTGGGCTTCAGCATACCGAAGTCAGGCCATGGACAACGATGCCTCGGCCGTGGACATCCAGGCCCTGTGGCCGTTCTGTAGAGGGGCCCCCACACAACTTGCTCAGGCTGAGTGTTCAGGGTTCCCGACTGTGCCACTAGCTGCTGGTTGCTCTTTCGCATCGCGCCCTTGGTTGTCGTCGCCTTTGTCACTCAACCCTCGCCCCACCGCAGCGATGCTGGTTTTCTGGAAAGCCTGCACGCCCTAAAAGTCCTCCACGTGCCAGGCCCGTCGGCCGACAAAGCGGCCACGGCCAAGGGGCGCACTTCCTGATGAGGCGAAAACAGAGAACAGCGGCCAAGAGCCGGAGAGGTCGAGGCTTCGAGGCTTCGATAGTCAACTAGGCCTTGCAGTGCCTTTAAATTATGTCACGCTGCTACGATTCTCACGAGGGTGCACGTGCCAGCTTTGTATGGAGGTGCTGGTCTCTTCCCTTCCAACGCCGCTGGTGCTCAGGTCGTGGCCGTCACGGGATGCACATTTCTGGTTCAGGATAGAGGCTTCACGATGGGAACAGCCTGTGGGGCTCAACGGCTTCGGTGCTTCCTACTGTTTTTGACTCTGTCGTAGCACTGCTTATTCCATGAAATGGATCACTTGCAAAGCTTCTTGGACCGCTCAGGATATGATCCTTTTACTTTTCAATCGCTTTGCGCCTGGTAGGCGGGAAGACTAAGAGAGATATCCTTGTGCTGGCGAGGCCGCCACCCTTGACTGCGCCGTCAGCGCCGGCCAGGCCGCTTGCACATGTCGGACAGGGTCGTAACTGCAGGAGCACCAGCTGACCTAAACCCCGAGCCGACCCCTAGGTATATACCCTTAATGTAGCTATTATATACCCATTAAATAGCCCATGATACTCGAAATCTGCTAAAAAGGCGGAGTTCTGAACCCGCGCCTCGGCGCCGGCGGCCTCGGACAGTGGATGGCTCCGAGACGAAGAAGGCAATGTGAAAATGTATCAGTTTCGATGTTCCTGTGATAAGACAGGCAGACATGTCCCACTTCTGCGTGCGGATTTACCATACCACGTCAGTGAGGTAGCGACTTTGCCGGGTTTTCTCTAGTTTTGCCCGTACTGCACCAGCAGTAAGTCTTTCGCAAATCTGAGTTGACTTTCACGTTCTCTTGTGTCCGGGGAAGGCCTTCACAGGCTTCCGACCGCTGCCGGCTGAGCGGACCCCAAGAGGGGAGGCGCGGTAGAGCATGGGCAGGAGGGAGCCGTACAGACTCCCACGATCGACTCTGAGTAGGATCCTCATTGCAAGGATCTTCGAACGGTTAGCAGCCATGAGACCGGCCAGGGCGAAGTTAAAAGCTTGACCCTTCGTATCCGGGGAGAGAGCCCCGACCTTGAACAGCCAGGTTGCACAGCGCACCGCTGCAGGTAGTCCGGCCAGGCGGGCCCGGTACATGATGGGGAGTGGTGACCCGGTGGGGTGGTTAGGTCGGTTAGGTCTTGGGGGAAGCTGGGAATCAGCATTAAGACTCATCATTAAGACGCCCGAGTGGTAGCTGCAAGAGACGAGCAGTATGCGGAATGTGAGCACTACGAGTACTCTATCAGATAGACTTAGATGGGCGTGCTAACGGCGCTCAGGAATAGACGCTAAATCGGTAGTGCTGATGAGGCGCGTAGAGGTGGTTTGTCCAGACAGATGTAACTGGAGGGGTTGATTTGTTGAAAGACGTACAGCATGACCACCAACACGACCATAATTAGTTACTTGTCAAGAATCATAACCTTCGTCGTTCTGCTATCAATGGGTCTTAATCCGGACCTCTGGGTGATGCCTCGCAGCTGCCTGCGAAGGCTTCTTCGAAGTCTTCGAGCCTGCAGCTCATATGAGGGCAAGCAGTGTGAGTTTAGGCAGGGTTCAGCCCGGGGGAGCTCAGCACCCAGGCCAGCATCTCGGGTTCCGTCGTACCCCTCACCGAAGCAGAGGACCACGAGTTGAAATGCCGGAGACCGGCTCGAGGTAGAAGCAGTGAGCTCGGATCGTCAAACTTCGGCCGACCTTTTTCTACAGTGCTCACATTTATGGTGAGGCTGCTTGTGCTGCAAGCCTGCAGCTGCAGCAAGACACACAACAGGCTCGGGCATTGCTAGGGCCAAGCTCGCATCATGCAGGAGCAAGGTGAGATCCGAGTCGCTCGACGTCTTCCAGTAAACGGACTCGTCCTCAATCGGTGTGCGGCAATAAAGCTGAGGCCGCAAAATTGCGCACACCACAGGTACTTCACTGCAGTCTGCCCCAGCATCGAAAGGTCGTGCTATGCCTGCGAACGCTTTGCAAGGTCGCCTTCCCCGTATTTCCCTTCCGAACACGTGGGAGGCCTTAAGTGCAAAGAGTGCAGGGCCCGAGTGTGTTTTGTTGCGTTGGCGTAGTGGCAGTTTATCATGAGACCAGCAAGCTCGGAATACATGGTGCCACCGTGGTCAAAGCCCTTCAGCGGATTCAACCGCCGTAGGCTCTCCGGAAGAGTAACAGCTGCTCCGGGACCGACGCAGGAGGTGGGGCAGAAATCTCTGCAAAAGTGGCATGAAGATCATGGCTACCTTGAGGGGCTGTTCTGCAGGAGAGAGTGACATGTCCTCACCATCGCCTGCCCTGGCCTGAGCTTGGCAAGCGTACCTGGGCCTGTCGTTTCGATCCTCCTTGCTGACATTCGCGGAGATCTCATCCCGAGGTGCTGCTGCCAGGCCGTAGTCCGGCACAGGCCTCGGCTTCAGGACATGGGGGATCTCTTCTCCAATCCCCGTGTGCTTTGCAGAAGTCCGTGGGCGTCAAAGAGCATACCTGTTGTTCTGCTTTCACATATGCTTCCGTAGACAAGGTAGCAGTCCATCCGAGCTTCTCCTTACTGCCAAAGCGCCGTGGTCTGTGTTCCTGCAGGCAGCGCAGGCGGAGTGATTCTCTGCGCACCTACTTGTCACGCCATGGACTCGAACCGTCGTTCTCAGCAAGCGAGAAATCGTGATGTCACAAGCTGTACGAGTCGGCTGAATGTCCATTTTCCAGTATGAGCAGGAGAATCAGGAGATGAATCCTGCTGAGACCAATGGTTCGGCTCAGAACGACAAGCCTGAAAGACCATGGTGAAGCTCCCAGCAAGAGCATGTAGTCACCGGTCCCTTCTAAGATTCACCGGCTTCCAGGCGTTTCACCCTCCCTCTGGCAGCACTGCGCTGGTGCCCGTGGACCTCAAACGACGCCGTCGCTGAAGCGACGGCAAAAAAGATACCCCAAACTATGCCCAAAATTCCGGTTTCTGCTGAAGCAAGTAGACACTGCCTTCTGCTAGACTTGCGGAGGAGAAGAAGCCTCGTCCAAGCCCCTGGCACCGTTTCGGTCACGCGTGATCGAAACCAAGAGTGCCGCGACCGTAATTTCAATGCCAGGCTTTGAGTTTTGCTAGGAGATGTGGTCCCGAGCCATGTAAGTGTAAGCGTTCTCGTCTAGGCCTATCATCTCTGAGCCGCTCCATTGAGAAGCGGTGACACGAAGTGTGCAAGCCTCCGGTATCCCATGACTTGAACTTGAGGGCCAGGGCCGTGCGCCCCATCCAGGCTTCGCTTTCAAGGAGCAGGAGCCCAAGAAACCAGGCAGCCTCAACAAACTGTGCTGTGGCAGCGTGCATGGGCTCTTCGAGACGCAGAGCCGCAGAGCCAGCCAATTGCCTGGTTATATCTTCGTTACCCTTTGTCACCTGTCACCACAGTTGGGAGTCTGCTTGTCCATCCGGCAAGAGATTGCAATGGAGAATTTCACTGCAACGTGAAGCAGTTTCCGAAATCTCTTTACAGAAGCACCGAGAGCGGTCTTCGCAGAAGTCAAGCGTAAGTCAGAACTTTGATCGCAGATGGCATCATTGCAAACAGACGCCGGAATGTCAGTGGATGTATGTGCAGTCAGAGCATTGGTGACATCCAGTGGCCAGGGGCACAGAGGAAGTCGGGACAGACGTCGATTCTAAGATTTTAAGACCTTGGACTCCTCTCTTCTCTTGGCCGGGACGCGTCTTTGACCAGTTCAGCCTTGCCCCGGCAGTCCGTACCATGAACCTAGGACTTAGGACTTACGAGTCGAAGCACAGCTCCAAAATCCACGAGGGCTCCAGGCAAGGCCACTTCGGGTCCACAGGGCGCGCCGCCGTCCGCTGCAGGGTACTGGACAGGTAGAGCGTGCGGGTTCGAGGCACTTCCAGAGAGCTGTCTGCGAGGTTGCCGAAGGGCAGGGAGGGGGTTGATAGATAGGATTGCCTGCAAAGACTCCAGTTCCTCGCGTGCGTCCAAACGCAATGTGCCAGCAGGCCCCGGCACGCAACCTAGATAAGGGGTTAGAAGCATAGAGTTGCATGGTAGCTGTAGAGAGCAACCCCATAAAGGTTTGCAAATTCTGGACTTGGCCGGGCAATACCTGCAGGCAGGTTGCAGGCTCCCGGAGATTGCGGTAGCAGCTTCCAGGATTCTGTTGCACTCCTTTTAGAGCCTGCCGGCCAAACATGTTCGGCAAAACCACACGCCTGCGTCCCCAGGCGAAAGGATGCAAGGGTCCATAGTCTAGCTTTCACGAGCCGCAGGCACTGGCGGTCAGCTATGCCTCTATGTTATTTTGGTTATTAATTACCGTTACGTTTTTGGGAAGAGCAGATGAAGAGGCGGCTGGTGTCCTGCGGCTTAATCATTTCAACCACCGACCTCTTTCTCCCCGAAAGGTTGCAGGCTGTTTCGGTGTATCTAGAGTTGCAGGATCCATCAAGATCAGGGGGAGGATGAGGCCGTCTTGTCCGCTCTGCACAGCAGGGAGTGAGCTCAAAAGCAAAATTACTCTGTCTCTGTCTGCGTGTGTGTGTGTGTGTGGGTGTGGGTGAGGGCGTTCGGGTCGCATGGACACTTGTAGCCTGCTGTGTTTCAGTGCTTCTCAATTGTCGCCGCTTCCGACGGTCAGTCAGATGCAGACACCGACTCAAAGTCTAGGCCCTAGGCGTAGGCATCAACAGCCGCAAGACTCGACATCCCAGAGAGCCTTCCGCTAGACGATCTGCAGGCGAAGCAGGGAAGGCGGAAGTCCCAGTCCCTGCGATGCTCCAGCTGACAAGACCCGTGTTGAGGTCTCTGACCGCCCCGAGGCCTGTGAAGTGCGAAGTGCGAGAATCAACGTCCATTCAGTCCCGCTCATATGTAAGATCGGGTCGCATCCTCACGGCAGCCCCGCGGCCGCGCCCTGGCAAGGGCCGAGTGGACTTCGGCTGCGTGGCTGCAAAGACTTCACCGAAGATGGGAGTCTCTAAGCTCTTCGAAGCTGGCAGGGCCGTCGGTTTGGGTACCAGCCTTGGGCATCTTCCTCCGCAGCGTGCACAGCCGGACTTTCAGGACGACCCACCTTCTGGATCCGCCCAAGCTGAGAAAGTGGCATAGGGCGTAGGGCGGTCTCCGTGTTGGAAGGAAAGGCTTGGGCAGCTCTTCCGAGGAGGAGGCGAAGTACAACTTGGAAGGCCCAGGGGCCCAGGGTTGTGTGTCTGGGTGCTTAGGCGTAGGTGTTCTGTATCGCTTCGGCGCTTGACTGAATCTTCGGATGGTCGAACTCCGGCGACCCTCGGTGCTGGTATGTGGTCAGTTTAGTGCCAAGCCGTCGGCCAGTGGAGAGGTGGCAACGACATTGAGGCGCTAGCAGATGGCACTGGCGGATGGCTTGCGCACCGAGCCGAGACGCTCGTCGCGAACAGACATGCGGGGCATTTGCGTGCGGCTGGCGAGGGGGGGGCTCAACAGAGAGTGGGGCCGGGGGTCCCGATGTGAACTCCCAAGTCTGCATAGAAGCACAATGTTGGACATGCTTTTGAAGCTGAACTCAGGGCAAGCACCCCGGGAAGTGGCCCTGGCACAGACTGGATCAACGAGGCCTCTGCATTTCGAAGAGCCATCCCAAGTGCTCACTTCGCGCTTCCGGCAGGTTTTCTCAGATCCAAGCGGTGAGCAAGGAGCGGACCTCTCGGCCACTGCAGCTTTCGAGGCTCGGGATGTCGAAGAGAAGCTTTCTGACTACCAAGAACACGTCATATCAGAACCTTCCACAGTACTGCAGCTGAGGTGCCAAGCGCCCGGCTCACTCATCCCCCGAGGAGGGCCGAGCCACTGTCTGCGCCTGCTTTACAAGCACTGTCAAGCTGGTATGACTCGGCCTCCTCGAATGCCTGAGATAGACCACTCTCACAGGATCTTGGTCCTCTACGGCTCCCTGCGGCCAACTTCCTTCTCGCGCAGCCCGGCGACATTCTTTTGTGGCTTCTTCAGGTGGAGCTTGTGTCGCCCAAGCTGAAGTCAAGAACTCATCGGACATCTGGTCGTAGCCCAACTTGAGATCCCAGCGCTCCACGGCCCTCAATTTGCCGGATGAAAGGCAAGCTGGCGCATGAGTGCGCGCGGCTCCTCGAGGCGGTACTGTCTTGAGCTAGGGCTTGAGGAGCTACATTGCGCACGTGTAGGCATGGGGGCCGAATAGTTCGCGCTGTTGGGGGGTGGGTCTTTTCGCGTGGTTTGTGCTCAGCTGAGGTCCACTTGAACCACATGTAACTGCGCAGACGTGTTCGCCTGTATAAACCTATCGCTACCGAAAATAATATACTGGCATGTATGCCTATCCACGTACACACTTCTCGCCCTCTCTCATGCTACCTCTCCCTTTCTGTATCACCTTCCCTAGTGTACACACACACACACACTCTCTCTCTCTCTCTCTTTGTGATTGTTCCCCCTAGCAGGATTGACAGAGCCAGAGCTCCTAAGACCACGAGCCACAAGCCTTGACAGCAGTGCTTGCAGGTCCTGGGCGCAGAAGTGCGGACATTTTGCCCCAGAGGCCTGCCTGCAAGCCGGCTGCAGACGTCAGGTCCAAAAAGTCGACGTTTCTTTTGAACTTTCATGGTCAGCCTCGCGACCTTGAATTCCGTGTCGCATGCCCTGGTCTCGTAACTGAGGTGCGGGACCCGGCACTGGAGGACCACCCAAAGGTCCAGGAGTTGCGGAACCTGTCCAGATGGTCCGAGGGCCATGTCTGGGTCAGCCCTGAGATGCACGGCTGTGTCACCGGAGCCTTCAAGAATCAGATCGATTGGCTGCCGCTGAACACGGGCTCTGTGCGACCCACGCAGGCGGATGTGAGGGCGAATCCATGTGCCGGTAGTGCCACACACGCATTGCTCCGCCATCACCCATGTTGTTCCATCACGGTCCAGTTTTGGCTCACCGCTTCCTGCAAGTGTCTCCGCCAGGGGCGAACCTGCGTGGTGCTTCAGGTCAACGGCGGAAGCCAGTCACTTGGCTGCGTAAGTGTTCAGAAGTTTCGTGCGCTTGCTGAAACTACACTTTTTGCACTTTCCAGAACTGGTTGCATGCCTTCGACAAGCAGGGAATGCATCGACTCGTCAAGCTGCTTCGTAGGGATGCCGAAGAGTCCTACTGGTTCATCGTACTACTTAACATGCAAGATCTGAACGTTACGCATGTGATTCCGAGGAGCTTCAACATTGTCAATGAATTGAGACGGCTGGCGAGGTGGATGCGCATGCCGTGCTGCACCAATCAGTCTTCTGTTCCGAAGGCCTGGAAGTCTCGAAAGCTCTGTGATCTCTGTTGCATTCGTTTTTTCTGCTTCCTTCAGCACCGATTGATTTAGACTGCTTGTTTTGACAGTGTGCATCTATCTTGATGCGACATTCTCCATCAGATCGAATGTTTGCCGGTTTCACAGGCGTGCAATAAATACGATGGGGGCTCTTGGCTCACAAAACCGGCTCATCAACAATGACTCCCTTCCTTGATTTTTCCACAGCGGTCCCATTTGCGGACAGCCACCAAGTCCCTGACGACAGGCATGGCAAGAATTCGATGACGATGGAAGGATGAAGGACTCCAACTTTCGAGATCGTGTCGTCGATGTTATGGAGGAATACTACAAGCTTCTCGGACCAGACGACTGTAGCGACTGTGAGCTCGTCGTCTTAGCTGGCCTATGAGGCTGAAGGTATCTGTTTGACCCCTCCCCAAAATAACACAAAACTGCTTGGTGGGGGTCGGTATGAAAATGCCCCGCGGCATTGTGGCTCCATGTGGCACCGCTCATGTTAACGCCTTCGTGTGGAAGTGTCTTTCGTGTAGTCCTCGTGTTTAGGAGAAGTCCCAGGTTCACCCTCATCATGCGTGAGCACGCAGACGCACTTGTGGATCGCTTCTCCGAGCGGAAGGACTGGGGGTCGAAGTCAGCTAAATCACCGCTGTCATGGCGAAAAGAAACAGCCAAAATCACCCAAAGTTACCTTCGCTAGCTAGGTGACTGGATGCTGTAGTTCCTCTCAAGCCTTCAGATCCTCCGCAGCCCAATCAACATCATTCCACCTGAAGCCGTGATCTCACTGAAACCTCGTGTTTCATTCCGTCTTTGTCAAGGAGGTGGCGCAAAAAGGTCGGCTGCTGACGCAAGCTGAGCACCTCGATCGAACATTGCAGGAACTCCATAGCAGTTGGCTTTGCCTTGCCATGAGTGTGAAATCACAGCGGAATACAGCGGATCAGTTGACCAGGGCAGTGCGTCGATGCGCGCGAATGATGTTGGTATAGTATAGAAGCTGTAGCAAGCGTTCTAGCAGCTGCGGGCCTTACGACAGGCTGTCGCCACACCAGCCCCTTCACAGAATCCCAGGAAGGAGAAGCTCAAAGATGAAGCTGCTGCTGAAGCTGCGGCAGCGGCAGCTGGCAAGAAGAAGTAGAAGTCGAAACGAACGAGCTGTGCTGAGGTGTTTCCTTCAGCTTGGCTTCCTGTCCTGAAGGATATCGGAACCATTTACTAGTGCAAGAAGTCATCACAATTGCAAAGTCCCGAACGATTGCTGCTGCATTCGTAGTGCAGAAACGTTCTGGACAGGGTGGCTGGGGATTTTTTCCTTTTTCCTGTGCACAGGGTGTTGTTTGCCAACTCTGCCCCAAAGTTTGAGCAGAAGATGTGGCTTGAGTGAAGGCAGAAATCGGTGCAATATGCATCCGCACTGGAGCCAGGAAAGTAGCGCCTGCCTGAAGGAACTGGATGTCCCACCAGAAGCTGAAACCGCTCTCATTGTAGCTGCAACTTTTGCGGAGTCTAAGCCCTACATTGGCGCCTGCATGGGCAGCTGTAACGACGAGCGTCTTTCGCACATCCAGCCGATTGGTCTCATAGCAGCGCCGTTTGGGCTCCGTTTGGATGCCACAAGTCCCTCCGGTGTTCCTCAGCTGGAACGCAGAGGCATGGCTGGTACTTCGTCCGAGGAGGAAGCGCGGTACACCTTAGAAGGCTGGCTGAAAATTGCGGCATCGACATGGGTCAGTGGGTCCTATCATGTTCCGTCGAGGTGCTAATGACATCGAGCCGCTGGCTGATGGCACTGGCAGCTGGCTGGCGCACCGGGCAACGAAGCCCTGGACCTGTTAGAACAAGAACAATTGTGTCTGTGTTCGACGTGGGATTCGTCGGATTTTCCGTCTGAGCGCTTTAGGGCTTCTCTGTCAAAGTAGGATTGATAATTACCAACTCTAGGAACCTCCAAATCCAAAGTAGTGTCTGTGATACCTTGGATCTCAGGAAGGACGTTCCGGGAAGTGGTCCCGGAGACGACTGGATCACGGAGGTCGGCCTGCTGCGTTTTTGCGGATCCCGGATCTTCTTCAACGGCATGTTGACGGCTTTGTTTCCTTTTTCCTTCCTGATTCCTTGTAGGGTTTGGTTGTGATTGACAACAGCTGCTCCGGGCTATTCGTCCTTCAAGGAAGCAGAAGCACAGAGATTGCACATTCAAGCCGGGTGTGCCGCGGTTCTCTCGATTGAGACACAAAACCGTGCTCTTGCCCATAAAGATCGGTTCCTCAGGTCTTCTCGGACCCTAGCGGTGCACAAGGCGCCAACATTGCTTCTTCTGCGGCGTTCCAGGTTCCTGGTGCTGCACTATTTAGTCCACTGGATGGTTTTCGGGTTGCCGGTGACGTTTCCTTGAGGCTGCAAGCTGTTGGGCGTGTCGCTGTTGACTTCGCTCCCACCAAGTGCAGTGTACTGTAGCTCTGTCCAATCGGCACGCCCCCTCCTCCGAAGTGGCCTAAGGTACCAAGCGCCCGGTTTACACATCGGCCCAGGAGTTCCCGAGTTCCGAAGCAGATGTGAGGAGCGTGCTGGGCGCAAGTGCCGCAGGATCCTGGTCCTCTACGGCTCCCTTCGGCCGACTTCCTTCTCACGCGACTTGGCCCTGCCAGACACGAAGCAGCCACACTTCGTGAATCTACTTCATAGACATACCCACAGCTTTGAGCCCCACAGCCATTGCCATGCCAGATCTGTGAAAAAACCCAGACTGAATTCTGAAGTCTGACCAGAAATCACCAAAGATGCCCGGGAGGCAAGATGGCCCACGAGTGCGCTCGACTCCTGGAGGCTCCCTGACGTCTAAACGCCTCCGGTCCGAGGTCCGCGGAGGACTCCGTCGGCGATTCAGTCGGCTTAGGGGCGATTCCGCGACACTGTTACAGTTGCTGGCATTCTGCTTTCGCCGGGAGTCTTACGCAGCTGAGGTTCTCGGAGCAGAGGTGCGGACATTCAATCCGATGGGCCTCCCGGTGCCCCTGCCAGACTCCGGCAAGATGTTGATGTTGGGTGGTCTACGTGACAATGTGTTGTTGATAGTGCTAGGAAAACAGATGATTCGGCTGAGGTGAGGGACCCGGCATTGGAGGACCACCCCAAAGTCCAGGAGTTGCGGAACCTGTCAAAGTGGTCCGAGGGCCACGTGTGGTCAAGCCCTGAGATGCATGGATGCATTACTGGGGCCTTCAAGAACCAGATCGATTGGCTGCCACTGAACACCGGCTCTGTGCGCCCGACGCAGGCAGAACATGGGTCTGGGGGGAACTGGGGTCTTGGCCGGGAGTTCTTTATCCAGGATGCACACGCACCTTCAAGAGGCTCCTTCATACCTGTTCGGAGGGTAGGGGGAGGAGGAAGACTCGCAGGAAAGATGCACAAAGTGCAGGATAGTTTGGTCCTGTGACGTTCACAGCTTGTATGGTCCATACGGTGCAAGCGAGCCATGCGTGGTATTCCGCCACCTGCGCTAGGGGCGAACCTGCGTGGTGCTGCAAGTCAATGGAGGCAGCCAGCCTCTCAGCAGAATTATGAAACGTGCCGCGGTTTCTTGGAGGTAGTAGGACAGCGAACCGCACATCGCAGCTTCGCACTTCCCCCTGCAGATCCAAGGAGCTTCAATGCCGTTAATGAGTTGAGACGACTCGCACGGTGGATGCGAATGCCGTGCTGCACGAACCAGTCCTCTGTTCCCAAGGCAGGCCATTTTCTTCAGAACGGCGCCAAGGGTTTGTCATTGTGAAAATCAAAACTCAGTTGATACCACGGGCTCGAACCCCGTAACTGACACACGATTTGCTGATAACGATTTACCATCATGCCCAACTTGCAATGCACAGAACAATTTTTGCACCCAAGCCCATGGAAAGAATGCATAGGCGACTCAGATTTCCGCTGCACAATGTGGTCTTTCGCACAAAGCTCTGTTACACAAAAGACATGGTACACTCATCGACTTGTGCGTGTCCTCCCTGCACAAGCACCAGGCCAAAGGTCGTTGTCCTGTTCCAACCTTCGTGGATGATCCCGGCGGAATCCATCGTTGTAGCATATCCTGCGCACTGCCTTTGCTGAGCAAGCTGCTTACACAAAGCAACGGCTTCATGCTGCAGTGCATGGCGCAAGCCCTGATCCTGATCGTTTTGCATACTACAGGGGACACACTGACTTTGCAAAATCGAGGCTTAGACTTAGGTCAGCCCGGCTCAAACGTTGCATCAGAAGGCCGGAGGTCCCGGCTCTTACACCACAAAAGAGTACCGGAGCGCATGGGAGAGGCAGATCGTTCTATAGCGGTGGTTCGATCAGGAGAGAAGAGGGTAGAGAGTAGGCAGAAAGTCCAGTGCCGCTTGGAGGCCTGGCAAGAATTCGATGACGATGGAAGGATGAAGGACTCCAGCTTTCGCGATCGCGTTGTCGACGTCATGGAAGAGTTTTATAAGTTGCTGGGCATCATCCTTGCGGTAGCTGGTGACACGCTGAACTCACTACAGCTCACTACAGAATTTCAGTGCTTCCCGCAGAAGTGACGTGCCACAGAGCTAAGGTTTACCCTTATCATGCGCGAGCACGCGGATGCACTTAACGACCGTTTCTCCGAGAGAAAGGACTGGTGAGCAACGACAAACCGATCCGAGGGAAAGCAAAAAACTGTAGAAAAGCTGCACTCGTTCTGGTAGTTTTGTCTCTTCCTCCAGCAAAGCTGCTACCTGGCTTCGAGGAGGTCGCGCAGAAAGGCAAGCTGCTGACACAGGCCGAGCATCTCGGCCTATGTTTTCATTCCAGGAACACGCGACACGTTGAGCTTTTTCTTAGAAGAATGGAACTGCTCAACGTCTGGTCCAACCCTGAACCCCCAAAATGCCCAAAGCAAGTTCAAAATCCAGATAACTTGCAATTCCTGTATACTGGTCAATGCGCCACCTGATGGGTTGAAGGCAAGACGTAGCATGAGGTGATGTTGGGATGCCCCTGATCCCAAACCCATGCCAAAGTCCCCGAATGAGTTTTTGGACGCGGCAACGGTTGAGAAGCTCTAAACTCAAGCCGAGGTCTGGCACCTTAAGGCCCTAAACAGACCAACATGCCCATAATGCCTGCGAGCATGTGCTTTGGAAGTTCGTGAATGGATTGTAAGGTTTGTGGATTCAGTCGCGTCTTCCATGCGGTGTCGCGTAGAAGTAGGAGCGGGAAGTCTGGTATCGGCAGTATGCAGGAGGCTTGGCAATGCCATACATTGTAGAACCAAACTATGGGATATGGATATCAGGCCAGCAGGACTATCCCGACACCGTGGCGATCAGACTCTAATGGTTCACTGTCGTCTAGGTATTGGCAGGAATCGTTCCACTCAGCACCTGCGCAGTTGACAGAGCTAGGACGAAGCCACCCACTGATATCTACTGGCACAGCCGTCGCGACGACCACGATAGCCAGAAGAATGACATATTCAGATGGCCGAGGAGCGGACTTTCTGGTAAGTCATCATCGTTTCGATTCGAGCATGCATATCCCGTGTGCTTACATCCCTTTCATATAGGTTTGACAAACCAGGCCAGCCCATAAGTCGTGAGACTTGCCAGAGCCACAAACTGCTTGTACCATCGCAGCGCGTAGCCGCTCTGGCCAGAGTAGTCACATTCGGATTGTAGCCAGAATGTCGAATCCTTCCCCCACTGATGCTTCGGAATCCTGACGTCCCAGGAAAGAAAAGCTGAAGAACGAAGCTTCAGCTGATGCAGGTTCACCTGCAGTCGGTAGCAAAAAGTAGCGTTAGCCAAAGCTAATTGCACAGAGCCTCCCTGGTACCTCACCTGAAGTAGTTGTCTGTCGATAGACGCCAAGTCTCGGCAGTATGACTGGCAACTTTGGTGAGGCTGCCTTTGCAGTTAATGGACCTTTGCATGTGCTTTGCAGTTTTTCGCTTTTTCCATGCACGAGACAACTGCGCCGTCCGTCTTTCACTCTTTCTGTGAAAGATTGGTTGGGTGCTGCTGCGCTCTGAAAAAGATGCAGACTCGCACAGGTCACAGGCCGCAGTGTGCGGGGTGCTTGAAGCCTCTGTTGCATCTGCGTCCAAGGTGGTGCTTTACGCCCAGTGGAGGGCCTTGCACTCTGAGCGTGATCATCTGCCTCCAATCCCGGTATCTCGTTTCGAAGTTTCGTCACCGGAGTTTCGGCTTTGATGGCTTGAGCCAATCCTGAGACGAGTGCGACAGCCACGAGACAACTGACATCATTGTATATGAAGCTTTTCGGGCCACCATAGTGGGCATGATTCGCGTGCGGACGTGGAACCTTGCCAAACCCCGAGGCACATGTTGTCGAAGTACCTTTTGTAAGTGCTAGTGTTCTCCCCTCTGCTTGCAATGGCCATGGCTCGCCGGAGACCCCAAGCCCTTGCTGTAGTCGGGATCCTCGCAATCGCGAAGGTGGGCCGCACAGCACAGTGCCACAGCCAACCGGGGAACGTAGTTCCACGGTAAACTCAGGTGGCCTTCCTGGTGCCGGATCGCATCCGAGTGCCTCGGGATGTTTCACGACGAGGTGCAAGTGGATGCAGTTTCAAGTGACAGCCTCGTGAAGCCTGCAAGCTTCCGGGCTTCATAGTTCGCCGATATTTTTTAGAACTGTTTCCTCAGACTCTGATTCCTGTGATGCAGGAAGTCCCGAGCTGGAAAAGTCGCAGGAGCTGCTGCACCAGCTGGCTGATGACATGGATGAGCCAATCCTCTCAATAGGCGTTTCGGGTCCTTCTTTAAGAGCGGCAGGTGGGGAGCTTCTCCGTTCACCAGGCTTTTCCACATGTCGCACCTATTCTGAGGGCCTTATCTGAGGGCTTCCGCAGACAGTCGGGTGAGCTACGTAAGTCGGTTGCATGGCGGGTTCAGAAGGGTTTGTGGGCAGTCGACTTTCCGAGGTTGGTCAAGATGCTGCCAGAGGAAGGCCCCTCGCTTGCACAGGCAAAGGGTATACACATGATGCTATAACATGGTGTAGCTGTGCATACTCAGACCCTGTCTGTTTCAGGGTTTAAAGGGCTGAGGTTTAGGCGTTTGGGTTTTCAGGGTGGAGCCTTTCCGGGGTTCGGGCTGAAGGCCAGGATCTTGCCAGGCTAGTGCCTCAGGAATCCGTCCAATAAGTCAGTAAGCGAGGTCGAAGTGCTGCTCTGCTGTGGGTTCAGAGGCCTGAAAAGGGAGAGGCAGTCTGAAAGCGTTTCCAGCTGATGCTGATGATGCTCGCCCTGCGCCGCGTGGAACCCGTCCAATAACAGGTTCCAACTGCCGTCCAATACAGGTTCCAACGGCCATGCGGGTTCGAATGCCCGGAAATGCGAGAGTGAGTTTGAAAGGGTTTCCAGCTGCTGATGATGCCCCCCCTGCAGTGCGTGGAATCCGTCCAATAACAGGTTCCAACTGCCACAGAGGCCCGGAAATGGGAGAGTGAGTTCGAAAGGGTTTTCAGCTGATGCTGATGATGCTCGCCCGGCGGTGCGTGAAATCCATTCAATAACAGGTTCCAAGTGCCACAGAGGCCCGGAAATGGGAGAGTGAGTTCGAAAGGGTTTTCAGCTGATGCTGATGATGCTCGCCCGGCGGTGCGTGAAATCCATTCAATAACAGGTTCCAAGTGCCACAGAGGCCCGGAAATGGGAGAGTGAGTTCGAAAGGGTTTTCAGCTGATGCTGATGATGCTCGCCCGGCGGTGCGTGAAATCCATTCAATAACAGGTTCCAAGTGCCACAGAGGCCCGGAAATGGGAGAGTGAGTTCGAAAGGGTTTTCAGCTGATGCTGATGATGCTCGCCCTGCGGTGCATGGAAGCCGTCCAATTCAGGTTCCAACTGCCACCCTTCAGAGGCCCGAAAATGGGAGAGTGAATTCGAAAGGGTTTCCAACTGATGCTGATGATGTTCGCGCTGCGCCGCGCGGAAGCCGTCCAATAGCAGGTTCCAAGTGCCACCTCGCTGTGGGGTCAGAGGCCCGGAAATGGGAGAGTGAGTTCGAAAGGGTTTCCAACTGATGCTGATGATGTTCGCGCCGCACCGCGTGGAAGCCGTCTAATAACAGGTTCCAACTGCCACCCTGCTGTGGGTTCAGACACCCGGACATGGGAGAGTTTTTGAAAGGGTTTCCAGCTGATGCTGATGATGCTCGCCCTGCGGCGTGTGGAAGCCGTCCAATAACAGGTTCGAACTGCCACCCTGCTGTGGGTTCAAAGGCCCGGAAATGGGAGAGTGAATTTGAAAGGGTTTCCAGCTGATGCTGATGATGCTCGCCCTTCGGCGTGCCCAAGCCGTCCAATAACAGGTTCCAATTGCCACGCTGTGGGTTCAGAGGCCCGGAAATGGGTGAGTGAGCTTGAAAGGGTTTCCAGCTGATGCTGATGATGCTCGCCATGTGGCGCGTGGAAGCCGTCCAATAACAGGTTCCAACTGCCACCCTGCTGTGGGTTCAAAGGCCCGGAAATGGGAGAGTGAGTTCGAAAGGGTCTTCAGCTGATGCTGATGATGCTCGCCCTGCGTTGCGTGGAAGCTGTCCCTCAACAGGTTTCAAATGGCACCCTGCTGTGGGTGCAGAGGCCCGCAAATGGGAAAGTGTGCTTGAAAGGGTTTTCAAGAGGCCCGGAAATGGGAGAGTGAGTTTGAAAGGGTTTCCAGCTGATGCTGATGATGCTCGCCCTGCGGTGCGTGGAAGCCGTCCAAAAATGGGTGCGTGAGCTTGGAAGGGTTTCCAGCTGATGCTGATGATGCTCGCCCTGCGCCGCGTGGAATAATAACAGGTTCCAACTGCCACCCTGCTGTGGGTTCAGAGGGTTGAAAATGGGAGAGTGAGTTTGAAAGGGTTTTCAGCTGATGCTGATGATGCTCGTCCTGGTGCGTGGAAGCCGTCCAATACAGGTTCCAACTGCCACCCTGCTGTGTGCTGTGGGTTCAGAGGCCCGGAAATGGGAGAGTGTTTGAAAGGGTTTCCAGCTGATGCTGATGATGATCGCCCTGCGGTGCGTGGAAGCCGTCCAATACAGGTTCCAACTGCCACCCTGGTGTGGGTTCAGAGGCCCGGAAATGGGAGAGTGAGTTTGCAGCTGTGCTGATGATGCTCGCCCTGCGGTGCGTGGAAGCCATCCAATACAGGTTCCAGCTGCCACCCTGCCATGGGTTCAGAGGGGAGAGTGTTTGAAAGGGTTTCCAGCTGATGCTGATGATGCTCGCCCTGCGGTGCGTGGAAGCCGTCCAATACAGGTTCCAACTGCCACCCTGCTGTGGGTTCAGAGGCCCGGAAATGGGAGAGTGAGTTTGAAAGGATATTCAGCTGTGCTGATGATGCTCGCCCTGCGGTGCGTGGAAGCTGTGCAATACAGGTTCCAACCCTGCTGTGGGTTCAGAGGCCCGGAAGTGGGAGAGTGAGTTTGAAAGGGTGTTCAGCTGTGCTGACGATGCTCGCCCTGCAGTGCGTGGAAGCCGTCCAATACAGGTTCCAACTGCCACCCTGCTGTGGGTTCAGAGGCCCAGAAATGGCAGAATTTTGGAAAGGGTTTCCAGCTGATGCTGATGATGCTCGCCCTGCGGTGCGTGGAAGCCATCCAATACAGGTTTCAACTGCCACCCTGCTGTGTGCTGTGGGTTCAGAGGCCCGGAAATGGGAGAGTGTTTGAAAGGGTTTCCAGCTGATGCTGATGATGCTCGCCCTGCGGTGCGTGGAAGCCGTCCAATACAGGTTCCAACTGCCACCCTGCTGTGGGTTCAGAGGCCCTGGGAGAGTGTTTGGCTGTGCTGATGAGGCCCGGAAATGGGAGAGTGTTTGAAAGGGTTTCCAGCTGATGCTGATGATGCTCGCCCTGCGGTGCGTGGAAGCCGTCCAATACAGGTTCCAACTGCCACCCTGCTGTGGGTTCAGAGGGTTGAAAATGGGAGAGTGAGTTTGAAAGGGTTTCCAGCTGATGCTGATGATGCTCGCCCTGCGGTGTGTGGAAGCCGTCCAATACAGGTTCCAACTGCCACCCTGCTGTGGGTTCAGAGGGTTGAAAATGGGAGAGTGAGTTTGAAAGGGTTTCCAGCTGATGCTGATGATGCTCGCCCTGCGGTGTGTGGAAGCCGTCCAATACAGGTTCCAACTGCCACCCTGCTGTGGGTTCAGAGGGTTGAAAATGGGAGAGTGAGTTTGAAAGGGTTTCCAGCTGATGCTGATGATGCTCGCCCTGCGGTGTGTGGAAGCCGTCCAATACAGGTTCCAACTGCCACCCTGCTGTGGGTTCAGAGGGTTGAAAATGGGAGAGTGAGTTTGAAAGGGTTTCCAGCTGATGCTGATGATGCTCGCCCTGCGGTGTGTGGAAGCCGTCCAATACAGGTTCCAACTGCCACCCTGCTGTGGGTTCAGAGGCCCGGAAATGGGAGAGTGTTTGAAAGGGTTTCCAGCTGATGCTGATGATGCTCGCCCTGCGGTACCCTGCTGTGGGTTCAGCTGGGCCTGCTCCGGGATGATTGTCTGAGGCGAGGATGATGACCAGATCCTGAGACGAGAGCAGGCTTCGATGCCCTTCCGTAGACAAAGAAGCTTTGAGTGGGAGAAGGGGACGACACCACAAGCTGTCTAAATGCAAGATTTGCTGCATGCCAAGAGAATTGAAAGATTGAAAGCGGCATGGATGTCTCAAACCTTTTCAGAGTTGGTGAGATCTCCAACTTGAACGCACAGGCGCAACAGGAGACGCCACCGGCCGCCGCCACCTCGCAGGCCCCGGTGCAGCTTCTGCACGGATTTACGAAGCTATTCGCCTCACAGGCCTTGGCGACCGGAAGTATGGAGGCCTGGCCGAAGCTGTCCTTCTACGGAGTTGTAAACCTGCAGAAGTTTTTGCGCCAGGTGGGCCAGGTTGTGTCGGGACTTGATGTCGGTGCCCTGCAGCCCGTGGGCTGGATCCTTGGGCAGAGGGACGACTTCAGCACCGTTGAGCACTGTCTTGGCGCTTCAGCCACGCGCAACGCACCCGCAACGGACGCCCTATCAGGTGACAACCAATACATCGCCACAGTGGAGCAGATTCAGGCCATTGTGAATGACAAGGTCCAGAAGTACACTGCCGTGATCAAGAGCTTCGAAAGGCGAGCGGCTGTCCCGTCAGGCTGAAGTCACTTTCCCTCTCTATCCCTCTATGAACCTGTTGTTCGTGTTGCTGCCTCCGTAGATGCGTCTGCTGTTCGGCGTGACAAGTGTAGGACGCTAAGTGCAATCGACACGCTTCTGGAGCCTGCGTGTGGAGGTACATCAATGAGCTTGAAGAGGCTCGCGAAGCGCAGAGCTTGATGAAGTTTTGGCGTCCAAGCTAGGTCTTCAGGTGAGCTTCGGGTGTGACTTCCGAGATGTCGTGTGTGCCTCGTGAACATGGCCGGAGCTGAATCACCGGAGAGGAGCTCGAAAAAACCGAAGCAGAGCTTGAGAAGAAGGACCAGACGTTGCAGGAAGAAGCCAGGTTGAGGCCTGGGACCCCCTCCTTGGCGTCCGAAGAGCTTTTGAGAGCATTCCTCGACATCCCTGCAGGCAGGAGGCGCAAGCAGAGGTTTTAAAGCTGGCGGACGAGCGGGAGGCCTGTCCACCAGTACCGAACACATCATGCGAGCCGTTCAACACATGGACCTGGCAATGCAGCAGGAGATGGAAAGGTCTCTCCTCATGGCCCAGGAGGCAGGGTGATTCGGGGCGGAAGAACTAGAAAACCGTGAAGGAGGCCCAGGAAAGATGCTAAGTCGCGCTCTTTGGCAAAGTCGTGGGATGCCAGCTGCCAGGTGCAATCGAAATCCACAGCGATCATGGGAGGCCTCAACTCGCAGGCCTTGCCGGACTCTGCATGAAGTAGAGCTCATGGAATACCTCTTTGAAAAACAGCTCCCAAGCCAATCCCAAACCCAGAAGACTTCCTTCGAGGCCGAGCGCTTCGCCGGAGAGCTGACTGAGGCTGGGACACATCGACACGCCCTCCTGAGGCCCTTCTAAGGCCCCTAGCTGAAGATTGGAGAGAAGGTGTGATTCATATTCGATCTGCTTCGGGCGCTGCCCAGGAGGAAGCGTCAGATCTGGAGGAGTCACTGATGATGGCCCAGGCCGTACAGAGTGTAAACTTCTATGAGCAAGCAGTTGCTGCTGGTATAGTTGTGTACTCTCGTTGATATCGAAAACATGACGCGGACACTGTCCGACTGCCGTCAGGCCAAGAATGCCCGCGCCACCCGAGATGCAGATGATAGATTCGGAGAGCTGCAGGAGGTGGGAAGGGGTCTATTGCCAGGCCTTCTCATCGTAGCCCTATTGTTGATGATATAGATCCTGCATTACCCATAATCAGGAAATTGAGGCAATGCAGGATTTATGTCATCAGCCGTACTGTCCTGGACTGAGCCACTGAGCATGCTCTTTGCCAGTCAGCCAGGGGTCGGCTTCTCCAGGTCAAGGCTTCGCAGTCTAAGCTGAAGCTCTTTGCTACTTGACGGGCGGGCTCGGGCTGGTAAATCTGCGAAGTCTACAGTTCTCCTACGATCAGGGGCGTCGGTCTGATCAATGACGAATGCTGGAAGCTGAACTAAACTTTCTGAACCCTCCTTTGGTTTTGTGCCTGGTCATAGCCTTTGTGCAGATAGCTTCAGACGAAGCTGACCCGCGCGCTCCTTCTTGGCTCAGCCTTCCGCTCTCGGTATAACCGTGTGCTAAGCATCTTCGAGGTCGAAGCATCTGCAGGCCCGGGTGCTGGGGTTAAGAGGTTTCTGCAGTTTGGATTGGGTTTCGTTGCTTCGGAAGCAAATGATCTTGAAAGAAAGGTCTGTCCCGTTGGCCTGCCCTTCGTTTACCCGTTTACCTGCATCGTTCGCGTTTGTTCTCGGATGCTTCATTTGGTAGGTTGGGCGTGTTTGTGCTTTGCTTCTCCTCACCAACATGGTCCCTAGGCAACATGGGCAACGCCACTTGCTGCTCCAAGGCTCGGCATGCGAGAAAGCATTCTGCAGTCTTCAGAGACATGTGGGTAGAAGCGGCGGTGGCAGACTTGACTTTTTGATGTTGTTAGATCCATGTTGTTAGCTAAGGCTTAGAGCACGCATCATTTTTGCATAGTTGCGGCAAATGTAGGTTCCAATCTGTTTGTTTGCTGATTCAGGTTGCTTAATCTTCGCGTATGATCCGTTCAGCCCAAATGCAGCAGCGAAATGCTGAAAGTGGGAC
This sequence comes from Symbiodinium sp. CCMP2592, assembly GCA_905221615.1. Classification (NCBI taxonomy): domain Eukaryota; class Dinophyceae; order Suessiales; family Symbiodiniaceae; genus Symbiodinium; species Symbiodinium sp. CCMP2592. The sequence continues at coordinate 254,804 of CAJNDT010004735.1, forward strand.
AGGACGAGTCCAGCAACACCGACTTGCCGGAGCAGAAGGTCTGTGGAGACATGATATTCTAAAGGGAGACGGATCATTTAGAGCTGGGGGCGTTGCGATTACGACTTCGGAGTCTGCTCTGGCACGGTCAGGAAGCGCCAACAACCGCTCCGGAAACCCCAGTCGTGGAGGCCAAGAAAAAGCCCGCCCAAGACCGGATTTGGGGAGCTGAAGTGTGTTCCGTCTCTGGCACAGGAAGCAGTCGCGGCTCAACCTCGTGCCTGCAACCTACCGTCTTCTCTCTCTCTCTCTCTCTCTCTCGCTCCCTGTTCGACGCATTGTGTAGCTCCTCCCGCGGCGTGTCTTAGGAGGGAGAGTTCATCATCGTCTTGGCCAGGGCCCTGGCAATTGGTTGTAGCTGTGCCCTGCAATGTTTGATCTTTGGTAGTGGCTTTGAGCATGATGGATGTGGAGGTAGGTTGAGGCTGTCAGTGGTGCCCAGGACAAAACCAATGGGCAGCGTTTGGGCATGGACGTTGATCACGAGGACCGGAGAATGTGGTAAAGAGAAGTGCATCTCGTCAGAATCGCCAGAGTTTGTCGCCTGGGCAAGACACTAGGCTCCGCTAGACACGATGGTGTCAACTTCATCTATGTCTCTGAGAGCTCCCTGTAAAATGATCGCTGTGCTTAGTTTGGAACAGGTGGTACATGCTGCACTGTGAAGGAGTATTGTGCTGCGTTAGGCTGCTTCGCCCAGATCACTGAACGAGTTCTCTGCTAAAAAGATGCTGAGAGACCTGCTTTCTGTGCTGATCACACATCATTGAGGGAAGTCTAGCTTTCTGGATTGTGGAGTCTGGGCAGAGTGGTGTGGCAGTTGCCCTCAAACATTTGTGCCGTGACCAGGACGGCCGTACGCTGGCTGTTGATGCTATCACCGGTGGCCTCATCGAGCAGTGGAACATGGAGCACCCGGAGAAGGCACCAGGGCCGATGCCCATTATTCAGCCGTCTACTGTGGTTAGTTCCGCCTTCCGACTCGAAGAGGGTGTCAGGGGCAGGGGCCTCAATAGAAATCGCAGCTGTGCAATCCCTCTTGGCAGGCATTGAGGCCCAAGGACCGCATCGTGGAAGTCAACGGTTTGCGTGGTGACGTCCTGCAGCTCGTGGACGAGTGCAAGAAGCCGAAGGCAAAGTCGCTGTTCGGACAATCCCATCCAGGAGTGACTTCGGAGGATATCGGATAGCCCAGGCGTCTGAGATGAGAGAGATTAGAGTCTCAGCTCGAGCTCTGAGCCAACCACAGTGTCAGGTCTTGACTATCTACGTGAAGAGGGAGGCTGGTCCGGCCTGAGCAAGAAAGCAGGCCGGATGCACAAACTTCGCCTTGTACAGCTCGCAACAGCTACGCAGACTTCGACTCGCAGGTGTAAGGCAAGTACTCGCCTCAAACTTTTGCTTCTTGCAGGACCTCAAAGGCGCGAGGACGTCTTGGGTCACTTCCTGGATGGATTCAGGAAGACCCGCTCCGAGTCAAACGCACTTGTCTTTTCGGTTCATTGGTTGCTCGCGGTGTGAGTGTTCTGCAAGACTGTGCGTACAATAGAGGTTCATGCTTCCGATCCTGATTGTGTTCTTGTGCCATTGAGCAAACGCAAGCCTGCATGTGCCGACCCAGGCATCAATTGAGCAAGAGGGCAAAAGGGACTGAGCGGAGCAAGCAACCGTGGTCTATGTCGTATTGATGCACATATCCTGGGAAGCACTGAGCTTTTTGTCTTAAGAAGACCTCTGTTGCAGCTTTCACATTTCCGGCAATTGACAAGGCGGGTCAGTGTGTCAAGCGTGCTAAGCGGTACCGTTGCATGTCGACTACTCGGCGTGTGACTTTTTCAAGCTCCTTGTATGTTGTCAGTCGTCTGTGCCGGATCCGAGTCAAGAGACGCAAGATGAAAGATGGAGCCCTTGCAAATAGCAGGTGGATATCCAGCTAGTGTCCTCCGTGCTTGCCGGGCTTATCAAGCAGAGTGGAATTCGAGTCAACTGGCTTGGCAAGCTTGGAGGGAGAGATTCATGCCGCTGAGAGCTCCACAATTTGCGGCAATAGGCTTCAACAAGCCGGGAGTTTCACACAAGGTTTTCATTGGAGCTTTTTGCGTCGAGGTAGGCAACATGATCTCTTCGGGCTAGGCATGCCCTTTTTGCACTTGGCCAGAAGCTTCAAAGCTGGCCTTGAGCAGGAGCGTCTGGTCTCTGAGGCGATGCTATCCTGGTTTTGCAGTATAATGTCATACCGTCATACCCGAGACATGCACGCTCCGTCGCAACATGACGCATGTGCTAAGTCTGCTAAGTTTCACTGACTGCGGCAATTTCTCCGGCACTGGATGGAATCGTCAACCCGCACGTGTACAGAAGCAGCAGTAGACACATAGGCATTGTGAACTTGTGACACATACCCGTCATCCAGTTGCAGTCGCAGCTTGCAGGAAGGAATGTTTTCGGTGTATTTGCACTTCCTTGAAGGAGAGCATTTGTTTGGATTGCAGCATAAACTCAGCTTACGAGACTTCGTGGGTCTGCGCTTAGCTGCTTTTCTTAATCACTGTTCCAGCTAGTGATTGAGACATAAACAAGGCTTACCGGTTTCAGATTTCATCAAGGGAAGGTGTCTGTGTAAATCTCGGGTGCTCTCTGTCTGGATCTAGTCGGCTCGGGCGATGACACCGGGCTGTGTATTCAATGCGGGAACCAGCCTATGACTGCTGCAGAGCGTGGGCCCTGCCTGGTGACTGTTGATTCCTCATCTCAAAGAGTCTGTGCCTGTTTGTACACGAGAGTGCTGACAGGGCTGATCCCGACCCAATTCCATATCCATCGAACTGCCAAAGTTGCCCTGTCCGAAAAAGACTCTGTGCCGGACCGCCAGGATTGGAGAGAGCTTGAATCTCCAAGCCTAAAGAAGGAGACCCTCCAGATGTGACTGCCGCGATCCACGCAGGTGTCTGATGCCGCAGTGGAGGTGCAGAGGGTCCCAAGGTCTCAGGCACTCTCAGGCTTTCAGCTTCAGAGCTTCGGCAGAGACGGGACTGTGATTTTCAACAGTGGACCAACTCACGCGGGATGTTCACAAGATGCGGCACCTTCTTGCTAGCTTCTGCTTGCGGCCGTGAACAATTTCGAAGAATCGCACGGCACGTGTCGACACAGGAAATTTGCACAGCCTTCCGATTCCCAAAAGTTTAAGGCGCAAGGAGATTGAAAACGTCGGCGCGATACTCCGGTGTAAACGACCTACTTTCTACAGGTCACTTTTATCTGATCTTACGGTAGTTTACCAACAAACATATACTAGTATACTGATATGCTGGTAACGGAGGGCGTTCACAACATGAGCAGCACGTTCGAGCCCTCTGGCCCACACTAAGGAACTGGTACTAGTACCTTGAATTCAGCATTGTCTAACTTAATGAGCTGGACAGATGAGACTTCTCGAGCTTTGGAATGGCAGTACGAGGTCTATAACCGCGATGACATTAGGATCACTGGTCGGAGAGCTCCTTCAACTGAAAAAGGACTTGCACATCACTGTCTGACAGCATGTCGACGTCGAAGTCGATCATCTGAGCATGGAGATAGTGGGCTACTGGATGCAAGGAATCCGAATCCGAAAGCCCTCAACATCCGAGCCCGAGCTGCTCACGGGGAGGCAGCACAGCGCGCACAGCAGGCGGAGCAAAGACAGCAGGCGCTGGCGGAGGCTCATCCGACTCAGAGCAATCGTCAGGTTTAGGGTCTAAGGGGGTGAGGGGGTGTTGGGGTTTGAGGATTCGTCGGGTTGGAGGGTCGTTTCGGGCTTAGGCGCCCGGACGTTTGGGAGCTGTAACTGGCACAAGAGATGATGGGTGTCTCGTGCAGTCTTTGCTGTTGCTTAAATGCTCCTCAGTGTCGGTTCAACCTAAGCAATTGCCCAGAGGCCCCAAACGACCCCGCACGATTCTGTTTCAGCGTGCCGATGGCACCGCTGACCTTAGTAACCCCTAAAGACACTCCTAAAGCCCCCCTGTGGTAGCCCCTTATATGCTTATAGCACCCCCTGTAGAAACGCTTTGAAGTATGTCGTAGCAGGAGCTGGAGAAGATGCGAGCCGAGTTGAAGGAAGTTCAGGCCAAGCCTGGCTTGAGCATCACTGCATTCGTTGCCTCAATAGCTACTTGTACTGCAGCGGCTGGGATTGCATTACGGGGAGGCTTTTCCTACGGGATTGATTGAATCGATACCTGACTTCTTACTGCCGAAGTCCGACTTCCCTCCACGAGTAAGTCCTTTGAACGCTAGAGCAGGATCAGCGCGACAACGAGACCAAGCGGCGTGAGTACGCAGATGCCCGGCACGGGCTCTCAGTGACCTCAGAGACTGTCAGGATATGTCAAGGGCTTTCAGGTGCCGCATGGTGCCACAGCCGCTGGTGAGCGTTGCACAGTTCATGTCACGCACTACCGCGTGGGTCGGCTTCGAAGACTGATGCGCATGGTGCAGAACTGCACTAGTGACTGTCAACGGCAAAGTTGCACGCATGTCTCACCTCGTGCCCAGGTTCAGCCAGTTAATTCAGCGACTGCAAGAACGAGTTGGCAATCGCGGTTAGGCCCGGCCAAATTTACGGGAGTAAGGATGCCCGAGTGAACGGCTGTGCAGGTCGAATGTGCTTCCGCGCGAAATGGAGACATCTAAAAGAGTGTTCTTTCTGCCTCTTAGCAAGACCGATCCTCTGCAGCAGAAGCTGCTGCCTTGTGAGAAGGCGGCGTCTTGTCATATCTTCCAGGAGGTGCACTGAGGGCCTGGCAAGTCTGGGGTTTCACCGTCCATTCCAAATGCAGTGCTGAGTCCACGTCAATGAAAATAGCCGTCTGGGACGCGCAGCAGCGGCAAGCTGAACTCGCACCTTCGTATGTTCAAGTTCAGCTTAGGTTTGGCAATTTGCGTTTGTGAACTGATAGCGTCTTTCCGCTGTTCCGCGTCTCTCAGACTGTACGTCAGTTTCGAGCAGGCTCAGGATGTCCTTTCAGCTCCCTGCCGTGTAGGCTCTTTGTTTCTACGGGTTGTGTGCATGCCAAGAGCCGCTTGATGTTGTGTAGGAATCGATGCCTGGAAGCGATGCTGCAGTTGAAAGTGACATCGCGCATAGTGTGTTGAAGCTGCGAGCTTTCCGATGAGCTGTTTCTGCAGCTTGGGCTCCCAGGAGTCGTGGTTCCATGCGTTGGCAAAATGCCTCGACGTCGTTCCAGCGTCTTTGCGCTCGAGCACCTGCCGGTGGGAGCGTGTTTGCATCGATCGAAAAAAAAGCAAACCATGTCTCGAGCGTCGAGCGCCCCTGTGCCACGACCATTTTGCAAGACGGGCCGACAGCACGAGCGGGCTTTCCTGTCGCCACGGGGCTCCCAGTCTGTGGTGCACGCAGTACCGAGACCCTGCGCCTTGCCTGAACTTCTGGCCGATGCAAGGAAAGTGGGGATGGAGCTTCGATTGTTCGGCCTTGCTCGGTGTCGGTCGAGATCAGTACGAAGAGGGTTTCCTTGACCACTTTGAATCCCTCACATTGACTGCTAAGGGTGCCATGGCGTCGGAAACTCGGTGGCCATGTGTCTGCGCATGAAGTCTCAAGAAGTGAGATCACATCCGCTCATGCCCATGAGGGCTTTGCGCAGGCTGCTTGCGGCTGAGGTCGACAGTTCCGCTGCTAGCAGAACCTTCCCGGAGCCGGAAGGCCACTGTTGTCAAGGTGCGACTTGTCGTGTAGGAAGTCTGGGCAGAGCACCCAGAGAGTTTTCAGCGCACTGAGCTTCACCAAAGCGGAGATGCGATGTGAGCCTTGGGAGGCCGCCTGGCAGCTGGAGAACGCGATCCTGGGAAAGTCTGTCCCAGTTTATCCGAAGGACCATACCTGAGATCGGCTGCAGAGGTGTAGGAGCCAGAAGCTAGCTCTTGGGCACGCCGTCCTCCTCCGAGTCTCGTCAGCGCCTGTCTTGCTTGGCTGAAAGGACATCCAGGCTGCTCGCCTCGTGCACTATGACTGCATGCGCTTTAACAAATGGTGCCTTGGCCTGCGCTTGCAGTCACGAAGGCGAGGTCAAGGTCACTGCCATCTCTCCTCGTTTTGCAGCCAGGTATCATCGTGCGTTGGAGCCTTAGAGTTTGGACTTGGACCTAGGCCACGCTGAGCCTCGGCCTCCTACACGCATGTTTTGCAATGTTGGAGGCTTGTAGCGCTGGTGCTCCTCACCCTCTTCGAGGCCTCTTCCGCTCAAAGCCCTTGTGCCTTGCAATTCGATCTTCCAGGGAAATCCCTGGATGAAGATGTAAATCACTTTCGCGGACGAGACAGGTGCCCGCGTGGTGCCACAAGACGCAGGACAAGGTGCACTGCTGCAGGTTTGCTGTGTGTTTTGTATTCGTGGTTGTTGGATGGCACTTGATGGGTTGAAGGGGTTGTTACGGACAATTCGCAGCTCCAAATCTGCAACTGCAAGAGCGGTCCCAGGCTGTTTGTCCAACGGGTTTACGAGTCGGTCTTGGCATCGACCTTGTCCGGACTAACTTGACTCAACTGCCCGCCCCTCCCCCCATTCCTAGATACTCTAGCTGGTCAAAGCCGAGTCTGCAAGAATGCAGTCCCCTCCATTTCTCCCTCTCTCTCTCTGTTTTGTCTCTTCCTGTCGCTCTGCCTCTCTCCCTCTCTCCGTGGCTTGGCATACTTTCGGTTGATTCAACGATTCAACACAAAGGCCCTTGAAAAGAGCGCAGCACATCACAAGCCTGCCAGCCTGTCAGGATCACATGTGGACATGGTACCCCGGCAATGTCGCCAGCTCAGCTGTTGGACCAATGGTGCCTCGAAGAATCGGGATGCTTGTGGTAAGAAGAGCTTCTTCACTCTCAAGATGCTGCTGCTAATGATGGTGATGGATATGGTGATGACGGCGATGATGATGGCCGATGGCTTTGTAGGTGACCATTGTGTTGTTGACAGCAGCAGCAGCAGCAGCGGTGGCAGCAGCAGCAGCAGCAGCAGCAGCAGCGACAGTGCAGAACGAGAGTACTCTCAGTACGGCTTGTACTGCTGCAGTCGGTGGTCTGGCTTCTTATGTAGTGATGCTCTTCCTTGCGCTCAGGAGATATGCATACCTGCACACGGAGGCCGGAAGGGATCAAAGGCATTCATGGAGGTAGGTAGGTGCGAAGGGAAGTGTGCAAAGGCAGCTAGTTATGAATGCATGCAGGGCAAGAAGGAGTCATGGATGGACTGCACGCAAACACATAAATACACTCGCATGTGCTTGTATGTATAGTATAGAATGAGCCTATACAGAATCTATACTTACACCGAGTGCATATCTGTATCTACATCTGTACCTATGTCTGTATCGATGTCTATGTCTATATCTAAGTCAATGTCTGTATGTGTATGCAGTGTATGCACGGATGGATGGGTGAATGGCTGGCTGGCTGGCTGGGTGGGTGGGTGGGTGGATGTGTGGATGGCTGGCTGGATAGCTGGCTGCATGGATACATGGATGGACGGCGGGATGGATGGATGGATGGATGGATGGACGGACGGACGGACGGACGGATGGATGGATGGATGGATGGATGGGCGAGTGCATGGATGGATGGACGGATGGACGGATGGACGGATGGAGGGATGGAGGGATGGAGGGATGGAGGGACGGAGGGATGGAGGGAAGGGACGGAGGGATGGAGGGATTGAGGGATGGAGAGATGGATGGATGCATGGATGGATGGATGGATGGAGGGAGGGAGGGATGGAGGGATGGATGGATGGATGTGTGTATGTATGTAGGTAGGTATGTATGTATGTGTGTAGGTGCGCAGGCATGCAGGCAGGTATGTAGTTGTGTAGGTAGGTAGGTATGTAGGTAGGCCGGTAGTTAGGTAGTATATAGGTATACATACAGAGACATGGGCTCCTCGATTTGGGATACTTCAAGTATTCGGCCGCCATTGACTTTTGCACTGGGCACATGGGCTTGCTTAAGTGTGGCCGCTGTAGCGGCAGACTGCTTCGAGAGACACCCACCGTGGGAATTGCCTCCGTCTTGCCGAACAGAGCAGGCATGTTGCAGTCACAACTTGCCGCTGCTGGCAGGCGATCCGTTTCTTTCAGGTGTTTGGTATTTGCCACCAGGTTGCTCGGTTGCCGGATTGGTGCTGCTGGAAGCTCTTCAATCAGCGCACAGTGTCGGCTTCCGTGAGGCAGCCACCAGGCTGTACAGCTTAGCCAAGGCTATGCTTTGATCGTTGAGATATGTATTGAGATCATCGTCCTTCGAAAGTTCATGTGGGCTGCTCGGCCGCAAGCTGAAGCAGCCGGCGTCCTGTCTGCAACCAGGGCGTCTCAATTTGTGGTTACACTTCCCTAGTTCATTTGCGATATGATTCAGCCGATTCACCATCTCCCCTCCGTAAACACCTGCCGCATCGCCGACTTCGTCGAATTCGCAATGACAGCATGCCACATAGCTGTTTCAGCGGCAACGGAATTTTAGTAACGGCAGCCATTCTGGCGAGGTTTGCGCTGGTTTAGTTCTGGGCGGCATTGCTTCGAGTTCTGATTGTTTTAAGCTGTTGAGGGACATGTTTGCTTTCCCATTCAGATGGAGGGTAACTCCAGACTAGCCCATGATCATGGATACCTCGACCCACATTGCTGGGACATTGCCTCATCCTGGACAGGACTTTCAGTGATATTTGCCTTGAAGACACTACCTCTTTTCCTGTCTCCTCTCCAGCTTTTCTGTGACATTGTCGCTGCAACTTCAGGTCTCACACCTGTGGGGTGCCTGTGCTTAAGCGGACTGACGTGCCGCAGGCAACTTCTGGAAAACGCCTTTCGCACTTCGTATTGCAGCACCGCGGCAGCTTGAAAGAGCTGCTCAAGCAAGTCCTCACCAGTGGATGAAACACTGTGTTTGTTGATGATAGTTGGCAGAAACTAGTCTCGGGAGGACTGCAGGACACCGAGAGGAAGTTGGCCCTTCCTACTTGTAGCACGAACATCTTTTGGGCACTCGTGTTGACATTTCTGCCACAGAAGTAAAGACATGTGCTGAATTGGCTTTCTTGTTATGCTCACCAGCTCTTGTTCTGGGGTACTAGGTGTCTCGGACCATCCCAAGGAGACGAACGATGTATCTCATTCGGTGTCGCTTCCACTACCTGTCATCTGCACCATCTCTGTGTCTCTCCCTCTCTCTCTCTCTCTCTCTCTCTCTCTCTCTCTCTCTCGAAAATTCACACTTGCACAACGAGACATATACACAGCATCATGCATTTCACGTTCCTTCACCAGTTCTACAAGTCTGTATTTGCTTCCGCGCTGGCTTGGTACACCTGTCCTGGCTTTTCAGATGCAGCGCTGCTCCACCGATTGATCGTTGTTTTCAACCTCCAGCCCTCAGTTCCATTCTAGTTGTCGGGGCTGGGATGGACGCCGAGGACTACGAATTGGAAATGAGCCACTTTGCCCCGGTGGGAGCTACCTGGCTTCAGTTAGCGGAGCTTCAGTGTGTCTGGTCAGCTCGACAGTCAGACATAGCGTCACTCAGGGGAACTTCTTGAACACGAACATTATCCTCTGGGGCTCTGCCCTGGCCCTTGGTAGCCTCAGGGCCGCAAATGGGCGTATGAACGTGGCCCTCGAGCCGCCGATCGCTAACAGCGGTGTGTAATTGAGACATCTGTCAAGCCTGTCATGCTCGATACTTTGGCATGTATAGCAGGTTGCTCATTCGTGGTCGACGCATTCGTGGCTTTGACAGGTAGATGCAAACTCAGTTCAAGCCCAGAGTCTCGTCGCTACCCACCTGGCTTCCCCCGCCTTGCTGTCGCCATTCAGGTATAGTTGATACGGCCGCGTTCACTGTTTTTTCGGTGCCTATACGAGCCTCGGCCGTTGAGAGTTAGAGCATTAGTTGCAGCGGTTGTCTGCTTGCACCTGGCTGCGGGCGAGTGCCGTGGAGCGTCAGGCATTGGACTTCAGCGTGGCTGTTTTAGCTTGTGTCGCTGAGTGGTCGAAAGCGACCTTGCGTGCGAGCCGCAGCTCAGGATTGACGTTCCTTTTCAGGACGGGTTCAACGGGCTCGCGAACCTGTTGAAATTCTTGCAAGCATTGTACCTGATGGTTAATGAGAGGTCCAGATGTCAACCTCTCACCAATTTTGAAGTGCTGACGTTTGCATTCCCGTGCTCTCAGCAGCTACGAACAGGACGGGCCTGCTGTTTCTTCTCCCAGGTGCACATGTTGAAGTGGGCCATTGCACCCAGCACAGCAACCAGCGGCCTGCTGTTGCAGGTGTCCAGTCACTTTTCTCTAGCATCTTCAACCTGAAAGTTTTCACAGAGCTCCTGGGCTTACTTGAGAGTCTCGAGCAGTCCCGTTCAACGAGTCTGTTGCGACACCGAGGTTCATGTCCATCTCCGTGTTTCTTTGGGGTACCATGCTGTCAGCGCCTGAGAGCTACCAGGTCCTCGAGTGCCATGTGCTGAGCAATGGTGGCGGCAGGTTCTTTGCCTGGATCTCCTTGACCATTTTTGGATCCTGCAACCAAGTCTCCTACGTGGAGGCCCGCCACCACACAGTACTCTTCTGACCTCACTCTCACTTCAGTTGCAAGTTGCCACACATCTGCACGAACCTTTGCCGAGCACATGTGCTTACAGTCTGGGATTCAGCACCTCGGAGATGGCGGCGAGGACGGTGAACCGGTCTTGGTGAACAAGGACTTGGACACACTCCCGAGCGCGTTCTATGCCATGCAACTTTCCGGCAGCCCAGTAATCCAGCGACCAAGCCCGTCCTTGCGCTCGTGCTCGGTCATGCTTGGTTGGAAGACTTGTTTCGTGTAAGTTTGAGTGCGTGGGTGCATGGGTGCGTGCGTGTGCGGGTAGGTGGGTGAGTGAAAGTGAGTGGGTGTGTGGATGTGAGTGGGTGCGGGTGTGTGTGTGTGTGTGTGTGTGTGTGTGCACGTTTGAAGCGCTGTATGGATGCGTACAGACCGCACAGATGTGCGAAGACCTTACAATACCTTACAGTGTAAAAGCACACATGTGCAGGCACATCAGAATATGTACACAGGAGTGCACGGCAAGATTTGCTAGGCAAATGTAGACATGCCTGTAGCCCCCTCACTTTGTCTGCTCAAAGGTGACGACGTCGTTTATGTAAAGTCAGTATCAATGTCTACATCTGTGTCATTCTGTGTCCATAGCCACCACTACATCTACATTTCGATCCCTATGCCTTTATGTATGTCGGCATCTGCATCTATATCTAAATAGGTATACATGTATACGTATACATACACGTATGGATATACACGTACATACGCACATGCACATATACACACACACACACACTCTTGTACAGTTGCACTTGTACACATACACATAAACATCCACAGCACATTCACAGACCTATACGCACATGTGCAGGCCAATACACATACCGTACACACGTACACAAACACACACACACACACACACGCGCACACTCATGCGCCTCCACATGCACATGCTCATACACATACACCACCACATTTACATATACACAAACGTACTACCGCACACGTGCAGATGTACATGGCTACACACACACATGATCATACGCATACACGCACGCATCCATCCTTCCATCCATCTATACACACACACACACACATACATGCACACACCATACACACATGTAAATGTATGTATATGTATATGTACATTTCTGTATGCATATGTATATGTATATGTATATGTATATGTATATGTATATATGTATATATATATATATGTATATGTATATGTATATGTATATGTATATGTATATGTAGAAATATGTTGCACACATACATGCGTGCACGCATATGTGCATATGGAGCCACCCATGTATGCCTCCATCAGTACCCATCGCTGTATCCATATGTCTACTCGTATTCATACATTGTCTAGCTTTCATTGTGCACCAACCTTCATACACATCTAGATGCATGCACGCTGTCAGCCCGCAGGCTTCAAAAACTTCCGAGCATAGGCAAGTCCTCAGGTTTCTTGCTCCCAGTTCCCAGGTTCGTAGCAGCCGTGACCGGCGAATATGTGGACGTGTCCTGGCTGCTGTTGGGGCACAAAATTTCAGCATGATTTGTCAGGGACGGCATTCACACCTGCTTTTCTTACATCCATGGACTTCATAATTTTTGGCAATGAAGTCACTGTTGCGAGGCAGCATCGGATAGTGTGCGCAGCTAGACACTCCAGAAGGGCCCTCCCCGACATCTGAAAGCGTTTTGCGGAGCCTTGCCAGCCGTGTCTTTTGCCTTCCGAGCCTTTCGCAGCACCCCTGGGATTGCATTCTATCCGAGCACTTGTTGCGCTCTGTTTTCCAAGGTGTTTCTTCCAACGATGACCGCATTTCGCTCTGCTGGGCTTCTGTGGTTCGCTTTCCTGATCTTAGCCAAGGCAGAATGACGTTGCTGTGCTTCGGGTGTCTTCGGTGCTGATCTGCTGGGCCTGCGTGCCGGGCCTCGCTGCCGCATGACTACTTGCCCGGGACTTGCACTCCTTGAAGTCTATATGTATGTGTATATTTATATATATACATACATGTATATATGTATATGTCTATCTGCTGCGGGCGTTGCATGGGTGCTGCTTTCCAGTCAGGAAGCTTCAATTCCGAAACCGGCTAGCCCAAAACCAGTCCCATCGTCCAAGGGCCCAGGGCTCTGCTACGCTGAGCCTCATGAGATTTCTTTCTTCCAACCACTTGTGATGACCTTGGCCAGGTTCTTTTCGAGAGCCTCACTCTCGATACCTTGGTCTCGGCATACATCAGGTCAGACCATGGAGGGTGTCATCAACAGTCGAAGTCTAAAGATGACTCTTCGTCACGTAATGTGCCGAACACTGCAGACCCGGGAGCAGCGCCCAGCGGCCCAGCACCAGCTGATGCCAGGGGGGCCAAGGAGTCGAAGAACCACGTGATGGAGACGCGTGCGGAAGGCTGCAGCTCTTGCACCTCTCCGCCAGCAGGTCAGGACATGCAGGTTCAGGAACCCCAAACCGTGTGCTTCTGAAATTTTGAAACCTTTCGACAGCACATGAAGAGCGTGTAGTCTGCGTGCCACCCTGAGAGCCTGCGCAGTGCTTGAACCTCCCACGCAGTCAGCCGCAGTCATGCCACGGCTGCTCCTGGCTCCGAGTGCGGGCTGTCACCAACTAGAAACCTTCCAAATTGAGATGTCCGAAGTAGATTCAAGCTCTAGGGCTAGGGACTCTAGGGGCGATGGCGGGATATACTACGTGTTGAAACCCAAACTCAGGGAAGCGTGGTGGGTTTGAGATGAAACCTGATGCAACAATGCGCAATGAACCCGGCAGACGGAGCAGGTGATGCCACGAGGCAGGCGATCGTCTGCAATCTCAAGGTCGAGGAGTCCTGTGCGAGAGGTCCGCAATGGAGCCGAGGGAAGGCCAGGAACGCAACGTGTGGTGTGCCGGTCCCTCGGCGGCGACGTGTACGCAGAGGTTTGCCTGGACACGCCTGCCACTGTGGCACACCTGCGGGCCGCAGTGAAGGCTGCTGTCGAGACAGCTCCAGGCTGCGGCCTCAGCTTCTTTGAGCCCGGAGGTGGAGAACTCTTAGAGAATGTCGCGGCTCCGGAAGAGGTGAATGTGGTGCTGTCTTCGCGGAAGATGCTGGCCACAGCATGTTCCGATGGCTCGGCCGCTCTTTGGGATGCTGCGACGGGTGAATGGTTGACGTCCTTTATCGGTCATGACCTTTCTGTGATGTCGGTGGCCTTGTCGCCGGACGGCGAGTCCGTAGCGACGGCCTCCTCGGATTACACGGTGAGGCTTTGGAGTGTTCAAAGCCTCTCGTGGAGGTTGACCTTGACGGGTCACAAAGGCGCCGTGCAGTGTGTGAACTTCTCAGCGGATAGCAGCCGCCTTGTCTCTGCCTCCTCGGACCGAACGGTGCGGCTCTGGAGTGCCGGGAGCTTTGGGGAGTGCCTCTCAGTCCTACGAAGGCACCGCAAAGACGTCCTGTGGGCGGCCTTCTCGCCAGATGATCTCTGGCTACTGACAACTTCAGATGATCGCAGGGCCATTGTTTGGGATGCGGCTGAGCTGGCATGCCAACAGACCATTGAATGCCAGGACAAGCCCCTGGCTTGTGCAGCCTGGTCCCCTGACAGCCTTCATGTGGCAATCGCCGTACGTGGTCGTGAAATCTATATTTGGAAAACTCGCAAGACGTGTGGCGTCCAGCAGAAACTGGAGACATCATCTGCAGTGTTTGCGGTTTGCTGGAACCCCGAATCCAAGAATCACTTGGCGGCCGCTTTGGAAGATCGACGCGCTTGTGTTTGGGATGCCTTGACCGGCGAAGTTGTTGCAAGCCTTTTGGGCCATACCGGGAAGGTGTTTGGCATCAGCTACTCGGATGATGGTCGGCTCTTAGCCAGTGCTTCAGCGGACGAAACAGTGAAAGTCTGGAACGCTCAGACTTTCAGCTGTCTCAGGACATTAGAGGGACATTTTGCTGTGATCAACTCAGTTTCTTTTTCCGCTCCAGGCCGATCCTGCTAAGCAGCTCTGCCGAGCGCCATCATGTGCATCCAGCCCGAAAGATTCAAAGAGCTCAATCTAGCCAGGTCGTAACATGTTCAAGGCTGCCCGGATTGAAGGTCGCACAGTGCTGCAGTCTAGTTGCAAATCTGCAGTCTTCTCGGTTGCCTTTAAAGCGAGCAACATCATGTCGCGTGCCCTGTGTTGTACATGCGCTAGCTGGTCTCTGAAAGTTTGCCTGACATGGCAGGCACCCTCGCCGCCTTTGACACATTGAGGTCCGGGCCATTGGTTTCAGGGGCGCCCGCTAGCTCCAGCCTTTCCTGTCTGCATGCAGTCTGTAGCCGGCAGTCCGGAGTTTTCGTTTCGGGTTCAGCCGATGAAAAGATCTTGACAGGTCGGTAGACGGTCCGGGTGCGGCCGAGCAGGGCGGCGAGGTCCTGTCAAAGGACGCCAGGGATTCAGACAGGTGCCGGTAAGATGATTCAATGAATGGGTTGTTGTCTCGGAGGGTCCTGAAGAACTGAGGCCTTGTCAGAGACGGTTACCGGGTTCTCGTGGTGGGTGTGGCTGGTTTATTTCCGATGAGTCGCACTGGTCACTGATGGTTGGTTGATACGTACTTCTGTTGGACGCGAAGCTTGAATTGAAGCCACCCTGCAGGAGCTGTTCTTGGAGTTTGTCAATGTGTTCAGCAGGCGTCCATGTCTGCCTGCAAAACAGCAGCATATGCCATTTTGCATACGCGGCGTAGGCTTGGTTCAACATGGATTGAATGTCCCTGCTTCGTCGTCGGGTTGCTATTGACCTGGGCTCACGTACAGTGATTTCTATGTCGAGGCCTTTGTGTGGAACGACCCTCTGCTCGTTCTGCAGGTCTCCTGCGATGCAGTTTGTGCCGAAGCAGTTCGCGAGCACCTTGCAGCTTGGCTTGAAACTGCAGACCTTTGTAGCAGGTGGGACTCCGAAGTTCGAGGTATATCATCAAGATGAAGTGAATTGTTTATGGTTCTCTAACAGGGCCACTGGACCACCGCCACTCCTCACTTTGACTTGGAAAGGGGTGGCATCTCCGCACCATGTGTACAGCCACAGCGCTCGCAGCGCCAAGTCAAGTCCACAGATTGCACAGACCCGCGAAGTTTCCACTTATAGCGAAAGGTCAGATGTGGCGTGCCTACTCATGGGATTCCTTTCCCACTGCAGACAGCCCGAGCCGAAACCGACTCAAGCAATGAAAGGCCGGCTTTTCACAGGTGGTTGCAAACATGCTTCGCATGTCCACGTGTAGGACCTCGGACTTCCACCAGCCATGTTCTTTTTTTGGAAGGCTTTTCAGGTGGAAGCTGCAGCTTTCTCACAATGATACCTTCCCCTCCCGAAGCCCAATTGAGAGTTTGTCCATGGCCTTGGTCTCCCTCAGATCGTCGGAACCCCTCGTGATCCTTAACTGCTTGCCTGCGTATTCCGTGATGGCATGTAACAGCAATGTAACAGGCCGTGGCATGTCTGTCAAGATTTGATTTCCCAGGTACGACGAGTTTGGCGGTGCCACTTGTCGAACAAGACATCACGTGTCTGCGTTGGTTTTCTGATGCTTTGCCGCCGGCCCCACTGCTCTCATGTTGAGACTTTGCCCAAGGTATCCAAGGACAACTTCTGCAAAGTCTCTCTCCTCTTGGAAAGCGACGTGCAACTCGGCTTCACTCGATGGTTTAGGTCCTTAGGTGCATGCAGCATGCATGAGTGTTGATATCTGTCAAAACCATTGCCTCTGTCAGGCTGCTTTCGCAGGACTCGCTCGGGGGCAAAGGGCTTGCGGCCTCAACTTGGGACCTTTCGGTAGTCACGGCCAGCAGGTGAGGTATCTGTGGTGTTCTGCGACTCTGCGGTTAGATTCATTCACGTCGAGTTGCCGACTGGAGCCATTAACTTACATCGGCGACCCTCAGCAACTGCAGCCGAGTCGAGTCCTTGAAGACATGGTGTAAACTCAAATCGCGAATCTGAACGACTCTGCAGTCTGCGCATCTGCCTTGTGCGCCTGCACATGATGGGATTGCTGCATCTGCATGCTGCCAAAGAAGACCTCACTGACAGCTTCATAGGATTGCATGCAGCTGTTTGCTTAACAGATGTGCAACTATCCAGCGCCAGTTGCATAAACAATGGGAGATGGAAGTGCGAGTAGCTGACCCATGCCCGAAAAAACCAGGGGAGGGTTGGCAGAAGCAGACAAATGAGAGCAGTCGCTGAAGGTAAGCCTCTCGGTGCCAGTCACTCATACATGCACTGGGGTTCGTCAGAAAGCCCGAAGCTCCCTCGTGAGGAGCCGGAGAACCGTTCTCCTTTCGGCACGATGCCGCTCGGAGGACTTATGGCAAGTTTTCTGACACTTTCGGAGAGCGCCCCTCGTAAGGCTGAAGCACTACGTGACGGAGCCCGAGGCGAAGCGGCGAAGCATGTGCAAGCATGTGTTTGTGGCCCTTGTGGCCTGCATGGGATGTCTCCAGAAGTCTCAGCGGTAGTGCAGTGCCGAAAGCGAAGTGCACCAGACCAGCTGCCACGCCGACTTCGAAGCTATCAAGCTAAAAGCCTGGCCAGGAAACGCCGGCGTTCGACAAGCTGATGAACAGTGTTCTGCTCTTGAATCTTGTGCCGGGCTCGGCACTGATTCCGTTCGACGCCGTTCCTTCATTCGCACCGGAAGAAGCATGTGAGCAGGACATATTGCTGGTGCTAACCTGTGTTACAGTAACACGAGCTCATGGCGTTCGAAACGAATAGTGAGAGAGGTAGCCTATCGATTACCGTTCCTTGCAAGTCGTCAAGTCACAACTTCTAACCTCAGTGTGTGATCGACGTTGGTCGACCATAGCAGGGACGGGCAGATAGTGTTGCAGTTTGGAATTCCCAGGTGCTTGTTCTGGTCGAGCCACTGTGGCAGCATTGCGGCAGACTGGAAGTGGCGCTACCATAGCCCCAGAGCCATACCCCAGCTCCGGTGTGACATCTTGAGACGACGAAAGCTGGGCTATAGTGCCACTTATAGCATGTTCAGAAGACTGCAGTTTTGCTCCAGGTCAGCCTACAACCTCAATGACTGGGGCGACCCACCGGCCTCCTGGCTGCACCGGCTGTGCGAGTTTATCATTGCCTAAGAAGCAGTTTGCGACTGTTTATGTGCTCTGCGCTCAGCCGTGCGCGTGAGGTTGTAGGACCGAATGATCCAGACGGGTTCCCACCAAGGTCTGGACTGGATATGCTGGGCTCTTATTACATGATGAGTGAGGAGCAGTCTGCGCTTGTAGTCGACTCATCCCCTATGTGTTCAGCTTCATTCAGCCACTGTTCCCCACCCTCGGGGTGGGTTGCCATCGAAGGGAAGCATTAGAGGCACCAGTCAGGTAGCGACAAAATATGGGTGCAATTGACAGAAATGGATTGTAGTGAGCAGTTAGTAACGTGGCAAGACACGGCCCCATGTCGCAGATATGCTTATTTAATATTTGTGTGTATAGCAACACACCGACATCACACAGGGGTCGGAGCTGCACCAACGCACCCATGTTGGAGTTTGAGAGTTTCGGATGTAAGGATGTAGGGTTGGGATTGAGGCTTCAGGGGCGGGATATTCGCTCTTTTTCGCAAGTCGATAGTCTCGATTTGAAAGTTGTATTCGGAGCACACTGAAACGCATTGCAGTACAATATGGTACAAAACTCTGTGCAGGATAACACATGTCGACCCACATGTCTGTATGTATGTATGCATGCATGTACGTATGTATGTAGGTAGGTAGGTCCGTCTGAATGTACGTATGTAGGTATGTACGGATGTACGGAAGGATGGATGTATGCATCTGCGCATCCGTGCATCTATGCATGCATGTATGCTTGCATCTGTGTATCTCGACATGCAGTTATGACATTTCGTATGCAGGGCAGGCAGGCTGGCAGGTAATTAGGTATGTATACTTGAATGACTGGCATAAAAGCAGCCTTTGGCAGGAGATCCAGTTCGGTGTTTCGGTGTATTTGGTAGCTCAACATCATCTGGTTCCAGTATTAGGATCCTTCCCGCCTTCGAAGGTGGAGCTGGTCTTCTCCTTCGTGTACTTGGGCGAGGTGCCGTTCGTGTGAAAACAGAAAACATGTGCAAGTCGTGTGAAAACATGTGTAAGCCGTGGCTTGAGACAGCCAGGAGAAATTTTACCGTCTTGAGCAGGTGCAATTTGAATCGAAATTACCAACACCAACTTCAACTGAGATACCTGAACCAGACCCGCAATGATTAGGTAGCAGCTGTGGCAGCTGTGGTCAAACCCGTGAGTTGCTGTCTACCAACATGTGGGATGCTAAGATCTCGCAGCCTGTCGTGCTGGGGACGCACTCAGGTCGCGGTCAAGGTGACAGTGCGCACTTTCGATGTGTACTGGCGCTCGGCGGCGAACCGCCTGGGCCACAGGTTTCAGACGTTCGCAGAGCAGAGGGTTTGGGAATGCATCGAAGGACGGATAGGAGCCACAAACTCTTGCGTTAGCACTCACAGACTCACAGGTCAAAGTCGATGTTAGGAGCTGCGCCCAAAGAGGACAATGCAGGTACAGCACAGGGCTTTATTAGGTGTCACTACGGTTCGTTCGGCATTGCGCCGCGCATGTGACGTGCGAGTCGCGTGGCTGAGCGTGCTCTCGTGAGCCCGACAACCTGAAGGTGGCGGCATCGTGAGAATCATTCGATCCCGATGGACGATAGGAAGAACGTGAACCTGGGCTCATGCTCCTCTCAGCGAAGCAAGAGTGATTTGTAAGTCTGCTAGTCATGACAACACACAGTAGTTAAAGGAGAGATATAACTATAACTATTGCAAACTGTTCCGGTTCTGTGATGCTGTCCTTTGTTCATCGGATCATGTCGGCCTCCAGAGTCAGGTCCAGGGTCTCCAGAACAAACACGGCTTGAAGCCAATGGCAGAGATCCTTAAGCGAACTGCGCAGGTTTCGATTTCTTCACGACCTTCCTGCTACTCTTCACGAGCGTTCTGCCGTATTTGCCTCACAGCGCTGGGGCCTTGCAAAGCCATGGACCATGATGCTACGATCGCGGCCACTGCACGTACTTGTTCTTTGCCAAACGAGTTGATATGGAAGCTGCATCTCCTGTTAGTGCAGCAGTCGGCTTGGGGCAGCCAGAGTTGTGAACTTCAGGTGTGGATGTAAGAGAGGATTTTCTTGCGGGTGGTAGGCTTGGAGGCACAAAGCCGATTGAATCTGCCAGCAAATGGGTAAAGCGCGTGTCGTCTGCACCTGATGTCCTTCCAAGCTACAATCCAAGGGCATCCCAGGGCTTTGGTTTGCTCCTATATCGTATACCTGAGATGGCGGCACGACATGACACATCCGACACCGCGTAGATAAAGCTGTAGCCATACCGTTGCCAGATCGCACCTAACCGATTCAGGTTATGCCGATTGATCTGAAGCAGTATGCCAACATTCTGCGGCTGCTGCGACTTCTGCGTGCACGAAGCCCAGAGACGGAAGTCTTCTAGGTTTTGAGACACTCAGAGAGAGAGATTCAAGCCTTGTTACTACCAGGTTGTGAAGCAGCTCAAGTCACTGCGCTCTGTTCAGCTCGGGACTCGGAGCTCTAGCTGACTCTAGCTGATGTTTGCTGGAAGCTGCATTGCCTTCCTGCGCCAGAGCACTCCGCCGCAAACTAGTGCTACCACCTCATCCAGCTTGAAGACTCTGCAGCTCTCGCTCTCTCTCTCTCTCTGTTTCTGTCTTCTGCTCGATGTTGTGTAACGCATGAATCATCGATAGCAGATCCCGCTTCTCCCGCTTCATAGAACATACTCTCGGCCCAACATCGCTTAGTCACCTGACTGCCAGGTTCTTGGCCAATGCCGTCTCCAAGATGGTGTCTGCCGCAGGTGCTCCGCCTCCTTCGGTCCTGCAACACGTGTGTCGCACAGAAAATTGCGGGAGCGGCACGTGCACACAGTAAAAGAGCCTTCTGGCATCCAGCAGCACGCGCGAAGAATTGAGTTTGAGTTTTGCTCAGCACTGGTCACTGATCGTGTTTCCCAACCTGGAACATGGTGTTCTCAGGCAGCATCCTTCTCATGCTTGGCTGCGCTTCTCGGCACGATTTCGCAGGCTGTATTTGTAAGCGTGAGAGTCTCTTACACTGCTCGAGGTGGTTTTCTTCTTCATGACTCTGGGAGTCAATCTGTTCGGAGGAGTGCTGTACAAGGCTTGCAGCCTGGGAGACGATGTCAAACATGCGGTCATGCCTTGCGGCAGCCAGTGAGTCGGATGAATCGCAGGTATACATCTGCACGAAGCTGTCCTTTTGCGAGTCCTGTTTGAGTATTATCAGGGCAACCCAGCTCTCAAGCACACGGAGTACGAGGACTGTGGGGAGGGGGGGCCCGAAGAAAGGATTTTCACACAGGCTTTCGCCGAAGCTTTCGAGAGCGGAGGAGAAGCACTGGTTCGTTTTCAACTTCAACGATGCTGTGATGGTTCTGAGCTCGAGTGTTCACGGGTTTTGGGTGCTTTGGACGTCGTTCTTGCAGCCGGAATTTCTGCCGAGTGTTTTAGTTGCTTGGAGCTGAGCCGGTGAGCATCCACATGTCTCACAACATCCGTCACAACTAAGCGGACATGTGGAAGTCCCCACAAGCACAATAGTCAGGCAGACTCAGCGGCAGATGCCTGCATTGTGGCCAGCGCGTCGTGCGTGATTGATGCTTGGTACAACCAGGGCAAGGCTTTCAAGGCATTGGGCACTTCGTCTGTCAGCGACCTACCAGGCATGCAGCTGCGGTCGTATATGACCAGACCTGCACAGGATCGTGAGAAGGCCAAATCCACCCTCTCAAAGCCAGCGAGGACTCCACTGGCGAGCCGTCGACAATGCCCCCGTGGCCCGAACAACAGCCCGTCCCGTTCCCTTCCCGGAGCGGTTGCCCATGGCTGGCACCTGGCCATATAAGGCCAGCCAGACGTTAAAGATCGTTAAAGCAAGGCAGTGGCTGCCGAGCCCAAGCCACAAGCCGCGCCAGTCCTTGTCGTTGAGGTGTCAGAGCACCGACCTCACGAGATTGGAAAAGACAGGGCAATGCGCAGAACAATCGGTCCAGGGAGCAAGAACTGCACCTGCCGTCGCAGACTGGACAGCATGTGTTGAAAGCGAGTACATGTCCTTGCTAAGCATGATGCCGTGCGCTTTCGGTTGCGGCACACAGGATGCCATTTCTTGCTGACTGCATCTTATTAAGATCCTTGGTGACCTAAACCTCCACAGGTCCTGAATCTCCAGTTGCAGGTGAATGGGTAGGTATAGCAAGCTTTATGGTGCTTTTGGAGAAAGTTTCTATGAGAATCTGTATTTTAATGCAAGGATTTTGGTCTTTGAAGGGGTTAAGGGGTTCATGATCATGATCTCTGGTATCATGTAGAAACACAGCAATGATAACCAATGAAAAGGTTGTAGACACAGACTTATCAATTCCCTTCCGAGCCCCAGCCCTGCAGCCCTTAGGCCTTTGCCCTCTTCTTCACGCAGCTTCTCTGCGAGTCGCGTCCTGGGCTGGCCGTGTGATTTCTTGAAGCAGTCTTGGAGATGCCCGAGACATACTACACTCCGTTGGGTAGACCTTTACACAAGTCAGCTAGCCGGCTTTGTCGTGCTGCCGAGCATATCGCTGGCCAAGGTACGTTCCAACGAATGCGGAGGCATGTGGAAAGTCTTGCGGACCTGAGGTCAAGTCGGATTGAAGCTATCATTCCGTTTTGTGATAGTACTAGAGGGGTTCCTCATTATAGTCATAGTATAGCATACCCCAAAACACAGCCAAGACACTATCCTGATTATCAAGGCCCCTATATTAGGCTGTCATAGATACAGCAGTAGGCTAAGAAGGCCATCATGAGTCGACTTGGAAGGCACTGGAGGCGGCATCGGAGCCCCAGCCCCGGAGCTTCAGGGGTATTGTGATCATTGTGATGAGAGCTTTCCATCAATGCCAACGTGTGATGAGGTTCACCATAGGTGAAATCGCTGCAGTCCTTTGGCAGAAGCCACTTGAAGCAGATTTTCAGCCGAGGTGGGGTAACATTGCTTGGCTGATCTTCCCGATCTTCTACTTTCTGGGAGTGGGGCGCTCGATCTGGCGAAGCCTGGCGAAGTGTGCAGGGAAGCCCGGAGAGATGTTTGCCGTAACGGCAGGTGGCCATCATGTTTGAGATCCTTTTGGCCTTCACGGTCGAAGCCTATATCGAGTTGCGTGAGGCGCCCACGGTAACATTGCAGCTTATATACTTTACAGATGGAAGCTGTGTTTTGGGTCAGCAGCTCACAAGTCTTGATTAGTCCCACGCTGGATCGGTTGAGCTCAGTGCGATGCAGGAGAACGAAAAGGAAGAAGCGCCGAGTCTGCAAAAGAAGCCTCACATCTACTTCTGCTTCTGGGTGAAGTGTACGGCAGAAACCTGTTCGTGAGGCCAAGTCCGAGTGAGCCACGTTCAGCTTGTCCCAAAATTCTCGCAGAGCTTCACCCATTCTGGAACTGTTGCCACGCTGCGCCGACACTTGTGCCGCTACCCAGGACGAGGAAGAGGAAGACGAGGAAGAAGAGGCCAGGTGGAGCATACTGAGCTCGTATCTGGATGATGTCCTCCCTGCGCCATTCCTGGCCTGCCTTAGCCTAAACATGCAGCCATGTTGCTAGGAAGATCTGAACAGTTGTTTCGGTCTGAATAGCGCTTTAAATGAGTTGTGCTCCGGACCTTGATTTCAGCCCTCTTCCGTGCTTTCTCGTTACATGACAATGCACCACAGGGACATGGAGGGCATGCAGATGACAGGGATGGGAAAGTGTCAAGGGCAACCTACAACTTTCGCATTCTTCCTGGCATTCCACTTTGCCGCTGCTTCACGCCGCTGTAAGCCGATCGTAAGCAGGAGGCTGTGGGCCTAGTGAAGCTTTCGGGTGTTGAACTTCAATGCTCGAGACTCGAGGCCCTTGAGGCCCCAAGGCCCCGAGCCTTCGTCTCGCATGTCCCGTAAGATGCACGGCACGAGTCTCAGCCCTTCGCAGGAGGGTCACGGAGGATCTGCCGAGCACGCCCCGCACGGCCCCGGGGGTCATGCGGAGGAGTCCGAGCAGCTCTCTTTGTGTTAAGCCGACGTCGGTTTTAGGATATGCCTTGTCACCCTCAAAACCCAAGGGTACGTTGCGATGACTGTTCGGCATGGCGGTAGGAGCATGGCGAAGGCAAGTCCAAGGACTTCGTGATCGAAACCTGTCAACATTGGATTTGGCTGTTTGCACAAATAGCAGTCGGCCGAAAGTTCACACTCACACTCTGATTGTATAGGGGTTCTATGGCCTATGGTCTATAGTAGATACGGACCCTGATACCTCATGAGGCGACACGATCTTGAACTTACGAAATTTAAGACATGAGGCAGTCCAACTGCCCTGAAGCTGAAGCCTCTTTTGACGTGCACGCCGGCTTGTGTAGCCAAGCCCGGAAACCTCTTCCAAAGTAAAAGTTATTGCGACCACTCCTCAGCAGCCGAGGATGACTTCTTCGAAGAGGCCGAGTCGAAGTGATCCATGTGAAGTTCCAGTGCCAGGGAGATCACTTCTGATGTCTGAAGCTGCAGGAAAACAACCAAGTCAGCGACATGAAGCCCACATCGCAGCAAACCTAGAGCTGCATGTACGAGTGCGTCATGGGTGAGTGCTCGGCAGGTCCAAGAGAAGTTTGAGGAAAGAGACCTGCAAGTGCATTATGTCACAGAGGCCCGCCAAGACGAACGGATGAGCCACTCTAACTGATGATGACCCGTGAAGCCTAATGTTTTGACCCGGTACAGCAATGCAGCAATGTACCAAGCAGTGGTAGGTCTGTGCCCTTTGCACCTGCACATCAACGAACGAAGATCTTTTTTGGATGATGTACGCACATACAGAAGCCATATGTCTGAGCTGCCGCCTCCTCGCACCCAATGGTCGTGAGCTCCAGCTCCTGCTTTTTCAGCATGGTTCCCCCAGTCACTCAGCTGTAGTGGTTCCATGGCACCAGGCCGCCAAGATATGAATCTTTGTGAGTGTTAATTATTGAAAATACATGTGCGAAGCGTCATCATAGCTGACAACTGTATATCCTCGCTTTGTGTTCTGTACTGTATTGTGCACTGTCTACATGCTTGGATGATATGGTGCTCTCAGTTAAGGGCATGTAGCGGGCCTTCGGCCTTCGGGACATCTGGCCCCTTCGGACGTCGGGTGTTGTTTTATAGTATGGGGCGACAGATAATACGGCCGTGTGAGCTTTCTATATTCTGAAGGCAAGGGCTGCCATGGAGGTTATGAATGCATACTGTGAGTGCCATGACATTGATGAAGCGTCACGAGTATCGTGAAAGATCAGGATTGTTCTGTGCGCTTAGGACTGCTTCGAATGTCATGAAAGGTTGACTGTCATGAAAAGCACATGATACTGTAAACAGCATGTAACAGTATGTATTAACACCAACATTCACGTTGTGATGTCAAACGTTTCGAGATTGGATGCCAGCTGTTCAAATTATGATGGCGCTGCAGCTTACGCAAGTCCTACGTGTTTTTCAATGTCTACTTTACCGCTCAACGTGGCGTCTTTGAATGATGTCCCTAATCCGAGAAAGCCGTGATACTTCGGTGCCGCTCAACTGTCGGCGCAGGACGAGCCGAACTTTCCCAAGTTGTTGAAGGAGGCTTCGTGGCACCCTTCATTCTTTTTGTCAGCCCTGCCTCCGCTCTCCACTCTCCGCTCTCCACTCCCCCTCCCTCCCTCCCTCCCTCCCTCCCTCGCTCTCTCTCTCTCTCTCTCTCTCTCTCCCTCTCTCTCTCTCTCTCTCTCTGTCTCTCCCTCTCGCTCTCTCTCTCTCTCTCTCTCTCTCTTCTCTGGGACTTCCAAAGACTGAAGATTAGAAGTACGGTTGGAGCATTAGAGCCCGGGCACTGTGAGTAGTATGCCTCTGGTGTGTTGTGGCCTATCCCTCATGTCAGTTCTCGAGAATCACGGCTCATCCTGGTGACTGTGGTGCTTGGCAACTTTCAGCCAGGCCTATGAGGAAGCCATGGAGCAGAAGAGGAGTCATGATCATCCGGTACCACGGCCGGGACTAGCGATCCCAGCGTTGCGTGATCATGCTGTTGAAGTGACGTGCAGCGCATGTTTCGTTCTGCTTTCGGGCGGAGCCAACGAATGTCGAAGCTGAGGCATTGTCCCACGAAAGAATTGCCAAGGCCAAGCTGCCCACGTTTTGAGCACCTTTCGCCGCGTACTTCACTTCAAGATTCGCGAGTAGGGGAGACACCGTTAGTGAGACATTAAATGTCCCAGTCCAGAATTCTCACGCAACTCACGACCGCTCATTGTGACGAGCACCTGCATGAACTGTTTTGGTAAATTGCAGTGTGTGTGAGGCCGCTTGGCAGTTCGAAAACGCGATCTTCCACACTGAGTGGGTGAGGCGCAGTCGTACGACGTACTATTCATGAAGCAACATCGAGGGGATCATAGAAAAGTCCTGGCAGGCTTGTACAGAGTTTGGTGCTAGTTGCCTCGGGGGCTGGTGAGTGAGAATGCTCCAAAAACTCCGCAAAGCGCACGTTGCTCGAATGCTTGACCCGGCACGTCTTTGGAAACGTCGGTGAGGTATCCCGACGACTGCTCTGCTGCGCGACAACAGCACTTCAAAGTGCCTGATCTGGCATTAGCACAGCAAGCGAGGCAAGGTGGGTCTACGGTGCTCGAGTTTGTCAGGCAGCGATGCCTTGGCATCTGAGGTGATGCATGCCAACAAACTGTACTACAAGGCACTTGACCAAAGTCGCGAATCCATCGCATCCGGGTATCAGCGAAGATTTGCACTACGACTAAACGAAATTAAGACGTGAAGTTTGAGCGAGGGGTATGCCTGCAATGTACTGGTCGAAGGATAAAAGCTTTCTCGAAAGAACTGGAAGTAGAGGGGTCCACCGCAAATGCAGGCCATTGTCGCCCTGGTGATCCTCACATTCTGCGAGGTGCCACCATGGTGCCACGAGCGGTCGCCAACGCAGGAGTTACGCAGATTCACTGGTGTACGTAGCGGGTCCAGCGATGACAGTGCAAAAAATTCGTATCATGGCAGTATCGAATGACGGACTTCACGCGTATCTTATCCTGCCGCGGCAGCTGGCACAGGGGCCCCACTTTAGCACTGCTGTGCCTGGCGCCCTCCAGGACATGTGGAGTTGGGTGCCTCCTGGAGAGTGGTGCCATGTGCCAAATGGGGGCAACCCGTGGCTTGACGACAGGTTCTAGTCACATGGGACCGGGCGGAATTCTGTCTGGCAATGCCGAGACTTTCTGGTAGACATTTTCAGATATTTGCTTGCCTGTGTCTTGTTGAATGGCCTAGTTTTTTCGGGCGGGGGAGCGGTGAGCGTGAGACAATCGCTGACGAGCGTTCCAAGCGTGTTCACGGGGACGAGTGCCGCTCCCAGGTATTTGTCAAACATTTGGTACATCCCACCTGGCTTTGGGCTGCTCATCGAGTTTGTGATCGAGATTATCATCCTCCGGAAGGTGCCACGTTCAGAGAGAAGGGACGTGTAGGGGCAACTATATTGGTGCCTGGTGAAGCCGTTGCATTCTTGAGCACGAGGCTGCAGCTGTCTCTTGACATATCGCGAAAGCTAGCTCTTTGGAGCTTGCGGGAGTTGTCGTTCACAAATTTCCTCCTAGGTAGTTCCATGGGTGCAACGAAGGTTCACTGCCTTAAGAGGCCTTTCTTTCAAAGGATTTCGGTGTTGGGAGGCCCCCCCTCCCCCCCCCTCCTTGAAGGCCATGCTTGCAAGCATAGCCGTCCGTAGAGTTTAATGTTGTTGATACTTGGGGAGGCTTGTAGATCTTGAGTGTGAAGATGCAGTGCAACGTGGATTAATTGGCTGCTGAGCGGTGTCACGCAGGGCTCTGAGCTTTCACGAATATGCTTGTTCTGCGACAGAAATTTCTACGGTACAGCAAGGGTGTATCTTTATGTGGGCCAGTGTGAAGCAGAAGAACTGTATCATCTTGCGGGTTGAATACGTAGCATCCACGGTGCCGAGCATGCACGCAACAACGACCTTGCTTCCTTTTTTTGCCCTAGCTTTCGTGGCCTCTTCTCAAGTAGAGCTAGTTTTGCAGTGCGTGCCGCCAGTTCCTGCTGAACCTAAACCTGGATCAGCAACACTTCCGGGCGATTGGCATGCAGTACTTCGACCACAGCAGCCTGGCCCAGCTTAACACCAGGATCTGGAGATGTATCGGCGCATTTGAGGTTGAATAGTTTCACGGAGCAGCAGCGACCGGCCTCAGGACACGAGTGCATCAGTCAGTAAGATTCTCCATGCGTTCTGAGTTCCAGTGTCTGGGACCCCCCATCGCGCAGAACGTGTGCCTGCCCATTTCCACATGCTGAAGCCGAGGTTTGGTCATTGCGGGTCTTTTCCTTGCTGTCGGCAGCATGATCGATACGCTGCTTGTTGGGCACGGCATGTCAACAGTTTTCATGCTTGCCGAGTGTGACCGTGACCTGCCTTCCATACTAATAGTGCGGAATGCAGACTTCCGTTCCACTGGACTGGCAGAGTACCTCCCACCCTAGCTTGACGTGGACCGAACCTGCAGATTTGAGCCAACAGATCACTGAGAGACCCACACGTAAGGCTAGTCTTCACCTTCGCTCGGATGCCCATCCGCTTCACCTGGATCTTCAGGCTTCTCGGCAGAGTGGTCTATTTCAGGCTTCGCTCTTCCGAGTCCGCTTTCAGACGATGCATGCGTAAAGACGCTGCAGATAATTGCAGATCGCGGGTTCCAGCCGGACACCCCTGTTCGACTAACATTACAAGTTTCCCATCGACATCTGCGCGACATCATCTCACAAAGTTGGTTTTTTCTGTGTATCGAGCTACCCTTGTCGCTTCGCAAGTTGTCTCTTTCGTACGTGGCACGCCGGCACTATCTTCTCCAGGGCGAGATTATTCTAGTCGTCTTCCATCTACAAGTTGGGGCAGCAGACCTCTTTCAACTTCTGGTATGCAAGCGTTCAAATTGGCCGCATCCATATATCATATATCCCAACACTGATCAGTGCTCCTTTTAAGCACGTCAGCAGATTGCAAGCCTACCATCATTATGTTGCATTCAGTGTTGTCGTGATTCTTGTGTATGTTACTGCCAAAATCAAAGTCATCATGGTCGTTACCGTTATGCTATGTTGCACGTGTTGCTTGTCGTTCTGATACATCATGGGTGCCTTTGGACAGCATGTTTCCCATCGTTGTTATGGCAGTAGTATGAAGCAAGCCGCTCGTTCTTGTTATTGTCATCACTCGACTGTTGTTGCAGTCATCTTGTTGTTCGTGCCTGCTTGATCTTACAGTAGCTGCCTCAAGCTCGGGCACCGCGACGGCTGTATTTCGACCCCAAAGAGCTTAATGAACAGCGCCTTGGGCTTCCAAGCGTGTCTGGATCACTTCAGGACTGGCCTCCTTTTTATCCTGCCGGGTGTGCAACGAGTCTACACCCTGATTTTCAACAAGCATCTTCGGCTGCAGTCTGGACGACGCAGAAGATATCCGATTCATGGATGGAACCTCTTGTGGCCCTTTCGTTTCAGTGAGCGCCAAATTCACCAACTCGATCGCACAGCATGCTTTTGACTATTCACAAGACAAGGCACACTGGTCTTGTCGGCCTTTCAGCTGGGCGAGACTAATTCCAGAAAGCTGCAGCTGTCAATATCCTGCTAGACTGAAGAACTCCATCAAAAGATGTGCACGACGACTGTTCATTGATTCATTGCGGCCGAGGCGGATGATTGGAGAGTTTGCGTGGCTTCATTGAATCAGTGCCTCATGTGTCCATAGATGCAGAGCCTGGGCAACTGCCGACATGTTCGGTTTATCGCAGAAACGTGAATGGCGACAGAGCTGCCGAGTGGCGTTCGTTGTTTTAGACAGTCTCATTCATCATGCCTTTGTTGTGCCCCACTTCAACGGTAAAGGTCAGTTGCAGTCTTCTTTGTTGGCACTGTGCCACTTGGCCGCAGCAGCTGTTGGAAGTAAGTTCCTTTGCACATCGATTCCATTGCCGGTCCAAGAGAGGCCTTTTTCTGAGGCTGCCCACAAACTTTTCGCAGGTGATCGTCTCATGCTTGAGCCTGATAACTTTCAAGCCAGCAGAGGCTGTTCTTCGCGTGGGTGACGGTCATCATCTTCAAGGATTTGAACGAAACCGCCTACATCGACGACGAGGAGCTCTGGCTTTGTGAGACAATGTCGATCCGAAATACGTGCCTGTGCTCTTCTCAGCTGAAGGTTCCTCTAAGGCTCGAGCCCCGCCGCTCTCCCTTCTGCCAGTGTGTTATACCTTTCCCTTACCCCTTTCCGATTACTTCTCTCTTTCAGGCACAGTGGCTGCTTGCTTTTGTTCCAAGCTGTTTCAGGCGATCTCGAACTCTCCAAGCTAAGCAACTTATGTTCCCGGTGTCAGCACCCTGACAGGAGGTAGTCCCTGCCAACAAGGCCTGGCAACTGGAGAGCTGTGCACGTCGAGTAGCGGAGTCGCTGCACCTCGTCATGTGAGTAATCAACCTTGACACTTGACAGACAGTCTAGCTGCTAGCTGCTAACACCTTCTTCTCCCAGTCCCGCCACCTGCGAGCACTGTGCACTAGGGAAAAAGCCTGACAGCACGAGCGCTGACAGCTTGAACAGGGCCTGTCGACTGTGAGGGAGGTGCCTTGGCTGCCTTGTTTTCTGGACTTGTCTGCCTTGAGCCGTATTCACCGCGCATATGCAGGGACGCTA
This sequence comes from Symbiodinium sp. CCMP2592, assembly GCA_905221615.1. Classification (NCBI taxonomy): domain Eukaryota; class Dinophyceae; order Suessiales; family Symbiodiniaceae; genus Symbiodinium; species Symbiodinium sp. CCMP2592. The sequence continues at coordinate 285,331 of CAJNDT010004735.1, forward strand.
GGAGTCCTAGAGGCATCAACGCTGGTAACAGCTGCTCGCATGGTTCACTGCCACGGGGAAGGCAAGACTGGCTACGCAACGGACATGTATGCTTGTTCTCCGATCGAGCCTGGATTGTTGTAGCCTTGTTGCTGAGGCTACCTACTCCCTTTTCGTCGCTGGAATTGGTGCCTGGGTAGCACTTAGGTTTGCAACACCTTCTGAGGCTCGGGGCAGCTTGTAGTCGTTCCAGCATTTTTACCATGGCAGCTGCTCCTCCTCCTCGTCCTCCTGTCGCTACTGCTTCTGCTGCTGCTACTGCTGCTTCTGCTGCTACTGCTGCTACTGCTGCTACTACTGCTACTGCTGCTGCTACTGGTACGGCTACTGCTACTGCTACGGGTACGGGTGCGGCTGCGGCTACGGCTGCGGCTACGGCTACGGCTATGGCTACTGCTGCTGCTGCTGCTACTGATGCTCCTCCTCCTATGACGACGACGACTACTACTACTACTACTACTACTACTACTACTACTACTACTACTACCTACCACTTACTACGTACTACTTACTACGTCCTAGTGACTTCGTACTACTGACTTACTACTTACTGCTTACTACGTACTACGAACTACTTGCTGATCGCTACTTGCTACTCTCTACTTGTTGCTTGCTACTTGATGCTTCTTACTTACTACGTACCACGTACTACCTACGAGTTACTTAGTACTTGCTACTTGCTACTTGCTTTGTTCTTTGCCACTTGCTACTTGCCACTTGCTACTTCCTACTTACTATGTACTACGTACTACTTACGAGATACTTACTACTTACTACTTGCTAGTAGTACTTGTACAAAGTACTAGTACTAGTGCTAGTAGTAGTAGTAGTAGTAGTAGTAGTAGTAGTAGTAGTAGTAGTAGTAGTAGTAGTAGTAGTAGTAGTAGTAGTTAGTAGTAGTTAGTAGTAGTTAGTAGTAGTTAGTGGTAGTTAGTGGTAGTAGTAGTAGTAGTAGTAGTAGTAGTAGTAGTAGTAGTAGTAGTAGTAGTAGTAGTAGTAATAGTAGTCGTCGTAGTAGTAGTAGTCGTCGTAGTAGTAGTCGTCGTAGTAGTAGAGTAGTAGTAGTAGTAGTAGTAGTAGTAGTAGTAGTAGTAGTAGTAGTAGTAGTAGTAGTAGTAGTAGTAGTACTAGTAGTAGTAGTAGTAGTAGCAGTAGTAGTAGTAGTAGTAGCATCAGTAGTAGTAGTAGTAGTCGGAGTAGTCGTAGTAGTCGTAGTAGTACTACGACTATTACGACTACTACGACGACGACGACTACTACTACTACTACTACTACTACTACTACTACTACTACTACTACTACTAGTGCTGCTACTGCGGCGACTGCTCCACCGCATACAGAAGCTGATAGTCGTAAGCCAATCTGGCGAGCATATTAGTGCGTGGCAGCATGGAGCTATAGTAACCAGACGGGCTGGCAACCCAAGTGCGGAGGCACGATGGAATTCCCTCAAACATGACCGTCTACGGACATAGCCCTGTTCAGACCCAAACCTGGATATAGAGACTCTGCACCACCAGCATCATCGTCTTTATCATCATCACCATCATCGTCATCGTAATCAGCCTCATCTTCATAAGGTGAAGGCTTCGTGAGCAACTTCCTCCCGTCCTTCTTCACCTACCGGCTGTCAGGCAGGATCAGTACGGCTTGCAATAGCGGTGGGTTGCACGGCAGAAGGCTCGAAATTGATGATGCGGCGTGTATCAGGTATTTTCTGGCTGGTCTTCCTAGTTATGGCCCAGATTCTGTGCGGGCCCCAGCAGCAGACGGCGGAATGTTATGTTAAAGTTGAAGATGTGCTAGTCGTCGAATGTCGAGTGGGCGGTGGCCCCTGTGGGGCGTCCGTTTTGTTCACCTCCTTGCCATGTCAAGAGCATGATCCAGGCTGCTCAATCTCGTTATTGACGCCTTCGTGGCGGCTTACTTGAAAGGCTCAGAAGAGGACTCGGAGTCGAGTCAGGGAAGATTTGGAGCTCATGGACTTAGCTGGCAAGTTTCACCAAGACAGCCGTCCGTACCCAACCTTACGGTTAGACGAGCCAGGACTTACTTGGGGACTCAGCTGCTTCGCATAGTTGCAGGAGCTGGACCGGAAAGCATCGGCGCAGGCCAAAGTGCAGGGGTTTCTTCCGGATATGCGGGGTGCCACGGAGCGACACCTACCGTAGATTGACCCAGCTGTCCCTCTGAGCGAGCGGTATGCAAAGAGGCTCAGAGCATGCATGGCGCTTTCAAGACACTGTCTGAATCTTGGCGGCACGAAAGAGGCTTCCTAGCTGGCAAGCGGTCGATACTTCGGAGTTGCCGTGTTGCAGAAAGCCGAAGGTAGCTGAAGTGCTAGGGCTTTCTTAAGTGGGCAGAACATGACTCCAAGCTCAAGCTGGAATTCGAGTCAAAGAACAGATGCGCAAGACGTTGGAGTCTTCTTCGGCATGCATCAACTGCTGATTCGTCGTTGAGGCAGCCTCCAGCGACCACCAAGTGGTCCCCCACGAGGTCTTCATAGAGTTCGTGGAAGATCTAGGCAAATCTCCACGCAGCTCGGTTGCAGCTTCTGTTACTCGCCAGCTATGGTGTGATCGATCCCTAGTCATCCGTCGTCATCAGGCATGTTCCCCGTCGAGCGTGCCACGGCGTGGAGCTGAGCATGAAGCTCTGGAGAGCACGACTACCTGTGGTGCACGTGGTGCGCCGCGTATGAAGTTGTACACAAAAGCTGCCAGCCACCTTACCGAGCAGTAGCAGAACGGGCTGCACGGCACTCCAATTTCTTAACGTAGCTCCGTGCAGATGTTCTTCAAAGGTGTGATGCGTGCCGGTGTGTAATATCGTTTGTAAAGCAAGTATGCCCCGTAGACATGCATGCACTAGCATGTATGTGTATGTGTGTGTGTGTGGTTGATCCGTGAGCTGTACAAGATCATGCTATTGTCGCATGAACTACCTTGTTACTACGATACATCATTGCAACAATGGGTCAAGTGAAGTGCAATGTCAGCTGAGACCATGCAATGTACGCAAAGCTGAACATCAGTCAAGTGCGTATGTTAGTGTGAAGGAGACGTCTTTGCCAATGAGTGCTCATTGTGCTGGCAGAAACACAACATCCAGCGCTGAACGTGCATCGGTGTTTTTGTTGGCATGTCTGCAAGTGCATGCGGGAATGCATGCGGTCGTGTGTGCGTACCTACTTCCTCATGCACGTACCCTAAGCTCCTGCTTATGTGCATGCATGCATGAAGAAACGTGCGGTGCATGGTGCTCAAGCGAGGCGGAGTTGTTGCTCCAACACTTTGGCGAAGTCACCGAGGCGGAACGGGGATGTTGTTTCTCATGTCAGCTTCAAGAGCCTCTTCGTCTTGAACTCACGAATCGTTGGCATGCCATGCCGTACGCAGAGCGGTGCGGCTTCTGTCCTGAGATCACCTGGACAGGAGAAGTTCTTGGACGCTTGCCGCGTCTTTCAAAACCAAATATGGGCAACCCCGAAGGACTGGGGTCTGGCCACTGTCAGACTGTGTACTGTGGCTGCTGTGTTTTCTGCCTGGGGCAGTTGCGGTATTCCAGACTTCCGATTGACTCGAAGGACTCGTGCATGAAGCGGCGGCTTCCCCGGGCGTGGGAAGAGCAACGATATACTTGGCTGAGGCACGGCACAACTGGCCTTCGTAGTGCAATCCCACCCTGCTGTGGAGGAATATCGTCTGGGAGCCAAGGGAGCTTCCGACCTTCGACGTGTTCATGAATCAGGCGCTTCGAGAAACGTAAGCTCATATGCACTGACACTTTGCAAGCGGGCCGACTGCAGACATTTTGAAGGTTCTGTCAGCCTTTTCTGGCACGTATCCGGTAGCGATGCCTCCCTGGACACGGGAATCCCGAGTCCCGAGCACCTATTCGAGAAGAGACGATTGTAGCAGGTGTTGCTGGCAAATTTTGCACTCGTGATTCTGCAGCCGCGGCCCGAGATCGCTGTGATTGGGGCGCAGTGTTGGGGTGCTTCTCACGGCGGCGCTGGAGGATTGATAATGCAGGTTTCTTAGGACAGCACCGGTATGTTCCAGGAGTCTCCGTTCTTTCCACTTTCCGCCGCACGTGCACGGAGCACCAGAAAGCGTACTGCAGTCTGCAAGCCTGTCCAAGGTCCGCATACAACCTCAACGATTGGGGGACCCCAGCTGCCTTCCGCATCCTGGACCTCGTTTTCGCGTTTGCCTACGTCGGCTGGGAGCCCAGCTTCTCCCAGTGCTCTTGAGGGAGGCTGCCTGAAAAGAAGAGGCATCCCGACTCCCAGCAAAGGCTGAAAGACTTTGCGGGGCTGCGCTTACAGCTGTGAAAAGGTTTCGAATTCCAGGCTTGACCGGCAGAGACCGGCAGAGCAAGGAGCTTCAACGGCAAGTACTAGACCATTACGCCAGGGTTGTCTAGCTGCCCAGGCGAGGTTGTCGTCAAGCTGTCGGCCCAGCACTCAGTGGATGGTCTAGGTCCAGGTCTCGGTGTCCCAGTCTTCGCCATCAGGCCATGAAGCAATACCTTCCAATCTATTGGGTACTCAGAATCACTTGTGTCGATGATTGCCGGTGATCTCAAATCTGGCGCCGGCACTTCGTCCACTGTGATCCTGCAGTCACCAACCCACAGGTCAAGTCCTGGGCCGAGTACTGCAGCTTTTGGGCAAACAAGAGCCCTGGCTCAGAATTCTGGAGTGGTGTCAGTGCATCAATGTAGACATCCCATGACAGAAAGCCTTTGCCAGACGGCCTTGAAGGTTCGATTTTTTCACGACCTGGCTGCTGCTCGCGACGACTCTGCTCCCGTATTTGCCTTTTGCAACGGTGCAGGCAGAACCTTGGCACGTAAGAGACGAGCTTTGTGCAGCTCAGCTGGCCCGTTCTCTCAGCTCCATGGTCCATGTGTCAGATCATTGGATGTTAGGATCACAGAAGAATCAAACATTGCGAAGTGGTGAACCCGTGAAGTACCGCGCAGCCCGAGGACCTCAAGCATTACGCAAACATCCTCCGACTCCTCAGACTTATCCGCGTGGTGCGATTCCGAGGAGCATGCCGGTATCAGTAGCAGAGTCCAAGTTTGCTGGAGTCATGGAGTGGTGTGTTACACGCGCGTTGAATCGTGTTGACACATGCATAGCGCCTAGCTGTGCAGCCTCAACACGGCATGCGAGCGGAGCTTTTGCTGTTAAGGTCAAGCAGCTGAAGCAGTTTCCGCGCGTGCAGTTCATGGTGCGCACTGTCTCGCGAATGGTGAATGCAGCCACTGCCTCAATGTCGTCATAGCAGGCTTGAGTAACACATTGTTGGAATCAGGCTGTGTGATCTGAGGCCGGTGACATTCTCCAGCTGTTGGGCGTATTGCTCTTCTTCTTCTCAGCTCTGAGCATGTGGCTCGGCAAGCAGTTGCAAGCGACTGAGCGGATTTGCGGCTGAAGCGCAGAATCGGAACAACGAAAGGAACCTCTGGGGCGGCGTGCTCTACGAAGGTCAGCCGGCGCTCAAGGACCCTGAGCCGGGGGTGGCACGAGATGTGCTCGGAGCGGTCTGAAAAGAGTTGGATGTGGTTCCAGCAGTGCTCAGAGTGACCCTCCTCAGTCTTGTCACCCTTTTCGCAGGAGCTTGATTATGGAAAGAAGCATCTGTGACTTGGCCACAACACGGCCAGTGACTGTTAAGTTACCTCCTGCGGATTCCCCCACCATGATTATTTTGTGCGCTCGCTTGCGGAGGTATGTGTTCAATTTCAACGACATGTCCATGGCGTTCACCACCTTCTTCGCGCAGCTTCTTAGACGCTCGGTGTGAAGCAGACTGCATCGTAGTTCCGGATCGACCCTGCTTGAATTGCCAACCTTCCTCTCAAGGCTTATATAAGCCAAATGACTGCGACGGGTTATGGGGAGGCAAAGGCCTAGGCCCTAGGCATGACTGCGTTGTTTTAAAGGAAATCACGACTTTCGCCTGGGGACCCTGGTGCTAAAACGCAGGGAAACGTGCATGGACGCCCACCGATCATGCTGCAATGCTGCAGTCCCTTCAAGCAGCTCAGGTGAGTATGTCCCAGAGAATGCGGATGCTTTGCAGGTGCCGCGATGGGATTTTAGTGATTTTGTTTGTGGGATTTTGTGGGCGTGCGGGATAGGAGCATGAAGATGTCAGTTGCTCTTCTGGGCAGTGTTTCCGTGAATACGGACGGAGTCTTTTCCTGACGCTCTGCAGAGGCAGCCTCATCCTGGGGGAACATCGCTTGGTATGTCTTCCCGCCCTCCGGCTTCAACTTCTGTCGCACGAATGAAGTGCCGGGGAAGCTTCACGGGTCAGAGATCTGCCGAAAGGTTCTCTTGCCACAAACGCCCCTTAACAACTCCAAGACGGGAGCACCGAAATGCAAACGGATCGAACATCTCCTGACCATAAGTGCTTCTACAGGCGCATGGGGCCACGGTGCTCGTGCATGCTGCATAACCGCCTCAGATCCCTTCAGGGCTTTCTACCTACTCGGTGTGGCAATCATCTTCGAGATCACAAAGGCCTTTCGAGTCCATCAAGTTCAGGATAGGCGGGGGCCAGGCGTTGCTTGCGACTTGCCAGGCCTTCACGATCGAGTACTACTTGGCAATCAAGGAGGAAGCCGAGGACGAAGAGGCTCGCAAGGGCTGCCACCACACGAAGATCGCAGCCGCACGCCTGTCTGAACACTTTGGCAGGAGAAAGAGGAGGAAGAGAAGCCCAGTCAAGTCCGCGAGGCTTGGGTAGAGTGCCTTCACACGCCAAGATCAGAAGAAGAGTTCTTGCCGTTGGAGATTCAAGGTCGCCACACCGTGCATCGTAGTGTCTCTTGTCAGTGGCACAATGTCTGCAATGATGTCATTCCGGCGCAGCATGTGTCAATCGGGCAGGAACTGGAGGCGAGGGGCTGCTTCGTGACCTGCATGGCTCAGGGCGGTGGGATGACTGGAATACCTAAATGAGCAAGCACATACATAATTTGCGTATCTCGTGCTCCGGCTGCTTTCAGCTTGGCCAGCCCTCGTACCGAGAAATTATCACTGTGAGAAGTCTGCTGCGCCCACCGGACCTGAGAGCTAAACCACTGTGCTTCGGCGAGTTTCGTGACTTTCTTCAGGCGCAAATTCGGGTCATGGACAAGTTGATGTTGACCCTGGAGGCGGCCTTCGGCCTTTGCTGGGATTGCTGGAAAACTTCCCTCTCGACGCCTTGGCATTTCGACGTGCCAGGAAAAGAAGTTAGATCTTCACTACACCATGAAGAACGACTCGTTCAAGTTCCAGCATGAAATCCAGAAGGCCGACTTTGAGCTGTGTGAGTGCAGCAGAATCCAGTTGTGGTCTGCCCACAAAGCAGCCCGCAGATGGCTAGCAGTTGCAAAAGGTCAGTTTGACCTTGATCTTGTCCCGCCTGCAGGCCTACGGCAAATGCTTGGGGCCGAAGCCGCAGCCGAATGGTCACCACCATTGACTCTGAACTCCCGCACACGGCCGCGCCGGCCGTCCATTAACTCCGCCGAGGAGAGGCTCGAGGGCTCTGTACTCTGCAACACTGCCTCTGCCTCTTCAGCGAAGCCTTTGCGCATCAGTGGCCTGACAACCCAACGCACCCCACGGAGGGCGGAGCTGTGCAACCGGAGGTTCGCTCAGAGCCGGAGTTAAGCGGTTAAGTGTCATGGACGTGGCTCATGCCGGTTCACACACAGACACACACCTTCGGAACCCGTACTTGCTTTCTTGGCGAGTGATCCGAGCAGGTCGTTCTCCTGAACTGGTACGAACGGTACTGTATGAAGAGTTGACAGCTGCCAAGTTCGTCCATTCCGCAAGCCATGCACACCATTGCTGGATCAAGTAAACAAGCGCTGGCTTATCGTACAGCTAATCACCGGTGTAGTGCTTCAGACGATTGTTCGCCCGACAGGCTGCTGGACTTCGCCCACTCATGAGAGTCGAGCACTCACACTGCTCCCGTTCACGTCAGACTGTCGTGCTCAGCCCGACAGCAAACAACATAGGCAGCATGCCTGCTCTTTCCGCCAGCAATCGTGACTAGACGAAGTTGTAGCATGTTATAGCCCACAATCTGCAAGCCTCAAGAATCTGGACAGCAACAGCTTACGATAGCCGTCATATTTCCATGAGAGGATCTGAAGAGCAGGTCGAAGGGTCCCGGGCGTCCAAGGCAGCTTAGCTGTGTCATTGGCACCCTGGGACCCTGGCGATAAATCCGCTGCAAGCACATTGCTGTTCCACGCGTGGGGTCGAGTATCTTGAACACACAGTGTGACATGGCTTGAGGATACAGGGCTCAGTCAAAGGTCGGGATGGGGGGGAGAGTTTTACCCGCTGTCACCACGGACAAGTTCAACAACGTGGACCAGTCCGGAATCAGCACCGCAGTTCTCCTCTTACCTCCCGCTTGTTCCGGATGGCTCATGACAGTTCTATGCGGCCTTTGCACATTGCAACCGGCAGCTGAACTTGGCCACTAAGATCATCTAAGGGTGTAGTTTCATGTTTGGACAGCTGGTGTGAACAGCGAGTCCTCTCGCGATGGAGTGCCGTGAGCCTTCGAACAACATAAGAAACGTATGCGGATGCAGAACATGAGCAGTGTTGGTTCTTTGGGTTGCAGAATGCTTTCTTATGACCTGTTCAGGGAAAACCTCGAACGCCCACATGCCTGCATCCGTTTAAAGTTTTAGGGCTAGGATCGTTTATTCTGGAAGCTAGCAGACGCTTCCCTTGCCACGCCAGAAGCGAAAGATGCCTTTGTCTGGAACTTTCGCTCCCGTTCACGGCACAGCTCGTCTTCACGAGTTGAACACACGGCCACTCAGATTCCGAAGCTTCCCAGGCGCCCTGTACTGGGCTCAAGGGAGTCCCAGCAACGTATGCAGTTCTGCACACCGGAAGGAAGATTTGAAACACAGCTTACCGAAATCGCAGTCGCCATCTGTAGATGCGCTCAAAAAGCTGCAACCCTAACTCCCTGACCACTGAATTGGAGCCTTGACAGAGCGAATCCTGCCCGGCCAGTACTCTATGTCCCCCACTAGAGTCACCAAAGCCTTTGAGCAACCATGCAGCCTAATGGAAAGGTGCCTTGGAGCTGTGCGATGCTGGGTTCGGTGGAATGCACGATTGCATGCAACATGCCATACCTTCAGGCTTTCAGGGAGATTGCAAAAAGCTAGATTCCGAACCGATGCGTTGCAGGCCAGTCGACGTGGCGGCAGGCCGCTGATGAATCGCAACCATGATTTGTTTAAGATCTCTAGTAGATCTCTAGTCAAAGTTGTCAATTCAAGGCCTCAGTGGGCCCGAGTCCATCCGAAAGAACTGCTGACCTACTGCTCGGCTCAGCATCAACATCCGCCATTGAGTCATTTATCTCGTTCGAAACCCCTGACTTTTGCTTTCTATCTCTGGCTCACAACAGGCGAGTTGGCGAGACCTTGGTCGTCGGCGTCAAGCCCAGGATGTGTCAGCTTGCATTTTGCCAAGAAACACGACAGCTTTATCACCGTGGGATCTGTAGAAACTTCTCGTTTCCGTGTGCAGTCGTTTGCAGACCTCACCAAACTTTCGACGGCGCCTTTCTGCCGTCTCAAGACGCACAGCCTTAGAAGTGACGGTTCTCTGCCCTTCGCCTTGCCACCATGGATGGCAGCCAGCCAAGTGTTGAGGCCGGGAGATTCCCAGCATTCGCAGGTTCCCTTCGAGATGGATACTGACCGTAATTCTCGTGCAGAGCCCAACACGCACTGACTGACAAACTCTTGAAGTACCTTGAAGACCCGTAGTATTGGGAAAGGCAGCACATCACTAGTAGCCTGTAGCGTGATGCAGCTGTTCACTCTACGAATTTCTGCTTCTGCGTCCGCCAGACTTCTCGGCGTCGCTCGGCACCCGCAGCTCTGGAAGCAGCCGGAGCTGCGCTGGCAGTTGTCCGAGAGGTCCATGCGCGGGGCGAGGCCTCGTCCTCGTCCTCGAATTCGGCTGTAGAGTCGCAAGGCTCCCTATTACTCCCTATATGCTCTCTGGCTCCCCTTTGCCAGGCTGGGACTCGAAGTCGAAGTCATTCCACTCCTTCGCTACAAGTACGCTCTCAGAGCCTGGCTGGATCGCAGCGAGGCCTGGTCCTCAGGGCTTTGTGACGCTGTCGCAGCTTCGGGGGGTACTTGCCGCAAGGCTCTCCGAGCAAGCGCGGTGGCTCCAAGCGCAGCCCCAGCAAGAGCTCCTTGGAACTTATGGAGTGTAGTGAGTGTAGTGGTAGGTGAATGCAAAAACGAAAAAACCTGTTGTGCATCTTCAACGCGGGCAGGTTGCGGCATGGGTGACGTCTTCTCCAGACAGTCGGCGAGCCAGGCCAAGCTTGTGGGTGGGTTTCTGAGGCAGGGCAGAAGCTCATCAAGAGTTTGAAGGCTGCGATTGAGCTACCTGGACTGTGAAGAGGTTCGGCCTCAGCCTCCCCGAACCCGGATACACAGCTTCTCTCCAGAAGTCCGAAAGCTTCTCGACCGGTTCTGCCGCCGCGAATGCCAGCAAGCTGCCCCCGTACGCAGTATTCAAATCCATCTGGAGTTTCATCACAATCTCGAGCTGCGTTTTCAACTGGGTGCAGGAAGTGGTGCTCCGAGCTTTAGCACCAAGTCTGCACTGAGTTTGGTGTTTTGGTACCTGGTACATGTTATACCTGTAATGCCAAGCGCAGGGAGTCTACTCAACCACGGTGCCTTTCAGGTATCTCGAGCCGAGATTTCCGTATACTGGCTGCGCTGCTTCTTTTTGATGCATCTCCTCGAAGCACTCGAAGCCGTAAGGTGCGGAGTTTCACTGTGGAGCAGTCGGTCCACGATGTCGCCGTCAACCTTCTTGGCGACTTTGCTGCTTTCGATTCGAAGACGGCGGCTTCTGCAAAGGGGCTGTGGGGTTGGTTGGGTGGGTTCGGCTGCGGGCCCAGCGGTGTACGACCGGTGCGTTTGGATGTCTGCCAAGCTAGGAGTGCGTCCGGCCGCTCCCATATCCAACAGATAGAAAGCGTGCAGTTGCGCTGCTTACCAAGGTCAAATCCATTCGAGGGAAGGGGCGATCGCTTTTACGAGAGAGAGCATCTCTCAGGCACCAGATCGCTTCGGCTGTTGTGCTTTGTGCTTTGGGTCGCAGACCTAGGCGGATTCGCCTGAGTGCTCCTCGACACTTCTCTGCTTTCCAGTTTCTCCCTTTGTCTTTATCGTAGGAGCTGTCATTTCACGCACCATCATCCGTTTTTCCGTGGTTTCCAGCTTTCGCAGGCAGTGACGGCTTCAGAGGCCTCAATGCAGGAGCCTTAGCAATGCCACCCTGACGGATTGACCTCGAGAGCATAGATGGAGTCCGGAGTGCTTCGCTTTTATGGCTCAAGCTTTTCGCTTGGCCTTTGCAGCCATGCAGTGCCTGATGCGCCCCAGCTGAAGGGCCGAGGCCATTCAAAGCACTCTGCTTGAAAGCTGCGAAGAGAAGGCTCGTGTGATTCGCAAGTTTGTAGCCATGTGGGCCTCGCATCTCCTCTGTCTGGCTTGCACCGCCTCGGCCGTGCATGTCGCGTTTATTGCGCCGCCAGCATCCCACTATGCGCCGCTGGCACCTGATTTGGCGGATTGTCGAATATACGATCTGCTTATAATAAAGGAGAAAAAAGACGCACACTGGGCTCAACCGTCGAAAGTTAGAGATCATCAGAACGAGGATAAGGATAACGTTGATGTTGAGGACAACACATTTGACTTGACAACAGTTGTTGTTGTTGTTGTTGTTGTTGTTGTTGTTGTTGTTGTTGTTGTTGTTGTTGTTGTTGTTGTTGTTGTTGTTGTTGTTGTTGTTGTTGTTGTTGTTGTTGTTGTTGTTGTTGTTGTTGTTGTTGTTGTTGTTGTTGTTGTTGTTGTTGTTGTTGTTGTTGTTGTTGTTGTTGTTGTTGTTGTTGTTGTTGTTGTTGTTGTTGTTGTTGTTGTTGTTGTTGTTGTTGTTGTTGTTGTTGTTTTGTTGTTGTTGTTGTTGTTGTTGTTGTTGTTGTTGTTGTTGTTGTTGTTGTTGTTGTTGTTGTTGTTGTTGTTGTTGTTGTTGTTGTTGTTGTTGTTGTTGTTGTTGTTGTTGTTGTTGTTGTTGTTGTTGTTGTTGTGGTTGTTGTTGTTGTTGCCTAATGTACAGACAAAAAGCAGATATATGGGTTGACGGGGCTGCAGTTTTTGTTTGTACCTTGTTGTTGTTGATGATGGCGGCTCCGACATGACGTAAACGCGCAAATCCGACATGCCGTTTGTATCGGCTTTTACAGTGTTTCCTACACTCGAAGTGCCTTTCGCATCGGTACCGTCGGTATTCCGTGTGTCCGCAATTCCTGGTTTTTGCGACGTCCGGAATCCTCGCTATTTGCAGCGTTTTCTTGCCTTCGGGTGGTGAGCACATCGTAATTTATGGTGCTCGGTGGGTCTGGGCACAGGGGTTGGTCGGGTGGGTGGGGGATAGGTCCGTCTTGCAACCTCGTTGGAAAGACCTCATTCGCTTGGGCAGAGGGGGGGATGGGGGGGATGGTTCCATCATTGAACTTCGTTGATGGAAAGACCGCATTCGCTTGGGCAGCGGAGGGGTGTGGGGGACAGTTCCGTCACTGAACTTGGTTGGAAAGACCTCATTCTGTCTCTCTGTCTCTCTGTCTCTCTGTCTCTCTGTCTCTCTCTCTCTCACAGGCACATACAGACATATACACAGAAGCACAAGGGATACGTGCGGAGGGGGTGGGTCGGTCTGAAAAAAAGGGTGTGGCGGGGAAACTCCGTCATACTTGTTATTATGTACGCACATAATTGCAGGGTACTTACATTACCAGTTTGCACCTTTGCCTCCTGTTGGAGCAACAGCAGGGCCGGGTTTGTGCTGCTGTTCCGTTGTTGTTCTGGGCTTGCGCTCCCGGGGTTGTAATCTTTACCGGTCTAGAAGTTTTGACTCTTTACTACCGCAGCCAAGCCTGGCCGAACCCTAGTATACCCGGAACGCAGAACCCTGCACCTTCAACCCTGGTTAACCTGATGTGCTGTAATTTACTGCAGTTGTTGAAAGATAAGACTATCAAACAACTGTCCTTGTACTACGATACCATATCTTGTTTCTTTTCACACATTATGGAAAGCATAGTATACCCTGCAAAACGTGTGTGGAATCAGCGAAAACAAAGCATACATAAATTCCAGTGTAACCCGATGTGCTGTAATTTACAGCGCTTTTTTTTTTTCCAAAATGAGGCTACAGATTAAAGAACTATCCTTGTCCGACGACGCCATATCTTGTGTCCCTTCAAACAGAGAAAGCAAAGACAACCCGTGTAAATATCGATGCGTTCGCCACTTGCGAAAACGTGCAAATCCAGACGCAGCAAATACCGGCGCCACCGAGGTTTTCGGCCTTTGAAGTCTATGAAATGCTGTAAAAACCAATGCAATCGGCATGCGCACGGCGCGCGTTTACGTCATGTCGGAGCGTTGTTGTTGTTGTTGTTGTTGTTGTTGTTGTTGTAGCCGCTATGGATCACAGCAGGCTGTATAGCTTTGCTAACAAGGCTCCGGGTACCAACGCTAGAGGCTCGCAACGACCCCTTCTGCGAAGCTTAAGGGACTGTCCTCTCACTGAGCCATAGCTATCCCTGGAGTCACGTGTCGCTGTGATCTACCGGGTCCCAATTCCCGGGCCTCTGTCTGCAGTTATACAACATTGGCATGAGGTAAGCGGTAGTGGTTTTCACCTTTTCCGCAGGGTGAAAGGAGTCGGTTCGAGTTCTCTCTTTCCGGCGAAACTAGCGGACGGCGCAATCGCCAATGCACCAGCATTCATTTGAGAGCATTCGCAAGAAGGCCTTTCGCAAGGCTTGCAATAAGGTTCATAGAACACAAGAAAGCATCCCGTACCGGAATGGTACGTTGACGCCTGAACATCTGCGTCGCAGTGGACTCACCCCCCCCTCCCCTCCCCCCTCCCAGTGCAGCCTAGCTCCACGATTTCTCCTTCAGGTCCCTCAGGTTTCTCCGCCAGTTTCCGCTCGCGCCCGAGAGGCGGTCGTGCCAGCAAGTCTCTTCGTGTTCTTTCCTGGAATGCAGGGCACCTTGGCATGCAACAATGGGCAGAAGTGAAGACATGGCTTCGCACGGAGGCCAAGTCAGTCTGTGACATTCTTGTCCTTCAGGAAACCCACTGGAGTGAGACAGCAGAATTTGATGTCGAAGGCTGGCACTGCGTAAGCTCCGCCACAAAAGGGGCTGCTCGAGCACCTAAAGGTAAAGCCACTTCAGGGCAACGCCCCAAGCAAGGCGCTGCCACGCAGCCGGCTGTTCACGACACAAGCCGAGCGGACGGCGTCATGGTTCTTCTCTCTCCGCAGATAGACAAGCAGAAGATAAGATGGCGCGAGCAACGCCGGGGAAGGCTCATTCAGGTCATCTTCCCGTGGCTTGGGGCTCGTGTGCATGTACTAGCGGTTTACCAACATGCCTGGTCTTCTAAGAAGACTCCACAGCAGAACAAGGATGACCGCTCACACCTGCTCCGCGATCTGTCGGCTGCGATACGGGCCATTCCAGCGCGAGATACTTTTCTCTTGGCAGGAGACTTTAATGCTCGACTGACCCCGCAGGAGGGTCTGGTAGGTCAGTGTAGCACCAAGCCAGAGCAAACTCAGATGCAGGATGAATCGTTCCAAGCCTTAGTCTCCTCCCATCGGTTGGTAGCTCTTAACACATGGTCTAGTGGTGCAGGTCACACTTTCTTCCTGAATGGTCAGGGATCACAAATTGACTTCCTGCTCACTTCAGAAGCCTCGGCCAAGGGCCTGGCAAAGCAGTCTCGGCCGTGCAAGGATCTTCAGCTCGGCAAATGGAAGAGGGGCGGCCACCTTCCAGTCTTGGCTCAACTCAGACCCACCCAGCACTGGAATCTGCCAAAGCCTACTTGTCCTTCCACGACCTTTCATAAGGAAGCTCTAGAGACGGCTGTCCGTTCAGGTCTGCCAATAGCCGGTCGCATGCAAGACTGGGTGGGCCAGCGTCTGTCCTCTCGGACTCACACGCCTGATGAAGTTAATCAGGTACTGCTGGAGGCCTCTGCACTGTTTTTCCCCAAACCACGGCCTCAGCAAGCTCCCGAAACTGCTCAGCACCGTGTGACGCTGCGAATGTGGAGTCGAGTCGCCCATATTCGTTCTTTGCATGAGGACTCCATAACCACCTTATCCGACCTAGATCAGTCTTTGGAGGACCTGAATCGATGGCATAAGCAGGCTCTCTACTTAGCCAAGAAGGAACGACACCGAGCTTTCCAGGCTGAGGTCGATGAGGCGTGTGCCAGACACGATTCCTACATCGCACATAAGACCTTAAAGAAGCTCCGACCTTGGGAACCCCAAACTAAGGCACAGCTTCAGGGACCGGATGGTCTGCTGTTGGACTCTACCTCTGAGCTCCGCCTGCTTAGAGACCACGTGGAACAGGTCTTTGCCAGACATCCGCCACTCGCACACCAGGTGGACTCGCTGCCGGAAATCCCGGCTGGTCTGCTGGCTCTGCTCCGGCGGCTGCCTGGCGGCTCTGCTCGGCGGCTGCGGGAGAGGCGCTAGCAGCATCGCTGCAATCTCGGGGGCAACGCCCATTGCCGGCTGCTGAGGTACTTCAGCCGCCCTTAAAGGATGCTGACTTGTGTTTTATCCCAAAGCCTAACAAGCCGGCCACGAAGCCTGGCAATCTACGTCCCCTCGGCATCATTCGACCAGACGGCAAGGGCCTGGCGGGGGCTTGTAGAGATCAGCTGTCTCCCTACACGGCTGACTATCTTCGGGGTCTCCCACAATTTGCCTACCAGCCACATCGCGGTCTTTCAGATGCCTTGAGCAGGGTCGTTGGTCATGTCACTCAGGTACGCAATAACTGCCAGGAGGCCCGACGAACCAGGCATCAGCTTCACTCGGGACGAACTCGTCCCCAGCTAGTAGGTGGCATCTGCTTTGCACTAGACTTGTCACAAGCCTTTGACATGGTGAGCAGAACAGACTTGCTTAGCACACTGCAGGAAGCGGGAGTCCCGCAAGACCTCATTGACCTAGTTGCCTCATTGCATGCTGGCAGTGCTTACACGTTTCGCACCCAGGGTGAAGAGGACACGGTCCAGTCCACTGCGGGCATTAAACAGGGGTGTAAGCTTGCCCCCACACTTTTTTCCATGCTTACGGGCACCATCTTCCGGGAGCTCATAGCTCTTGTTGGGGTTCGAGCCGTGGTGGACTACCTCACGGGCTACGCAGATGACCTTACGGTTCACCGTGACATCCACTCAATGGAGGACCTGGATCGCGCTCATGCTCTGATTGAGCAATTGTTGCAGTTGGTCCGTCGCCATGGATTTGCTGTCAACGGTGCAAAATGCACTGTTATGGTCAAACTCGAGGGCCAACAGGCGCAACGCGCCATCTCCAAGCACACTTATTGGCGCACCGCGCCTGACGGAACCCGCCATAAGATGTGGAGACTGGGAGAGTCCAAGTCTCACGAGGGCTTTCCGCTGGTGACGTCCTTTAAGTATCTCGGCGTCATGCTCTCCTACTCCAACTTCGAGAAGGCTACTCTCAAGTTCCGGTTGCAGGAGGGCAATGTGAAATTGCAGCAGGTACGCCGCTTCGTTCACAACAGACGAACGGCGGGGCCTGCATCGCGGTTGCACATTTGGCATAGCACTGTCTGGGCCACAGTAGCCTCTGGATTGGTGGATGTGGGCTTGACCCTAGAGACAGCTAAACTGTTGCGGGCTTGGCACGCTCGCAAAATTCGAGCTGTCCTGAACAAGCCAGCGCACCTGACACACATATCCACGGCTGACCTCTATGCCTCCCATGAGATCATGGACCCTGTCTGTAAGCTGCAGGCGCGACAGGCCAATCGTGTCAAGCGCTTAGGTGCTCGACGGTGGAAAACTCCTGCGGGGGACATCTCTTTAACCCAGCGCGCGCTTCTCCAGGCGGAGGCACTCTCTACTAGTTATGCAGACGTTCTGCAGCAACTTTCTAAGGACACATCACAGCAGGAGGCCCCCCGACACTGAGGTCGGTTTTCGCACCCACCAGGCCCGCAAGCATCCAGGCTCGGTCATCAGATATGTCCCTCGAGGCTTCTCCCACACCCTCTCTGTAGGAGGGCTCCCCAAGTGTGCGGCCTGCAACAGGCAATTCCCTCAGATGAAGGGCTTAAAGGACCACTTGCTATCAGGTGCCTGCTCGGAGCCAGCTAGGCTACAGGAGCTGGATGACGCGGCGCACCCTCCCTTGGATTCGCAGCATCAGCCCAGATTGCATCCCAGGCAGCAGCGCTTGCATGACACTCTGACAACACACACGGCTGTGGAGCTCGGACGATCTGATGAGTCTCAGGACCTTATGTCACATTGCTTGCTGTGTGGGTTCTGGACCCCGGACAATACCAAGCTCAAGTCTCACATCCGGCAGGCCCACAAACCTGAATGGGCGGCTCATGGCGCTACAGCTGCAACTCAGAGCAGCAAATCAGGCCTGACCCTTGTCAAGGGCATGCCTTGCCCGTGCTGCCGCAAGCCTGTTACGGATAAGAGGCAGCATCCGGCACAATGTCCGATCCTTTTTCAGATTCTGTTTTATGACTTGGTTCATGCACTTTCCCGCTGCCAGGGCGGACCGTTACGCAGGTACATGCCAGCGGTTGGCACGACACAAGGCAACGCACCCACACGGGACGATACCACCGCTGTTGGAGCAACGCCCCAGACTCGCCAGGCAACGCCTGCAGGCCCCCTGCCACCGAAGTCAGGGACAGTAGAATCAAAGGACGGCGCGCTCGCTGCTCCTCGCTCGCTGCGCAACATCTCCAACTACTGCTATGTTAACTCAACGCTTTCGGCCCTGGTGCCGACGTGCATCTTGCTGGAGCACGGAGGGGCAAGCACCTCCCTCCATCAGGAAGTGGCTGATTCTGTCTCTGGTTCTCCTTTCACCCTGACTGCCTCTTTCACGCTTCGCCATCTTACTCCCACTTGGCGCTATGATGGCCAACAACAAGATGCTTCGGAGTTTCTAGTGGCCTTATTTGCAGGCATTACCGCCTTTCCGATTGCACGACCCTGGGAAGTCAGGGATGTAAACACTACTGAGGTCACCGATGCGGGAGGTCCGCTCGCTTTGCTGCCAGCTCCAACGACAGGTGGATCCCATGCACTTCAGGAGCTGCTCTCTCGGTGGTCTGGCCAGCCGGTGCACACCGCCTTTCGAGGGCAGCAACGACTGGTGGTTCTCACAGTGGCGCGATTTGTTGAAGGCCGCAAGCTCAGCTATGCTGTCACTGGTCTGCACCACCCCCTTCAGCTCTCGCAGTGGGCCCCGACGGGCTCCGTACAACTAGAGAAAGGATGGGTTCAGTCCTGTATCTTCCACATAGGTGACACCCCGCACAGTGGACATTATCGCTCCCTCTGGAGGAGCAACCCCGATCAACCTTGGCTCAGCACGGACGATGGTCGTCCGTCGGTTCAGGCCTCAGATTCAGATCTCAGGCAGGCACGCCACGGCTGCTATGTGCTGTTCGTGCGACTTGGTTCAATACCGCACACAGCGGAGGCTGGCCCTATGCCAGTCCAAGTTTCAGATGATTAAGCTGAGGGTTCCCCTGAGGCCAGGGGCCCCTACTTCCCCTTGCAGGAAGGGGGCGACCTACTGGCTCTGTGGGACCGACCTGCCTACACGGCAGGGAGCAGGAACGCTGTTGTTCAGTTTTGCTGCTCAAGTCGTACAGCTGACGTAGCTCCACTACTCAGCGTTTGTGTGCAATAGCGGCCTATACCTGTCATGCTAGTCGGGCAACGCTCGCTGCTTTCCCAGAAAGGCAACGCCTGTCAGCAACACAGCTGACCAATGGCTGAAATCGGCTTTACAAACCCCCATTCTCGGCTCGAGAAGGGGGGTTTGTCCGAGGCCTAAAAATCAAGGTTTTGCAACCCCCCATTCTCGGCTCGAGAATGGGGGGTTGTCCGAGGCCCCCAAGCCATTGCCTGGCAAGCCTGGCCTCTGGAGGGGAGTACGCCTCTTACGAATAAGGTTAGCTTATTAGGCCCTTATTAGGCACAGTGTGCTTACCGCCAGGGTGTGCCACATCGTTCACCGATGCAATCTGCTTGCCCACAAAAGCGGAGCTGCCTCAGATAACAGCACTAGCAGCCGTTCCACATGCTCATCACCTTTGCGACCTTACGGCCCATCGCCTTTGATTGAGAGTGACCATGAGTGGGACGCCACGCAACAGGCACTCGGAGTGACGGTCCCGAGGGGGTACGGCTCATCAATCATCGGTCCGTGGACATGGGACGCCATAGTCCACACTGAGGGTGACGGAGGGTTTCTCACCTACGCCTGAGACGCATGAACCGGCTTTTGAGGTAGCTTGTAGGGTGGCTCTCTTCACGGTAGCCTGTTTCAGCGCTTTCAGGCCCAGGCCCTTAGCATTTCTGCTCTCAGACCTTTGTTCAGGTGCAAAGGCAGTCTCACACGCCCGCAATGAGCAGAGCCCGCTCGCTCAGCGTCCAATAAAAATTGTTGTTGTTGTTGTTGTTGTTGTTGATGTTGTTGTTGTTGTTGCAAAAGCTGAAGCAGCAGCAGCTGCTGCTGCTGCTGCTGCTGCCTGCTGCTGCTGCTGCTGCTGCTGCTCTTGTTGTTGCTGTTTGACGATGACTGCGGCTACCTACGCAATAATAATTACTTGTGTTTCTTTTGGCTTGCTCGCATACTTACTTTTTAAAGTCCTGTTAATGACCAGTGAGTTCTTCCTGTGAACAACGCATTCATCAACATGCTTCCAGCCGCCCGATGCCCAGGTCCATGTTGCCGATTGCCCATGGCCTTCTTGACGAAGACCACATCGTAAGCTTCCTGGCCCACGACGAGACAGTGAGAAAGATAGAGTGCCCGGGCTGAACTACGAAGCAGGTGTGGCATTTTTGACTTCCTTCTGACATGAGGAAGCATCGACCGCCCCAGACTAGCCGTTGAATGTATTTCCACACATTCGTCAAGTCCAAACAGAAGTATGCAAATAACTTCTGGCCAAAATGAAGTAAGTAAGCACACCAAAGAGGCAAAATGATATACGTATATGTTTACATTTATATACATAGATATGGATGGATGGATGGATGGATGGATGGATAAATGGATAGATAGGTAGATATTAAGCAGTGATAGAAATTACGTGCACATGTAAGCAGCAGCCGCAGTAGCTTCTTTGTATCATTGATTCGACGGAGCCACGGAGTCGTATTTCTTCTTGTAGTCGTCATCGTCCGTACTAGTAGCAGGAGAGGGAGTGGCAATAGTGGGGTAATATCGAGCAATACTGCCTCGACGACAGCGATCGCCAACGAGAGGGCGACAACGAAGAGGACCACGACTCATTCGCAACGAAGTATTCCATGATGACGACGACACTGCCAGTGGCGACGACGACCGTGACGAGGATGCCGTCCTCGATCAACGAACATGAAAACGAGAGCTGCCACGACTACCTCCTCCTGCTCTTGCTGTTGAACTTTCACCATGCTCACACCACTCTCACTACTCTCACTACTACTGCTCCGGCAACTGCTATTGCTATTGCCACTGCCACTGCTCCTGCTACTCGTACTGCTGCTGCTATGACTGCTGCTACTGCTACTGTATCACTACCGCTACCGCCGCTACCACTGCCGCTATACGATTGCTACACGGTTAGTGCTGCATGTACTCCTAAGATACAACATGTGACCTCCGCTACCTGATTTTGCTTCCGAACCAGCTAAGGAAACTGGTTCCACAGGCGAAAATGGTCGACATCGGCCCATCTTCGATGGACCGTGAGAAGGGTGCTGCGGCGGTGAGACTCGCTTCATCAGACTCTTGCGTCTTGTAGTAAAGAAACAACTACAACTTCTTGATGGTCTGGCACCAGGTCGGAGGGTTCAGGCACATCGATTAAAGCTCTGCAGATTCGATGCAGTCCGCAGTCCTCACAGGAATTGCTTTGACAGCCACGCCAGAAATCTAAGGGACTTTCTGCAGAGCACGTCGTACAGAGCTGCACAATTTCTCACTTCCGTGACCATGCCGATGCTGAACGCCCTGATGGGAGGCCGGAGATGGCTGGCCGTAGCAGGCATCGTTGAGCTGAGAGCCCTCTGAAGGCCCAATGCTGCTGAAGTTGAAGCCAGCCCTGCAGGAGACTCGGAGCTCGAAGTCTCCTATGCCAAGTGTCTAGGAGTCTAGGATGCTCCGTTCCGTTGCGGCAGAGACTTGCGGAGGAGATGAAGCCCGACGTGCTCTGCGTGCCCTACATTTATCCTGCTTTCTATGCCTTGGGAGAGGTGCGGCGGAGCGGGGAGATTTCATTATCGCAAATGTACTCGCTAAGATATACCCCGCCCAATCTGCGAGGCATTGGACATACCTGTTGTGGGCATCGGCTGGGGAACCCCAAGTTGGTTAACCGTGCAGAGCCTCGACAAGCATGCGAGAACGCTGTGAGTTCTTAAGATTTGAACTGAGCTGAAGCTGGGCCCCTAGCCGAGGATAGACCCACCGTCGGCTACAGAACCAAACGTGGGATCCATCCACTCACGCCAGGACATGTTGGAGCAGTGGGGACCACAAAGGAAACCTTGTATTTCTTGTTCAACTCGAGCCCCAGTCTAGGAGTCAAGCGGTATGGACGGTAAGGAGTATGCGACCATACAGAATCCATTGCTTCAGTCTTTTCGGTAAAGAGTGAAGGGTTTGTTTAAAGAGGTCCGCTTTGCCAACTGCAAGAAGTAGAGTCACGCAGCGCTGTCGAATCCCGGAGGGCGTTGCAGCTACAGCGTCGAAGTGATTTCTGCTTGGTGCTGGAAGCCCCATCATTCCTTGCAGAACCTGTCTGTTTCCAGGAACTTTACGACAGCCCGCTGCTTATGCTGGAGAACACCGCAGTGCGCATCCATGGCTTCTTCATCGAGCGTACCTTTGCCTAGTTGTGCAGGGCCTTCTCGCAGCAAAAGTCAATGCTTTGGATGCCTGTGCTATGCCTTCGGTCGTCGGACCCGTCAGATTCTGACTCGAGAGAGTAGGCAGATGTCAGCAGCCTTCTCCAGCCTGCTATTCAACCCCAACGCCCAAGCTGCACTGGGTCACTGGGGGGAACTCTGACAGGCATCGCCAGCATGATCAACGTGTACCCGGATCTGACTGGAAGAAAGCTTTGTGTTTTCGAGCTTGAACCACGAGAGCCTCTCCCAGGAGACCATAACGATCCCAATTGAGGCGTGAAAAATGCAGTCCTGGAAGCCAGTGCAGGTACTTCCGCTACCAACTCGGGCATCCGAGGCCCTTGGAGGTCGGATTGTCTCTGATTCCGAAACTCGCCTGCTAGAACCTTCGAGTCCTTGACAGGTGTGGCAGTTTGATGCTGTTCTACAGCACCCAGCTATCATCACGACCCTTCCAGAGCCTGGGAGAAGAAGATGTGAAATGAAAAGCACACTCCCTCGTCGCGTGAGATACAAATGCCAGCCCAGGAGCTCACTGCTGGCAGGCCAACGGCTTGGAGCCCCTACACGCCTCCCGTCGCAGCTGGCCCCACCCCGAGTGCCGGGTACTCTCGGATTCTGTGAGGTTTGCCGTTGGCATCTTGGACCATCCTGGCCTGGGAGGGAGTGGCATGATGAAGAGCGACGACAAGGAGATGCGAAACCAGCAACAATCAAAGCGGTGAAGCTTCGTCTTGCGTTTGAGACCTTCATGCAATTTTGTACACATTCACCTGCCAGGAGAAGGTCATCGCATGGCTCGACGAGCAGCAGCTGGCATCCAGACAGGTCCTGTACGTGGCTTTTGGCTCTGAGGTGGACGTCAGTTGCACTAGCACGCACTAAGAAGCAGTCAAGCTTGTGACACACACTATGAACGCTGGCACTGAAGAGTCGGGAATACATAAATGCTGATTGTAGATGCTTCTCATCCCTGCGAGGTCCGCTTGTCCAAAGAGCATGCTGCGCTCTTGGTGGAGACGTTTAAACAAGGCGGCTTCACTGTTCTATGGGCTTCCAAAGTAAAGCCAGATGTCCCCATCCCAGAGAATGTGCTGGTAACGAAATTTGCACCGCAGCGCGCGGTCCTTGCTCATCCGGCAGTCTTTGGTTTCCTGTCACATGGTGGCATGAACAGTGTGAACGAAGCTCTTGCCAGTGGTAAGCCCTTGGCAATCATGCCTTTCTTCGCAGATCAGATGACGGTGGCTGTGGTGCACAGAGACCTCGGGGTTGCTGTCATCTTGGACAAGCATGCAGCCACTCCAACAACTTCTGCAGCGGCGATCCGCAAGATTGCGACAGAGCCGTTCCGCCGTCGATCCCTGGAGATCAAAGAGCTGAATGAACAGCGTCGAGACATGTCGAGGGCAGTCCAAGTCATCGTGAACCAGGCGACAGGAAAGTTCTACATGCACATCCCGCCATGCCCGAGCCTTTGGATCCGAGCGATGCCACTCTTCGTCACCCTTCTCTTCTTTACGTTTTGCTGCAACTTCTGCTGTTGCATCAGCGTGCGCGTGCACGCTCCATGCTGGTGGTGCTGCCGGGGGAGGTCCGTCCGACCCAATCCGGTTAGCGGTAAAGAGAAACGTCAATAGTCAATAGAGGCCTTCGATGCGCAGCCCGTTGCGTTCATTCGCGATAGCCGCATCAATTTAAAGAGGGCCGAGCCGGCCGCCGATGATTGCTTGGATCATCTTGGTTTAGTGCATGTACAGAAACCTCGCTGGAAGCTGAAAGAGTACTGAAAGTACAGGCTTGAGACGAGCAGGCGATCAGCCTTGATCAGCAGAGCTCAGTCAGGGATCCACCCAATGCTCAGCTGCACTGATTCTACTGCATTCCTTCCCTCTCCCAATGTTGGCCAGCGCTTCTACGCCAGCAGGATTAGGCCATGATGCAATTGCTCCTGCTTTCGAGGCAGCCATCCGAGAGCAAAGTCGATGCTTTGGCATGGGTCGGTGCCCGGGCGTCAGCAGAGCTTCGGTGTGTCGCACATGGCGTAGTAATGCGTAGTAGACCGGGTGCGCAGCACTGATGTGATCTGGCTCTTGCTAGCAGCTGAAGACCAAGTCGGATCACTGAGACTCAGTTCACTCTGACACTCAGGCGATGTTGCGGGCGAGGCAAGAGCAAGACTTTGGCTTCCCCCTCGCCTGCTTAGATTTTTGGTAGCGATCGCCTGTGGAAATTGCTCCATTCCTCCACCGCAGAGGTTTCGCAATCTGTTGCAGCCCGCGGTCTGTTCCTCTTTTCTGTGTCGCCGGGGTTCGATCTATGTGTGTGTGGGTGTGCGTGTGTGTGCAAGCACACAATTTCATGGCAGGGAAAAGGCTCATCAGATTCTGGATCTCTGGATCATGCTCGGCGGTTTGGCGCATCTGCGAAGTCCGCACGAGTGTGTGCACGAGTGGTGCGTTTCAAGTGGCACTGCAGCCAACGCAAGGCGCCGCTGCTTCCAAACTTGCTGCCTGCACGCAGCCCTGTCGGCCTGCAGCGCAAGTGGCCCGTCTCTGCTGCGGGGCTACGCGGTTTCGTTGCTGTGTCTTGTGTGAGAGACTTCTTTCACGGCCTTCTGCGGGGCGTGCTGAAGTCGATAGTCGTAATATGTCGAAATGCTGGTGCAGAGTTACGGTTTCTTAGGCCCGTTTGGATCCGAATGGGATCTGCTGAGGTGCTCGCTGCCGAGGTCCAAATCGAAGCAGGGATCAGGCCTGGCGAGGGCAGCAGAGGGGCTGCCCCAACAGTGGGGCAGGGCCGGGGGTGCAGACGGTGCAGATTCAGCTCTCAGCTTCGAAAAGCCGAAGAAACGTTGGGTGCTAGTCTGTGGCCTGCGTTGCGGGTTCGTCATTGGCTCGACGAGGCTTCACCGGCGCGGGGTCATCCTGGCCGCTGGAGCCTCTGCGCAGAAGTGGCTCCAAAGGCTATCTTGGCGAGGCCCAGTGGCAATAAGCACAGTCCCCCTCCACACGATCAGCCATGAGTCAACATGCACGGCATGACATGGCGCACGGTGCTTCAAGATGCCAGTGTCGCTTCTGAATGCCTGGGAACAGCGCCAGCCCAACACACACCGTCTCAGTTAAGGCCAATTGAGGCTCTGCGTGACAGAGGTGGCAAGACTTTGAATCTCGCTGCCGTAGGCAGAGAACTCCGTTGGTTCCAAGCCGCAAGTCTTCGTGTCTGCGGTGCAGCCTCTCGGCCCCCATCAGAATTGGACCCCCCTGGCAGAACGTGCCGGAATCAAGCAAAGCATGTGGCCACGACCAGCCAGGCCTCAGTACTGAGGCCTTACTTGCAGGCCTCTCTCTAGGGCACACCACTACTCCACTGATCAGCGCGTTCTGCTTCGGAGCTTGTATCTTGCCAGAGAGCATTGACTCAGGATGCTCGCAGGGCAGAGTAACATGCACTTCCACGAGGTGGCCGGCCAGTGCCATGGCGGCTAATTCCTGACACTGTGCGGTTGAGGCGAAGGAGCAGCTCCTGTAACACTGTCTCTGCTTGCCGACCAGTATCAAATGTGGCTATTCCGCAGAAGAGTTGCAATGCTGCACCTTTGTTCGAACTTGATTGCTACGGTGACTCCTTCAAGCTGGACGAATGAAGAGAGAGAGAGATAGGGAGAGAGAGAGAGAGGTTTGGCCTTAAGGGGTACAACAGTGCAGAACGGCGCCTCGCACCACCGGGGGGAGAAATTTCACCACGAACCCATACCAGTGCGCACTCGTGCGCGGGGTGGGTCTTGACCTACCTCTGGCTGCGTGCAAGCAAGAGGTTTGGCCCTCCACCATAGCCCTGGCGAAGGGAAGAGAGGGTAGCCATTTTGGACCCGCCCCCCTGGGCCTTCCGGGCTTGAGCTACACGCCGATGCCGTTTCTCAGACGAGATGCCCCCCCACCCCCCCTTCAAGGGTGCAGTTTAACGTCGCGGTGGGAGCCGTCGGGGTACACACCCCAATTAGCCTTGAGCCCACGAACCGCTGCTCCGAGCCACGCCTGGAGGCCGCGATCTTGGTAACAGAAGCGCGTGGGCTCCTTAAGGCGTGTGCTGTTGGCTGAAAGCAAGAGTGGGGGAAACCCTTGATCCACCGGCGCGACCCCAGCGTTACATTTGTGGACCATGAGACCTCGGGGGCACCCTCGCACAATGACAGCGATATCTCCGGGACAATTGGAACACACCGGCGGCGGCGGATGCATGCAGCCTTTGACCCGCACTGAGCCGCCTGCAAAGCAAGTAGTGCCGAGCCGAGGGAGTTCCCTTTAGGATCAGCATTTTGAGCTGGCAGAACCGTGCAACTGGCAGTGTAGTTCAAGCGACTCCTTAGTACTTGCTGTTGCTGCACATTGACATCCCAGCTCCGCCACATGTTGCAATCATGTGAGACCTTCGGCTGGACAGAATGAGGACCTCATCATTTTTGTAACAATTTGACTGAATCTGACTGGCCATTATGGTGTGCTTCAAGACTTGATCACATGTCTTCTGCCGGGGCTTGAATTTTGTCACCTTGCTTCCCATACAATATGGTGAGCGCGCCCCTCTGCCTGCTTCCCTTCCGAAAGAAAGAGAGAGCGGGAGAGCGCAAGCGAGAGAAGCGTGGGGGCGACTAGGCCTAGACTGACCTGCACCTTGGCCTGATTGCCGAGAAACGTGCAGTCTCGACCCGAAGTGTGTCTTCTTACCTCAAACGGCAAGAAGAAGAGAGAGGGATCGATTCAGTCAGCGAGCCAGTTCGTCGCTCGGTCAGTCAATCAGTCGGTCAGCCAGCCTACGAACGCCCCCTGCACCAAGACGACTTAGGATCCTGTTCCGACACCGGCGCAGCTCCGTGATTCAGGCCTGACGTTGCGCAACATCTTTTACTTCAGCATGTCGTCATGCTGCACACGAAAGCCGCCATTCGTTTGACATTCGCTGCTTGCTGGTAAATTGACAAACCTGTCCGATGCAATCCTGACATTTATCAAGCATCAAGCACCTCCACCCTTTGCTGCCTCTGCAGCACCAGGAGCGCAAGGACTTTCGCAAGGTTGCGGAGGATATTTCTTGGGTGTTCCGCCAGTCATCATCCAGTTCCTTGAGCGAAGATTAAAATTAACAGGGTGAGAAAAACTGTATGCAATCGCTGGAATGTGAAGTGTAGGGTCTGTCGAACCGGGTATGGAAGAGAAAGCATTGGTCCGCACACCGGACACCTTTGCAACGGGACCTTTGCAGACTTGTTGAGCATACATAGTGCTGAGCAGAATCACAGTTTCGCTTGACTGCAATGCTTCAGCAAGGTGATGCTGCGGGCACGAAGGAGACGGGAGGCAAGCGCTGGGTGGACGCCGTGTTCGAGCAACTTGCGCAGGAACAATGCAATGCCCAAGAGGCTTCAGTACCAGAAACGCAAACGGAAAGCAGCTCTAGGTGCCGTGGCTTCGTTGGCTTCAGTGATTAAGAGGCTTTTGGTGCTGGCAGTGTTCTGGCCTGGCGGGGCAGCACTCACTGCGATGCAAAGCTTTGCAGTGTGCAAAATAGCATAGCGCTCGTGATGTCTGCATGATATTGCATGATTCGCTCGCCTGTACTTGCCACTCAGGCATATGTGCGTCAAAGGCGAGTTTCGGTTTCGAGAATGGCAGAAAGTTGTGCGACACTCAGGCCGACTTCGGCAACGTATGTTTCATGGACTGATGATACTATCGCCGCATAAGTGCCTCGCGTTCCTTTGGAGGTTGAGGTTCCTGTGTCTTGCTCAATTGCTGAGGTACAGCTGATCCAGAGGAACCCCATACTCAGAAATCGCGTTCGCCTCTCCGATACAGACCGGCTCTTCTACAACATCACCCACCGGGACACCGAGGTGCCCGTGCACAACTGTAGCCACCCAAAAGATCCTCAACACGGTCAGGCAAGGAGTTCACTCAACTCCCCTCGCGAGTTCCGTGAGCTGCTGATGTGCCGTGGCAAGGCTTACGAATGTCGTACAATCGGATGGCTTTTCGGAGGTATTGCAGGCCCGCATTCAGAGGTGCAAACACGCAAGAGCGGCAATCCATCGTTCAGATGCTTCATACTCGTGTATGATGAAAAGCATCTCAATTGTCTCAAGTCAGCTCAGTATTGATCCTGAAAACGTCCAGAAAGTCTTTGTCTGCACAGCTCTGCTAAGGTGCCTGGCCGATGCCTGTGCAGTCCATCCGGCTGCTGGGCTCAATCATATGACACTGACAGATTGCTGTTCTTCAGCTTCTTGGTGGCCCAAAGAGTATTTCAGGGTAGTGCCCAGACGTGGGCAATGTACTCGCCGCACAGAGCTTTTTCAGGTGTCACCTTTTTCTTTCGAGGGTTCGCTCGATCCTTGCCGTCTGCCGGGTGTCGTCGAATCCACAGCTCATCCCCTCAACACATCGCCCAGGGCATGATGTTTTATGCTGTTGGCTGTGGGTGCCTCAGTCCACAGGATGGATCTGCTACGGTCAGTTTTGGGGCTTGAGATTCCGCAAAGACGCCGAGGCCACGATCAAGCGCTGGCTGAAGCAGAGTGACGGCCCACATCGAATTCTTTGAGTCTCCGGATTCCGGAGGGAAGCTCGGGCCACAGGAGCTCTGAGTTTCCCCAGGAGTCCGTCCCTGCATGCTTTAGACTTTAGAGGCCGGGCCGTCATGGCCGTCTGGCCACAAAGAGTCACAGGCAGTCTTGGTCGGAGCTCCCACCTCGAGAGGCCACGCCGGGAGCGGAGGATCTTGGAAGCGTCTCTCTTCATCTCCGTTCTGTCTTCATGTTTCTTCGCCCTGCTTCTGGTCTGGCTGCCTCCGACGGAGGAGCTCCACAACTTCTGTTGTACAGCTTATCATACGTTACTATAGCTTACCTGGCTAACCTTCCAGCACTTGCTGAGCTTTCTGAGGCAAGAGCAAGGTCAATCCCCTGCTGCAGTCTGGAGTCTAGAGCATAGTCTCTTGCATTCCAGCTTGGGCACACTGCTGCGCTTGAAGTAGGGGGCGCGCGGGGTGCCTATGCCTCAGAAAGGCTAGGCATGGCTCAAAGCAGCTTGTGGCTGACCAAGATGATCAGCCACAGGAGCGATGTCCCTGGTCAAGCAACGGATCGTCCCCCGCCTGGGGTAGATGGGTTGTTGCTCGGCCGAGTTCTCCTCTCGGGCTTTTTTGCCCATGTCTTGCTTGAAGTTCGTCTCGAACGCGACCTCTCGAAATCCGGGAGCTCGCAGTTGTATAGAGGTTCAAAGCCTCGAGATGTAGGCTTCAGGCGACCTGTCTGTAGGCTGATGAGAAAATTTCCTAGCGCCCGACCTTCCAGATCTTTCGTCCATGAGGGGTCCCTGTTGGACATCCTGCAGCCGCCGCGACCTCTTGGTTCCCATGTCCAGAACACCCACGTCTATCACAATATTCACGTGGGTGCCATAACCCACTTCCTGGGCCGGGCGGTTCGGTTGGGGGGCTTGAGGAGTGATGAACTGTAAAGGGCCACGGACCCTCACCTTAGTCTTGAAATTCTACCATGGTTTCTTCAAGATCTCGGACCGGCTCTTGATCAATAACCCTCCACTATCAGTTTCGTGAATAAATCCGATGCTGTATGCGATATTTCGACATCTTGATCGGCAAAGGCTTGTACAGGTTTGCTGAGATTGCGAACTCATGCGCTGCATGTGACATGGCTGTCTAGAAGCTACAGCAGCTCATTCCTGTTGAACCGATTCCATCAACGTTCTTGAACATTCTTTAAATTAAGGCTTGTGCTGCCGGAGAATCAGGCAGCTTGTGAAGTCGGAACACTGATCCAACCTTTTCTGCACAAGGAAGCTCAGGTGCAGCTTGTTTAATCTCTGTTGCACCGCTTCGCCGGTTAGCCCAAGCCCTTGGATGCTGTCCGAGGCCTCACCGGCAGCATTGGCATGGGCAAGAGCACGGTGTCGAAGTGGCTTCGGGAGCGAACCGTATCTTATGACGCAACATCTCCCGAGACACGAGATCCCTTCAAGATTCGGAGAAGATTTCAACACAAAGAGCATGTGGCTTGAGCTCGTTTCAGCAAGGAGATGAACATACCCGTGGATGACGCCGACGCCACAGTCCATCGACTGTACGCGCCGGACTCCAAGTCATAGAGTCATAAACCGGAACGCTACAGGTTCGTTTGCACTTAGGCTAGAGCCCCAGTAGAAGGAGAGCCTTACTTGCCTAGGCCAGCTGGTGAGGCTGTCCAGCCCATCCGAGAGGCCAGAACACGAATCAGTAGCTGTAGCTGTGATGCTAATCCCCAGCTGCAGAGGCGTCGCGCATAGTGCTCTTATTCGAGCTCCAGCTTGAGGTATTATAAGCTATGAACAGAACTACGCTGATGTACTTGCATGTAGCTACTTGAGAGGCTTTCGGAGATGGCGTCTTGGCCGAGGCTGGCATGCTGGCCTGTGCAACCTTGACCCCAGGGTCTAGAGACGATGGTGCCAGGATGGCAGCATCGACCGGAAGTTCCTTTCCAAGCTGGTGGTTGGAGAGGACATGCCATGTAAGGGGGCGAGGGGATGACACAGCAGACTTTCTTTCAGTTCGATGTGGGGGGCTCAAGGGTTGCACGGAGGCGTGGTGAGCGAGCCGAAACATGCGCCATGCAAGACTCGCAGATTCCAAAGCAGAACAGGGTCCCCGAGATGCCTAAGAGCTTCAACCTTTCGGTCCTTCAGAAGTTCCTAAGCTCCCTGCGAGACCCGGCCAAAGGAGAACAAGCAGAAGCTGCAGGAACTCGAGGTCTCCACAGAGGGCTTTAAACCTTAAGAGCCAACCCTCAGAGTTGCGTTGTAGCGCTGCTAAGTCCCCGGAGTTGGTGATGTGCCCAAACACAGGACCATGACTTCACACTACGGACACACATGCGCTAGGAGAATGTTGTACAGGGTCTCTCGGTTTCCCAGCTGTGGCTCCTGGCCTTTGCTCGGCTGTGCTAGGGTCCCTCCAATCAAATCTACTACTTGCCAGGCTGCCAGTACTCTTGCCTTTGTAGCGCAACCCCGAACATCCCCTGACTACTCCCCAGGCCACGACTTAAGTTCGGCTGTGCGATGGCAAGTGTCTTTCTTCTTTCAACTGTTGCTGTTGTTTTGACCGTTGTGATTTTTGTTCTTGTTCTTATTCTCATTCATATTACTCTTGTTATTGTTCTTCTTCTTGTAAGTCTCTGGTAAGACAGTATAATGATCAAGCCATCCATTCTGCATTGCTGTTGTCGTTATGGCCATGCCTCGCATATGTGCTGCTTGAGTACTAGTGCTCGTGCTTACCTTGCAACGTGCTTAGGTTCGTTGTGCATGTTAGGTTATGAGCCAAAGGGCTCATGGCTTTGTGCCAGAATGTTGAGCTTTCGTTCTCGTTCCGACGTAGCTTGAAACGGCCCCTGCAGCGAGATTTGCCACAATTAAGCATACAGGGGGTTGGTCGCCGCTGACGAAGTCCGCGATCTAACTTGTGTATATCTCTGCGGTGAGATACACAAACGGAAAGAGCCTGGATGGACAACCAGTTCCAAACCTCCAGTTGCCCGTTGTGCTTGCGGTTTCAGGGACGGCAGGATGGTTCGAGGATGAGCCCGACCTCAATTCCTCTGCCAGGCAATCGTCCATCCACTCGTGGAGGCAGCACGTGACGATTTCATCGCCGAAGCGATCCGACGGTCCGAGGCAGCTGTTGTGACCTGGTTAATGAATCATGCTTAGGCCAGTCGCTAACCTGCACACATCCCCTGTCTTGCATGAAGCTTTACAACTTTACAAATTAGTTTCGACACCGTTGCACTTCTTCTTCTGCTTCTCAGCCGCTGTGCATCCTCGATATCCCGCTGCTCTTCGAGAAGCATCTGGACAGTGCCAGTGGGATGTATTGAATCGGGATTGACACGAGATAGAGGTGATGGTGGGAGTTGGCTTCAGAGACGCAGGGAGAAGAGACATGATGCTTCGAGATGCAGTTCTCTGCTCTTATTGAGTCCGGGACGTACAGGTCTGACGGATTTCAGGTGTTCAGCTCAAGGTTGTCAGCTCGGTTCGACGCTTCGTTTCTTGTGGGTGAGGAGCAACACTGTGACTTGGTTGTCGTCGTCAGCGCGCCGGCTGAGCAGCAGCCGGGGACCTAACTGTTGCAGGGTTTGTCCCTCGTCCTTTTTTCACCAAGTGCACGATTTGGCCTCACGCCGGTCATCCAAGATCCTGCAGCATTCGCTTCCTGAGCACATGCCGGCCGACGCAGGCGTGCCCGAGTTCTGGCTCGAAAAGAGATGGACCCTGACAAATTTACGGCGATCTTGGCCAAGCAGGCACCGAAACAGATGATGCCGCATGTCATTTGCATAATTCTGTCACCGAATGTACAAAGCTACTACTACTGCTGCTACCACTACTACTACTACAACTACAACTACTAGCTAGAACTACTACACTACTAGTACTACTACTGTTACTGCTACTGCTGCTGCTACTGCTACTGCTACTGCTACTGCTACTACTACTGCTACTACTACTGCTACTGCTACTGCTCCTGCTACTGCT
Organism: Symbiodinium sp. CCMP2592; assembly: GCA_905221615.1. Taxonomy (NCBI): domain Eukaryota; class Dinophyceae; order Suessiales; family Symbiodiniaceae; genus Symbiodinium; species Symbiodinium sp. CCMP2592. The sequence goes on from CAJNDT010004735.1 coordinate 318,079, forward strand.
ACTGCTACTGCTACTGCTACTCCGACCTGGGACTACACAAATGGTTCCGATCAGTGGGACAATCCGTGGCCCACCCAGGTCGCAACACCGGCCAACCATCACTACATCGGGGAGACCGAGTACTACTACCAGCAACACCTGCAGAATCTCACCCGTCTCGTGCTGCAACAGGAGCAGACAATTGCCTCCCTGAGACAGGATGTCACCCTGTACCTCTTTGTCAAGACCGGCCAGGGCAGCATTGTGTCTCTGCTCCACCAAACGGCAGAGAAGTGGCGAGCCGAGAAGGAGAAGACGCCGTGCACCCTGACGTACTCTCTGAAGATCGCGATGTTCAAACAGCTAATGATAGAGCTGCATGGTCGCCTGGCTGCAGTAGCCAAAAACTCATCCGAAATGGAGAAGGCCAAAAAGCTCAACTGGGTGGACGATCGCGGCAACTGGCGAATTCTCAAATGGGACCCAGTCAAGACGGAGCTGCAAGTGGACGAGAGCCAGCCGGCAGCGAGCACGGACGACTTGCTCAAACAGACCGTGGAAATGCGGAAGGGCGTGCGCGAGGAGGCGTTGCATCGCTTTCGGAGCTACAAGAGGATGACGGATCAGCCCACATCGGAATGGATCCAGTTCCGCATGGAGATCTCGTTGAGGCCGCTGGGCGACCCTGTCTGGTCCACCCTCCAGAAATGGATCGGTCAATCGGCGTGGCACCTGCTAGGATGCAGATTGCGGAAAGAGCGGCCGCAATTCAACACCCTGGTGGACCAAGTACGCCAGGGACTTTGACCCAGGGCCGTGACCTCAGTCTTAGTCAGGTTCTGCGACTGCATTTCCACAATCCTCACAATCACTGCTACATGCACACTACCATATACACTCTCCTTTGGACGATCTTGCAACTGCGGCGACACGGCAATCACAGTCCGGCACTCCACAAGTGCTTTGACACCCTTGTCTCTGCCTCCATGCAATCTACCTCCTCCATTCAGGTAGCTCGCCTTTTGCCTTGGAGGATGCTGCTTGGGCAGTGGCCACAGCTCCACCGACAGCATGACATATGCGAGTTCCTCGGCTACCTTCTGCCCAGGTGTCTCAGCTGGTCTGCTGACCATGAGGCTCCAAGCTGGGAGGCGAGAAGATTTAGGGATGGTCAACTCAGCGTGCTAGACCGAGGACCTGCCTATCTTCCCATACCCATTCCTCTCTGCACAGATGATACATGCCATCTGCAGTGGTGCGTGGATGCATGGCACAAGCAATCCTGCATACATGCCCTAACCGCAGCTGCGCCCTATTTGTGTCTGCAACTACTGCGCTTTCACAACGAGGCGGGGGTAATGCAGCGAGACCTGCGGCCTCTAAAAGGCCACCTGTCTGCTGTGCACGTGCCTGTCTTTCGTGCTGAAAGTGTCGAACTCCGCAATGAACTGGCATGCATTCAAGCACCGTATCAGGTCGTGGCGATGGCTTTGCATTTTGGGGATGCACCTACTGAGGGGCACTACCGAGCTGTGCTGAATGGCCAGCCTTTCTATGGAGTGAACAAAAGCTGGCACACAGATGACGGTCGGGTTGCGCGCAGTTGCACATCCGATGATCAAGACACGCAGCGAACTGCAGCTTATGTGATCTGGCTTCGCTATGAGCCAGGATTGTGCTGAAGACGATGCTATTCTGAGTGACTGGAACGGTAGTGTGATGCTGGTCACCCGGACCCATCACAGATCCCAATTGAGGATCCATCACATCAAAGGTGTGATGCTAGCTCGCTAAGCAGACTCGGATGTCATGCAGCGTGGGGAATGAAAAATGCTACTGCTACTGCTACTGCTACTGCTACTGCTACTGCTACTACTACTGCTACTACTACTGCTACTACTACTACTACTACTGCTACTGCTACCATTATCACTACCACTACCACTACTACTACTACTACTACTACTACTACTGCTACTACTACTACCACCGCTAATACTGCTACTACTGCGACTACTGCTACTGCTGCTGCTGCTGCTCCTGCCGCTACTGCTGCTACTGCTGCTGCTACTGCTACTGCCACAGCTACTGCTAGCACCAGCACTGGCACCAGCACCGGCACCAGGCGCCGGCACCAGCTCCAGCACACAGTTGTGCCGGGAAACGAGGGCCTGTGTTTGGACCAAAGTAGTGGTGCAAGGCAAGATGGGCAAAATTGCCAAGATTGCCTCCCCCCCCCCCACCCCAAGCGGTGCGAGTGGTCAAGTGATGCAAATGGTCCAGTGGGTTTTTGGCGAGCTTGCGCGCCAATCTTGCAAAACCAAGGTTGCAAGAGATTGGCCGTACAATCTTGGTCGAAAATCGTCCCTCGTTCCCCGGCACACCGTACTACGACTACTGCGAGTGCTACGAGTACTACAACTACTACGACAACTACTTCCACTACTGCGACTAACACGACTACCACGACTACGACGACGACTAATACTACTGCTACTGCGACTACAACTACCACTGCCTCCAAAAAAGGCACTGCAAAAACTACTACCACCACAAGCACCACTGCCGCCACCTCTGCTGCTTCTTGCTACTGCTGTTAGTGCTGCTTATACCACTAGCTACTTGTACATAATGCTGATGCCAGTTTTAGTATAATTGCCGAAACAGCTGCTGCGAGTTCCCGGTTACATAGAGAGCGCATGAGTGCGCTTGTTTTCATCAGCACTCATCAACTTTGGAATGCCGGAGTTTCCGTGTTTATGCCGTTATGCCGGGCAAGTCATGCGTATGACTCGGTGTGTCGGGATTCTGCATCGAGGGATTTGCTCCCAAGGTCCCTGACGTCGAGAAGCGAATACGAGCAGACCGCATCGTGGATACTGGGCTCACACTCGAGGAGATGAGGGTTTTCTGTGCAATGGAGATGTTCAGAGTTCACCTTGAGCTCGTTTCGCGTGTTCTTCACGGCATTTCACGGCTCTCAGGCTCCTGACGTCTCCTGCCAACAGCCGCAACAGTCGATATCACCTTCGTATCTGTCGGCATTATCCCCACCTCCATCGTCATCATCATTTCTTGCAAGGTTTTCGATTTTTCGATTGTGTAGAGGCCAAGCTGCAGTCCAACTGTTGGTGAAACATGGCTTCAATAGCTGCAAACCTTCAACCTTCGGGGTTGGTTTGGCAAGTCTGCTCACGACAAAGCACCTGGAAGGACTTCCCAGTACGTGTTGGCACATTAACCCCCGCCTCAGACCACGCATCAACACAGCGCATGCAGAGTGTCAATTAGTCGCAACCATGGGCTGTCGAAACAAAGCCTAAAGGCTTGCACTTGACTGTTGCCAGGAGACCAAAGCGCAGGTGGTTGCATTCATTGAGGAGTGCCGAACCCTCGGCGCATGGTTTGGGCACTGCCGTTCGCTTCGGAAGCGTTTTAAAGCGGAATCCTACCCTAGGCCCTAAACCCTTTGGCAGGCCGCCGCCAGATGACCCAGGAGCGGCAGAGGGACAGGACCTTGTGGCTTGGCTCTCAACCTCCCTGCCCTTCAGCCAGCCTTAAGCATGTCAGATCGAACACTGATACATCTGTCTACCCCGTAGGTCCAAATTTCTAGTGTGTGTATGTGAGCACTGATTGAAAGGTCCTTGTCTTCGGATAACCGGGTATTAAGATGTAAAGCCACATAAAAGCAATGTGTCCGCGCAGGATTCGCAATAATAGTCCAGCGAAAAGAAGGCAAGAATGCGCGAAAGCTTTCACGCAACAGACTTGGGACCTACCAGACCTGTACAAAACATGCGATGATTCTGCAGGTGTAGAAGCCCCAAGCCCGTTATTGCAGTGCACCCAAAGCCGGGGTTCGAGGCTTGAGCGGGTTGCAAGAAGAAGCACAGATGCAGCTGCCAGTTGCCTTCAAGAAGGATTGCGTCCCCGTCGTCATCGTCATCATCATCATCCCAACAGAAATGAACAATAAGCCAATAACCCTTAGCCTTACATAACCCCAGATCCGAAATCATGGCCCGATATCGATCGTGGACTTGTTGGACTTGTGGTGCTTAGTAATCCTGTGGCGCAGGAAGGGTAGGAGGAGCAGGCTAAGCTTGTGAGAAGGAAGCTGAGAGAACGACAGGCAAGTGTTGTAAATACCGAGTAAAGTGGATGTGCTGTCAAGAAGCTGTAGAGCAAGCGTAGTTGGTAAGGGGGCATGCTGACGACAACAACAACAACTACCACTACAGCTACAACTACAACAACAACAACTACTACTACAACTACAACTACTACTACGCCTGCTATTGCTGCTGCTGCTACTACTACTACTACTACCACTACTACTACTACTACTACTACTACTACTACTACTACTACTACTACTACTACTACGACTACCTCTACTACTACGACGACTACTACTACTACTACTACTACGACTACTACTACTACTACTACTACTACTACTACGACTACTACTACTACTACTACTACTACTACTACTACTACTACTACTACTACTACGACACTACTACTACTACTACTACTACTACTACTACTACTACTACTACTACTACTACTACTACTACTACTACTACTACTACTACTACTACTACTACTACTACTACTACGACTACTACTACTACTACTACTACTACTAGTACTACTACTACTACTACTACTACTACTACCACTGACTCCTGTCCCCTGACTTTTGACTGACTGCTGCTGACGGTTGATTAGTGAAGCCGAAAGAAAAATCCTTGCGGAAAATATTTCCAGAAGAAGGGATATTGAGCAACGCCCATGTGCGTTTGTTTGTTCGCCTGTGTATGAGAGAGTGCTCGGCAGAGCGAGAGAGAGAGAGAGAGAGAAAGAGAGAGAGAGAGAGAGAGATAGATAGATAGATAGCTGGGGAGTGAGACAAAGTGTGTGTGAGTATACTTATTTAATGTGTTTCCGTAGATGCATACGCATACATAGGAGGAGACCGCACAAAGATGGACGGGTTGATGACTGTGTATGGATGGCTTGATGAGGATTCTTTTGGATTCGTCATATACTCAGGAGATGAGTTTGTAAGGTTAGCTTAGATGGGACTAGATCGAATAGACAGACCGCATGTAGAGTTGTATTTCCCTTTTGTTGGCGCTTTGGGATATCGCTGCCAACTGCAGGTATTGGCTACTCCTCGGGGCTGCCTTAGCCATGGGCGTCTCTGCTGCTGTGGCGCTGCACCGGGGGAAAGCCGGCAAGGGCGGCTCTATGTGACATCGGGTCACGTACAGGTGTTTGCGTGGTTTGGGGCCTTTAGCCCAGAGTTCCTAGAGTGCAGTGTTGTGGAGTGGTACAGCTCCTGCACGATCCTCCTGTCCGAAGGGCCGGAGGCCGGAGGCCTGTGCTAGATTTCAGTTGGCAGTGCTGCCAAGTCATCGACAAAGGCCATCTGCTCCGGGATTTCGGGGACTGGGTTTTACCCTCATCAGAGAAGGCAGTGCTGCGGTAGAGAGTTGCTCAGCATCGCGAGCCTGCAGTTTTGGACGTAGAAGGAGACCCCGGAAATGCGTGCACTTCGAAGCCTGTAACTTTTGCAGCCGATGGCTTCAGCCGAGAGGGCACGGGGCTCGTGACTGTCCGGCCTGACAGTTTCAAGGCTGCCGGTTTTCTCTGTGAGCTCAGAAGACCTTTTTCGTGCAGAGATAGTTTGCAGGCGAAGACAATGCACGCCTCGACAAGCACACAAAAACAGCGTGGTGGCCTTGGTCTGCCGAGAGCCCTTGGCTTCGCCATGGGAGTCTGACACTGTGCAGGAGTCTTGCACGAAGCTTTGCTTTCCTTTTTGTACTCCAGCCGACAGCCTTCCTGCAGCGGCAGAGGCATCGACAGCCTGCAAGTCTCTGGAAGCATCATCATGCCCCGAAGTAGTTAAATTCACCAAGCGGTCGCCTGCAGATGGCACTTGCATCGCACCTATGTCTGGTTTCGGCAGACCCCTCCGACAAGTTTGACCAAGTCCACACATCCATCCGAAAGCAACGAGGAAGCGGGGGCGGGCGCTTTGACTCAACATGACAACATGACAATAGTTACATTCGGAGAGTCTATATCTATATCTATATATATATATACAAATGATAGTAGTCTCCCTCTCTCTTTCTCTATATATAATATACTCTACTATAATCGCAAGAACAGTCGCACTTGCATGGTGTTGGTAGGCAGAACCTATATAGATTCTCCCATGGCACGCCGCCGTGGCTTGGTCTTTCTGCTGGCGGCTCCGCTGTGGGCTGCAGCCTTCGTGAGCCGCAGACTGGTTCTGAATATTGAATCATGGCAAAGAACCTATATTACAGAAATATGTAGAGTATCATCTATATACAATAATATAATAATCTTCAATACTGATAAGTGGAGGGGGAAGCAGCGTGGAACCTGACAGGAGGGATCCCGAAGGCGTTCCCCCTTGTCCTTGGCTTGCCGCATGCCAGTGCCCGCCTGGATGAACATCGTGTGGAATTCCTCCTTGGCTTGCGTAGCCCTTCTAGACCCCTTTAAAGGAACCCTATTCTAAGCATTCATGTACGTACGTACACCCTAAACCCTAAACCCTACCCCCCGACGCGCCCTAAAACACGTGCGGAATCTCCTTAGCTGCAGCCTTGCCGCCCAGCACTTCCAACAGAGAGCCCATTCTGGCAAACAGAAAGACTTGGCGGTAATTTCTTCTACCGCAAGAACCATCTACGACTGCTACATGTTGCTACTAGTCTCAAACTCTGGGGCAATGCAATTAGAAAGCTCTCTCAGCCTAGCCGAGGTTTCGCTACTTCTCCAGGGTCTCACCTCGGACGTGCCTGGAAGGTGGGCGTGATTTCGTGAGAGCCGTCACATCCTGGCTGCCGCACTCCATACCCTTCCCGCGCCCTCTATAGGACTCCCGGAGTCTCTGAAGCAGATGGTTCATTCACCCCAGGTAGCACTGCGGGCCACGGGCGACCTCGTTGCTGCTGCGGGTGCAGGCAACGCCGAACAGGCCAGAATCGCATTCACCTCCTTCGAGTATCATGATTGCCTTAAACTTCGTCGTATGATAGTAACAGCAGCATTCGCAGCAGTTAACATCAAGACACAGGTGGCTGATCTCCTGCGTTCTGGCACAGCGCCAGATGCTGTGGACAGCAATGGCCAACGTCCACTGCGGCCTGGCATTGGGATATTGTCCAGTGATCAGGGTAGGCGTGTGATGCTGCAGCTGGTCGAACGACCAGACGGTTGCTGCAAAAGTGCAAGATAGGCAAGTACGGCTACAAGCAGCACTCCTCTTGCTGCTGCTACTAGTTAGTCTTGCAGCCGGTCCTCGTATCCTATAACTTTTTCATTGGTACAACAAGTCCTGTTACGATGGCGACCACTACTGCTGCTGTTGCTGCTGCACTGCGGCTGCTGCTTCTCCTCCTCCTCTCGTCATCCTCCACTACTGCGCCTCCGGTCACTGCTACTCGACTACTGATCTCTGTTTTTCTCTCCTGTATGACAACTGACGTTTGTTGTGATGTTGACTTTGCGTGCGGTCAATAGTTTGATTTGTTCGTCCCCACCCTTACGGTCTCTCGGTTACTGGTTCTGTGATGGTTTCTGCGTTTTGTGACACACAATAGACATTCTTCAGATTACCGGAAGCTTGTTCTCGTGTCTGTATGACTGTGACAGATACAACTAATGTCAGGTTTTGGATAAATCCTCATCCTCACCATTGCAAGATGGCTGGAGTTTGTCTGCTCTGTCGCAGTTCCAGGGCAGGGGCATCTATCGAGCTCCAGGATTGCTGCCGCAGGGCAGGGGCACGTCAAAGTGATGGAGCACCTGTCGCTCGGCTGAGATGCAGAAACCGCAGGATTGGTTGTAGAGATATCTAGGAGACTAGGTCTGGAGTTGCTGAAGCAAACTAGACTAACTAGACACGTCAGGGTGACATAGTCACATGGTCAGCATCTCCTCGTCTAGGAGCTTCGGATTTCCGGCTTAGCCACTTCGCGTTCATGGATCGAGCAAGCTTTGAGGGCTGCTGGCTGCTGATCGTTTCAAACGGCCTCCCTTTTTTCACCTGCTTAGCTCCTTGCGGTGGCCGTCAGCAGACTGTCTCGGACACAGACTGCCGCATGTGAACAGATGATACATCCAGACCTTGTGTCTGTGCGCGTTCCAGATGGCTTGAAAGATTCTTCAGGCTGGAAGCGGGCGCTGATGTGAATGCTGTCAACCAGCAAAACGTACCCTGGCCGATCCCAGATTCTGTTTGAGACGTGTTTGTGCGGCCTTATTCGTCGGACACCTGCGGACTGCAGCACATGTAATTTCAAGTCGTACTTGCGCTTTAGGATTCCAGCAAGGTGATAAATGTATGTGGGTACCCTACACCGTACATGGTAACGTAACGAGACACTCGGTCTCCGGCCCTGTGGGTCAGGCGACGGCGCTGATTGCTGCGGCCTTTGCTGGTGGTGTAGCACCGCTGCGAGTGCTCTTGGCAGCCGGAGCCAACGTGGAGGCGCCGAGATGCTACGTGTAGGCTCTGCACCTTGCACTTCGTCCGGACAGAATGCCTGCGTCATGGCTGGTCTTTGGAAGGTTCTGGCACTACGCGTGTTCTCATAGCTTTTGAGACTGGACCGTTCGCTCGCAAGTGCCTGTTGTGTTTGCTGCCTGCAGATGGCTCGTGCAGCTACAAAAAGAAAGACAGCCGGTCTTCCTCACCAGACTAGCATGTATTGACACTCTTTCGAGTATCGGGCCTGTCATTGTAGTGGCAGTTGCTGTGGCATCCCTTTAAACTTTAGTCTTCTCACGCATACGCATCAGTGTAAAATAGCCGACAGCAAATAACTTGAGACCTGGCCCTGCTAATCCAGATCTGATGAGATGATGGAAAGACTTGGCCTGGGCATTGGCGGGTACTCCGTTTTATTGGACCGTGCTCGTTGTCGCGAGTTTCTTGATGTTAACTGCCATATTGACATGCCAGCCGTGGCTGTGGCCGAAGGACCGGTCTCAGTCACAGTTTGCCTGATCAGCGGACGCAGCGAAGTGATTGAGGTTGCCAGCAGCACCTCCATTGACGAGTTGAAGCGCCAAGCACAGCGCAAGCTGAATGTGAGAAGAGGCACCTTAATAAGGGGCCATATCATTCTCGACGTAGACACGACCGTTCACGGTGCCGACTTGAAAGATGGAGAGGTGCTTACGTTGAAGACGAGCCCTCCCCGTCTCTTTGCGAGCCAAGAAGGCTTCGGTGCCATTTTGGGAGACGGAACGCTTGTGACTTGGGGCAGGTTTGCTGGAAATGACCGGCTCGCAGTTCGCGGGCGCCTGCGGGAAATCGTGGCCGGTGTTTCAGCCTTTGTTGGCTTGCTCCACAACGGTAATGTTGTGGCCTGGGGACGGACCGAATGTGGAGGTGATTGCTCGCATGTGGAGACAGAGCTGCGTGGGAGGGTGAAACAAGTGATTGCCTCAGCTGGAGCATTCTGTGCTCTTCGTATGGATGGCTCAGTCGTCACCTGGGGTAAGGAATCCGCAGGGGGAGACACCAGTCGTATTCAGGGCATGCTGAGAAATGTGCAGCAGGTCCATACAAACGGCTGCGCTTTTGTCGCTCTGCTCGAGAATGGAAATGCGATCACCTGGGGCAATGCAATCCGGGGCGGGGACAGCTCCGCCGTGCAGAACAGGTTGAAGCATGTGCAGACTCTCCGATGGACATTAGGGGCCTTCGCGGCCATCCTTGCCAATGGCAAGGTTGTAACCTGGGGCCATAGGGACTGTGGGGGTGACTGTCACTCTGTTGAAAGGCACTTACGAGATGTAAGAGACATCTACTGCTCCAGTGGCGCTTTTGCTGCCGTCCTGATGGACGGAAGTGTTGTGACCTGGGGCGCTGAAGAAGACGGTGGCAACAGCAGCTCCGTGCAAGGCAAGCTGAGGAATGTTGAAACAATCCGACCTCTCTGTGCCATAGATGGATCTGCTATGGCAGCTCTTCTCGAAGACGGATCCGTGGTGACTTGGGGTGGTGCGCAGGTTCTTGCAGCAAACAGCGAGCTTGTACAGCCGGAACTCAAGAATGTGCGTGAAATCTACGCCACAAGGGGAGCTTATGCTGCAGTGCGACACGACGGTTCTGTGGTGACCTGGGGTGACCCTAGATATGCCGGTGACAGCAAGTCTGTCCAGCAGGAGCTGAAGAATGTCCGCGCCATCCAAGCAACAAAGCGAGCATTTGCTGCTATCACAGAGGATGGGTCTGTAGTTACATGGGGCGATAGCGATTTCGGTGGTGACTGCAGTCCAGTGAAGGCGCAGCTTGTAAGGGTTCACGTGATTCACTCGACGGAGAGTGCCTTCGCGGCACAACTGGAGAATGGACTGGTCGTGACCTGGGGTAATCCTGAAACCGGTGGCAACAGTCGGGAAGTGCAAGACCAGCTGCTTAACTGGTAGTCGCCGAAAGAGAAAAAGCTGGCACGTGCTTGGTTACTTGCTTGCTTTTGATCAGCCTGCATCGCGTTGACCCCACCCAGTGTGCCAATCCGGCGCATCAAGCTCTTCAGGTAGGCGAAGGGCCTCCAGAATCTCGAGACCCGTAGCACCAAATACTGGCAATTGAGAGTCTACTGGCTTCTGAATCTGTAACCGCGCCTTGGCCATATAAAGCATTTGAGGCTGCAACTGCCTCTGGTGCGACACCGCTGGCTGCTGCTGCGGAAGGAGCTCGCTTTCAAAAATCTGGGGTTGGAGAGGGCGGGATGCTGTAGTTTTGCCGGGCAGGTGTAAAACGCAGAATTCGTGACAATCGTAGTCGTGGCGATCGTACTAGAGTGACGGAGTCAGAAAGAGCGGGCAAAGCTCGAGATCGGGGTGGCAGCAGGCAACAAGACGGAAGTGGTGGCCGAGCTGCTTTCTGCGGGCGCAGCCGTGGATGCTGCGGACGTCACTGGTGTCACTGCGGCCGAGTATTCATTCTGAGGTAATTTATCGTCACTTGAAACATGCAGCAAGCCAGTCGCTCTGAAAGGCTTTGCCAACATAACTGGAAGTTCTTGGAGTCAAAGCTTTCTCCATACTTGTGTCCGTCAGACCACACGGTTCTTGCTTGTACGGTTCCATGTAACTACTGGCAGCTGTGTTGGGGCCTTTGCTAGGACCTAGGACTGGTGCATGCTGGAGGTCCTGATGTGGTGGCATTCTATGAAGGAGAACCACCTGGCAAGCTGGCCAAGTCGAAGCACCCTAACCCCTGAACCCTGACTCCTTTCTATTTTTCCTGCAGGGATCAGGATGGCAGCGGGTTCTCCAAGAAACCATTCCTTGTCAAGTTGTGGCTACTAGGATACTCGTGGCTTAAGCTCAGGTCACGCCTCTGCACCGCGCGGCCATGTTCGGGCTAGTGGACATTGTGCTGGATCTTCTAGAGGCCCTGAGAGAAAAGATCGTGGAATGATGTCACCATGGGCACTGGAATAGATCCTCGGAAGTCGCGGAGCAGTTTCAGCTCCGGCATGCCATTGTCGGAGTTCTTCCAGAATATCGGTTTGACCTGGGAAGAGAAGGCAGTGCTGCACCGTGCTGAGAAGCTGACTCTTGCAAGGCTCTTCACTCCTCAGGTTGGGTAGGCCTTGTGGCGTAGGCTGCCTGGAGCAAGAGACCAGCAATCGTTACAGGCTGATGCGGATGTGGACTGTACCACGGACGCACTGCTTACACCTCTCATGCTCGCAGCACGTGCGGGTCACAGCATCACGGCGGCATCGGAGGGGCATAGGAGGCAGCAGGGATGCGGAGAGCCGGTGTTCACGGGAGGTTAGTAGGTTTCAACCGCTCCTTACGCGAAGGGCCTTCAGCACACGCTGAAAAGCAGAGAGATAGTTTGTATCAGGTGATGTCATGGCTGAGCTAATCGAAGCTGGCGCCGATATTGAGCTTCGCGACAAGAAAGGCTGGTGAGACATGGACTAACATGCGTTATTAGCTACATTCCACTGTTTCTGCAGCCGGTTTCTGCTTTGCAGCAGGCGGCACAGCCCTCTTCGAAGCAGCCAGGCCACCAGAAGACACCAAGGAATGGGGAAAGAAGAGAGAAGGGAGGGAATGCGGGAAGCCCCATGCCCCATGCAGTCTCAATCACCGGCGGCAGAGGTGCGGCCAGTCAGAGGCCGCAGCGCTTCTGCTTGCCCTGGAGGCGGACGTGGACACGCAGCGCGAGGCCCCGCCTTGCAAGACACCTAGGATTTGCAGGGTTTACTTCGGTTATTGATGTGAGCTGCTGCCTGCAGCCACGGTGTCCACCACTTTGCACGGGCTCAGAATCAATGAGCAATTTCAGAAGCCAGTGCTTGTGACCGTTTGAGCTGTAAAGTGCCGCCATGAGAGGATGGTGCCTCGCCGCTGATGGTCGCAGCACAGGGTGGCAAGGAGAGCTTTGTTTTGAAGCATGCTGCTGGCAATCGCTTGTTCAATTATCGCATTCCCCGTCGTTGAACTGAACCGTTTGCTTGCCGAAATCATGTCATGTTGTCTTGCCTGCAGGGTGGAGTCATACAAGAGCTCCTTCAAGCGAACGCTACTTTGGAGCTTGCCCGCGAGGCTCTGCTTCGCATGATCGGACGAAACAGACATAGCAAGATGGAGCAGTGCTATGGCCTGCCCGAAACTACGAAAGAGACCAATGTTTCGGGAGGGATGCATGATGTGGGCCGGCATAACCGACATTTTTCACGAAAGCTTTGTAGGATTTTGCTGCGAAGTCGGTTCCAACAGCAGCTATCCTGCAAGCGTGTGAGAAACGTGCCAACGTAACTGCCCATCAGTCGAGCAAGCCTTCCCTGTCAGGATGGATGTACGGCCCTCATGTTCGGGGCCATGTCAGGGCACAGCGCCATCGTGGATGTGATGCTGAAGGCTTGACTGCAGCAGGGAACGACGATTCCTGTGCCTATCCGAAACCGCTTGTGCCGAATGACGGTCACCCCAGTCTGTTTCTGCCAGGCCAGAGCAGATCCCAACAATGCCTCTTGGCCTTCTAGGAAGAGGTTGAGGTTCGGGTATGTACCCACCTGCACCCACGCCACCGGATCACAATCATGTTAGCAGGCTGCCTCAGTGGCATCCAATGCCAACCACTTATGGCTGAATGCATCCTCCATGCAGCTTCTTGCCGGAGCCTTTGCCGTGATTCTGGTGATTCTGAGTCGCAGCTGAGGTGGACAAGAACGGTGTGACAGCAGTCAAAATCGCAAAGCAGAGCCTGGGCTGGAAGTTGTCACTCAGGCAGGCACTCACAGCGCCTCTTGTAACTCTAGTAGCTACAGTGTACAGTGAGAGCTGAACACTGAAGTTGAAAAAGAAACGGAGTTGAGTAGAGCTTTCCTAGGAATGGTCATCCCGATGTCGTGAGCAAGCTGCGTGCGGCCGGTGCCAGTGGCACAATAGGCTGTGGGAAGTGGGTGGCATTCTTGATCGAGGCTTGAGAGAAGAAGAAGTAGTGCACCTCCTAAGTATGACAACAGGAACGGCGAAGTTGTTGATAACAGTATCAGTAGCAGCGGTAGCAACAACAAGTTGCCGGCATAAAGTATGGCCTGTGTACCCAGAGCAATGCCATGCGCTTTGGGGACCTTGAAAGCCTTGAAAGGACTGCGTTTGATACCCCTTGTATCTTGGTGTCCGAATTCTTGGAGTTCATGATGCAAAGGCCTCTAAGCTACCAGTTTCGACCTCCATTGTGAGCTACTGTGTGCCCGGCTTTCATGTAGCGCGTTTCTTCCCGACATCGTAGTTATGCTCCTCAGAATGATCCTCTGGTTTGGGCCCGCTTGTTCTGGCTGAGTCGTCGCCAACCGACAGCTCCACCGGCGCTGCAGCTTTAGGAATCTTACCGCACTCTGCAAGGTGAATTAACTAGCTCTCCAAGAAAAACTGTGCGCAGGGTCGTTTCCCTACTTGAGCTTCGAGGGTCTTTGTGTGATTCTTTTGCGTAGCAAAATTTCCCGTAATGACGATGGTAATTCTTGCCCTGACGAAAAACGAAAGACGACGAAGTTGTAGTAGCTGTAGTAAGGAGTGGTAGAGTACTGGCCGTCGTCTTCGTCGCAGTGGTAGTGGCAGTCGCAGGAGGAGCAGCAGGGCAGGGGCAGCAGCAGTAGCAGTAGAAGTAGCAGCAGTAGCAGCGGTGGCGGTGGCGGTGGCGGTAGTAGTATTAGTGGTGGTACCAGTAGTACTAGTAGTCGTCGTCGTAGTAGTAGTAGCAGGAGTAATAGTAGTGGTAGTGGTAGTGGAAGTTGCAGTAGCAGTAGTTACGATACCCTTCGATTAATTGTTCACTTATGGCCACAGTGTATCCATGAATTCGCGAGCTGCATCAACCAAGATCCAGAACAAGTACGAGAGCTTAGTCTATTAAGCCTGTCACGACTTGATCTCGTGTGGGGCTAGCAGCGCAGGCAAGGGCAGGGCCATCGACATCAACGAGGTTTTCGCCAACTGAAGGGCTGCCAGCTTCAATGTTTCACCCTTCCCGTTCCAATTTTCGTTTCGTGGGTGGAAGGCATACGGTTTTCAGGCTTGAGCAGTTTTCGAGCTGCATCGGCGAGACCATGACTCAAAGAGGCAGCCTTGCTTCGTTATATCTGTGTGAGGTCTGCTACCCCAGACCCGACTGACGCAGCTGAATTCCCAAAAGGCTGTCAGTCATTCTGGCAGACATAACAATCTTGTTTTGTTAGCTTATCAACATTTCGCTTCAGGTATCATAGTCGAATCATAGTTGCATGAGCTTTCTGAGCTCGCCTGAGGTCTCAACTTACTGCTGACGGTACATTGTGCTGTAGCAGTTGGATTTGGTGGTTCCGCGCCGGAATCTCGGAACTCGGGATCAGCCGGGGACAATCATGCAAGCCGCGAATTCTTTCCGTGCATCGTCTACCGCAAGCCTTGGAAGAAGAATGGGATCATGAGACCTGCTGTGCGGCGCAACTGTAAGGCACATTATAAATTATAGTCTTGCCTCGAACCACACTTCAAGTGCTGGCTGCATCACACCAGTGAAATGCCGGAAAACTGCCCAAGATGCTGGCAGGTTCATGCTGCCTCATTTGTTCGGCTTCTTCCTTGGGGAGGAGCCAGAGGCCCATGCGTGAAGCACAGCATAGTTATGACCCTGCAGACCCCAGAAGACAGGGTGGAAGCATGCACCAGCTCTTGTACTTGCACGCCCAAGGTGGCATGGCACTTTCCGGTGGAACCCGGATGATGGCCAGGCCTAATCTAGCATTCAGGACTGGCCCTGTCGTGCATTCTTGTGAATAAGACTGCTGGGTGGAGCAACCGCGTACACCTGTGTCCGTACACCTGTGTCCACTTCACTCTCAGATCACCTGGAAGGTGAAGATCACTCATGTCGTCATTCGGCTGTATGGTGTCTGCGCCCCATGCGCTCGCTGCTCGCCATCTGCGTTTCCTCACAGTACCACTCTGCAATCACACTGAGGCCTTGATCTTGGGCCAATCCTTCTTGACATGGGCTGCAAAGCAGACCGATGACGGCTGGGTACCCGAGCCCGGGTTAAGCCGTGTCTGCGATGTTCCTTTTTATAACATGCGAAGCTCCCAGCCGAAAGGGACAGCCAGGTGCGTTGAGACTTGAGATTGGGGCCGAGCAAAGCAATTCTCAGGCCGCGTGCGCCTTGCCGCCGTCAGAGCTTATGCCGCCCTCTCCTGCACGTATTTCTGGGACCCGGTCGGTTGGTGCTGCGGGTTGCCAGCCGAAATGTGGGAGGGGTGCAATCCCCAGTCATGTCGGAGTAACCGAACGGCCGTGGCACCAACAATAGTTCTGCAGAAGCCAGCAATTTGAGCAAGTTTGGGCTCTCACATCACAGCGTCGTTGCGGTGACGGGTGCTGATGACGAGAGAACCAGAGAAGAGCTCCAGGAATTCAGGTCTCTTAGGGAGGCTCGGCACCTGATAGTTCTGGGCTTCGTCCTGAGATGTGCGCAAGTTAGAAGCACATGGTGCAGAAGATGCCGACGGACTTTTCGATACCTGTGCCAGGTTGTATTTGGCCTGACAACGCTGGCCTTACTGCGTGCACAGCTCACCGACTCGACTTGGCATGTTCGCACCTCAGGAGCCTCATGTATGCCATCTCGCGGCTGGTCGTAAGAAAGTGTGTGGAATGGAGCGGAGTGCGCAAGGTCCTCAATTGGCTAAATCTCCTGCTCTTTGCATGTTTGGCGGCGTTCTATGGCTGGTTTAGCCTGCCGACACCTCAGAAGCCAAAGAAATCCTGCGCGGACAGCTCGACTTGGTTTTGGAGAGTTATAGATGCAAGTCAGCAGCGGTAAGACGCCAGTGATTCGACAGACACGGGCTTCTTGATCGTTGAGAGAGTTTTGGAACATGCTTCACTGTATTTCACTGTCAAACTTAATTTGTAGCTTGTAGACCGAGAGGAAAAGCAGTTCAGGTGCTGTTCGATCTCTACTCGGACTTCCGTCATTTGGTCCCATGTCTCCCTCATGATTTGCAGCTCACCACATACCCACCCTCCGTGTCTGAAGTTGTTCTGGTCATGTCTAGGATCTTCCCTTCTCATGCCAGAAAAGCTACAGCAGCAAGCACCGCACAGGAAGGTCAGAACCCCAAAGCGGATTACCTGCAGAAACAGCGGAAAGTGCCAATGTGCACACGAGCTTATCAAACGAAAAGTGTCAGCATCCCCGAAGCCGTTGCTTTACGAGGTTCCGTGTTGTTGATGTCTAGAATCACGTCGTCGCACGTGTGCAGGTTTCAAAAGAAATTCAAGGCTTACGGTGTGGCATGTGGGAGTACCGGGAATGTTAAGCAGGCTTTTCTCATTTCATGTGGTGCGATACCCGTATCCACGGCCGAGGGTGCAGCCGCCAGCCGTCTTTGAGGGCCTGGGCAAAGTGACATCCTAAGGCCGAAGAGGCACAGGGACACAGTCGGAGGGAGTCGTGAAAAAAAAGCCTTTTAGGCCACCTGCCCCCGACTCCCCGACCTCAGTTTTTGAAGCTAGATGAAGTTGGCTCAGCTCGTCGTTGTCCGAGTTGTAACCTTGGGCAGGCCGTGAGGGCGCCGACTCCAGTTTCAACGAGACTCCTGCTGGAGGATGCAGAGCTACTCAACAAATGGACAACAAGAGATGTGCTGCTCCAGAAGCCCTTAAAACCGACGCACGGGGATTTGAAGACTGATCACATGGCAGGAACCTCTATCACGGATGAAGAGCCCCTGGGCAAGTAGACAGTGTCATTGACCCTTGTCCCTCGAAATTGGATGTTCCACAACTGCCGCAGCACATCTTGGCATTGCGAGCGTTTCAGGGGCGGGCTGTCTCAGGCCCCAATTCAGCTTGAAAGGTCAGTGCGACCATTCGTCTGTCCGATTGGGTTGCAGCGCGCCTCGGTCAGGTCTTGTTGTCCCAAGGGTGTGCTTTGGCCCCGAGCACAGTGGGATGCGAGTTTGTACATAGACGCGGAGGGCTTCGAAAAATGAGATGGAGCCTTGCTGGCGCTTTAGAAGCCACAGGGCTTGCTGGGCTCTTTCTTGTTCTTCACCAGCTCGTGTAACAGTTTAACACGGACAGAATACACGGTGCTTGAATCTGGAGCGGTAGAACCCTAGACAGTCCCACTAGGTAGCGGCCTCTGCACCTCGTCCAATTGCTCACCGCAAGATACAGCACAACGGATGGTGACCCTCCGTGGCTCCCATCAGCTCGTCGGAGTGTGGCAGAGTCAAAGAGCTTGGCATGCGGACGGTGGCTTCATGCGCTTAGGGATCCAAGAGAAAGTCATTGACAGAAAGAGCATACTGAACACAGTAGCCTTGCACCACACGGCTCCGGCGATGATCGTGTCTTTGAGCTGAGGAGCAACCGAATATAGACAGTGAAAAAGCACGTATATTTGATGCACCCAGACCCAAACTCAGCCTTAGAATTTTCGTGAAAGTTCCTTGCGTTCCTTTCGGGGCAATGGTCTCTCCGAGTCTAGACTCCACGAACGTGGAGGAATCTCTCTTAGCACGCGCCTGCCGCCGGCGCGACCTCTTCCAGGCGCCGTTGAGCCCTCCGCCTTCAGACTTCGGACGAAAGGAGCTTCGCTCTAAGAGTCGTAGAATCACGCAGAATCAAACGGGCCGAGATTTCACAAGGTGGTTTGGTTTAGGACTTTCGAACTGTGCTGAAAGGGCCATCTGAGCAATCAGCAGTGGAGCAGGCTTTCGCGGCATTACCCCTGCCTCGTGATCCGATCATCTGAGCGTCCCAAAGAAGCGCGCCACAAGACCAGCCTCCAGTTGCCAGAGGTGCAGGCTCTCCTGCGTGACAAGGCGGACCCCAACCGCGCTGATGCTGCGGGTGAAACACCGCTCCTTCAGGCCAGCAAATGCCAACATGTTCTAGGGAATCTTTTGGCTCTCTGTCGGATGCTCTTCGACTCAGGCAGCGGCCCAGGGTGATCTTGACGCCTCGGCCCTGGATCCTGTTGACGGTAGGTTGCTTGACCAACGCAGCAAGTACAGCGACAATAAGTCGTGCAGCAGCTTTATGAGGGTACAAGTAGCTTGAATCTCAGACGTCCCAATGGATCAAGTGGCTTGTCTGCTCGGCCCATGTCCTTGATGTTGCTGCAGATTCAGGCAGCAGTCGGGTCAATTGATGCTTCGATCCTTCTCTGTCCATCACCAACTTCTCGGGTTAACCACCCGATCACGGCAAGTCTGTGCAGCATGCACGACGGAACCTTGAGCTGAAATCACTGGCTGAATTATGAGGTCGTCTCACTGCTGCTGGGCCACGGTGCCGAGCCTTCGCGGCGGGCGCCGCCCAGCGTGTGCCGAGAGGCGGATGGCCAGCCACGGGCCAAGGGCCGCTTTCGGCTGCGAAGCGGTGAGTGTGAATATCAAGTCATGGAATGTCACTCGACTTCTGTAGAGCTGTGACATTCAGCAGCTGTCCGGCAGCACACTCAGGCTGAGCCCCCCTGTGCAGAAGCTCTTCGAGCTTTTTTCGCGCAAAGGCCGTGCGACTGGTCTACCGAAAAACCCTCGCTTGAATTCCAACCACGGGAGCTGAACACCTTTCCGTCTGTTCCCAACGTGCAGCTTGCAGCTTGATTCAACTGCACTCAGCATGCTCTGCCTCCTATACCGACATCGAGAGGCCTTTCCTTGGAGCAGCGCGAGAAGATTCTAGTCTCGCTGCCGTTGCCCTTGGACCCTGGCGCAGCTGCTCAGGCCGGGACAGGGCTGAGAGCATTGCGCTCACTTGCACGACGCGTTGAGCACCGTGGGTGTAGCAACCGCGGGTCCCCCCGCAAGCTGCAAACTATACGTTTACAGATTGCTTACAACGCCTGACACGGAGGTGCGAAACCGCCTGGGTCTCGGTGGACTCCACTTCCGCGGCAGCCGCGGCGCCGCTGCGCCCCGGCGCCGGGAGAGGGAGGCCACGGCAGACCACGAGGCCGCTGAGCCTCGGAGCCGACAAAACAGCTGGTCGACCATTCTTCGCACTGAGGTCACGATCTTGGTGTCCGAGCCTTTGCGGCCAGTTCTGGTTCTCAATCCTTTATGGGAGAAGCCGACGGCAACAGCCCCTCGGACATGCAGAACAGATTGCCCAAGCCTGCGAATATGAAGTCAGAAAAGAAAGTGATTCTAACATCGCAGCTGGTTTCCAAGGTGGTCTTGCTTCATGGCCTCCTACAGTCAGGCCCCATGCTCGAGCGACTGGCACGCGGCCTTTCGAAGGGCTTGGACCTTAGACTTCGCTTCCGTACATCCTCTTCAAATCTCTCCAAAGAAAGCACTGCCTCGTCCAAAAGCACCGCCCTCTGAAGGATCCATGTACACACCGCTAAGCAGAGATCGAGTTTTTGAGCCGCACCCGTACCGTCGAGGCCTTCCCTTCGCCCGCTTCGTGGCTCCCACTGCACCTTCCATGCGGCTTGGAACTGAAGGATTTGTTTGGGCTGGGATTCAAACCCGTCGAGCACACTTTTCCTTTGGCAGTCTTCGCCTCTGCCGGCAGAATCGACGAATGTGCAGTAGTCAGGAGGTCCTCGCGAGCCATGTTGTGGTGTGGTTGTCATAGGATGAGTGACTGTTGCCAAGTTCCAAAGTCTTGATTGATCATCTTTTGAAAACTCAGAGCTGTAAAGTCCTCGCAAGTTCCTGCGAGGCCTTCACTGTTCGGCTTTGGCCCTGCATGGTTCGACACCACCAAGTCTTTGCAAGGCTGGGCAGTGAATCCAAAGCGCGAGGCTTTCAGAGTTCTGCAGTGAATGGCCGTCCTTGCACACATCTTTCTGGAGGCAAGGGAGTGCACGTTTGATGCGTTTCCTTCCCACAGCTGATGAAGCCAGCACTTCTAAAGTTTGGCCAGGTCAGCTGCCAGAGCAACTGGAGGCCAGCAGAGATTCGGCAAAGGTACAGCAAACACAGTTCAGCTGACAAGACTTGCTCTCGCGACCCTGTTCGATGGTGCGATCTGTAAAGGGAAGCTTTTTCCGTACTTGTAGCCTCTCAACACTCTGTAGCCCAGACAGCGTATGGTGGCGTATTGCCGAATCACATTCCACGGACTGTTGCTGGCAAGGCTTGCAGGCCGAGCATGTAAGGTAGGAAGAGAAGGGCCCAATGAGGCGAGCACCAAGGAGCTCATCAACATCCTTGAGATGGAAACGTGGCTGCATCTTGCACGCTAGCAAGTGGTGGACGTTTGCCTAATTTTTAAGATGCATGCCATGGCCCTCTACAGTTGCAGGGACGGTCTGTAGCTTGGAAACTTCACCGAGGAGGCGAGCATCTCTGGCATCCCTGCTCAGCGTCTGGTCCTGGTTGGTTTCTCTGCGGGCGGTGCCCTCAGCGCCTTCGCTGCGCTGCGTGCTCCATGGCGGCTAGGCCCGCGGGAGGGCCCGCCGGAGGGCGTCTTTCCGACTTCGGGTGTTGGAGCAAGAAGCGGCCTCCGCGATCGCGATTGTTGCGCGAGGTTTCCCTTTCTCTGAGCGTTTTTTTTTTGGCCCCTGGGAAAGGCGGTTTGGCCTTGCTCGGCTCTGCTGGTCTGGCGCCCCTGGGAGCACCGGCGGCGCAAGGGCTGAGCACCACAGGTGCAGCGAGGGCAGCAAGGGTACGGGAATGCGTGCATAGGCCAAGTTTACGGCAACTGCTTAAGTCGGCGTAGGTAACGTTTTACTACGACTTGGTATCGGATCCTCAACGTGCCAGGCCTCGCAACACTTCAATGCCACGGGCAAGAAGATCGTTGCACGGTTGCAAAGGTCTGCAGTATATGCACGCTGTCCGTCCACGATCATCCCGTTCGACCTATCGGACGGTAAGTGTACAGCGACACTACGAAGCCATATATCTGAAATCCAGAACCCTCCTGCGCGAACTGTTTGAAGACGCAGACCGCAGTGGCGGCGCAGCATCACAATATTTTTCCTAAGGCATGGTTTCGGAGGCGTTGGCACGAGAATCGGCAGACTGGCTGCGCCGGCAAGGCTGCGATGTCGAATTCCGATGCCATGCAGGTGGGAAGCACTCGATGAGTGGAAGCCCCTTCAAGACCTCGGTTGCAGTGTGACTTGCGAGCTTTCTTGTGAAATTATGTGAAATTCCCACAACCTGCAGCCACAACCATGGAGGCGTCGGGCACACCATCTCAGACGAGATGGCTTCCGAGGTTCTTGGGGTAGACTGCGCATGCGGAAAGTAGCAAACAAACTAAGCCATTACTGTTATTCAGTGCAGAAGCTCCACTACAAAGCAGATGCGGCAGATCCATGCGATCATCTGACTTGGTCAGATTGGAGCCTGGCTGCGGGAGCGGCTTCTTGACCTCGACGCAGCCAGCGACAAGAGCCAAGAGGTCCCAAACGTCTTCGAAGACTCTGCATTCCCCATGCACGTGGGTGCGCGATTGCAGGAGTCACTCCCCACTGAAGTCGCGCCAGAGCCTGCTGCTGGTCATCCCGAACCTGGAGCTGAGGAGCAACGGTCTGCCTTCGCCTGTGGGAACTCGGTGAAAAGCTTGACGATGCACGTAGGAACGAGCTTCCTTCTTACAACCCTCTCCCTAGTTTCGCACAGAGCCTCCATGGTCCTCAGGAGCCAACGGACGATGCTACCGATTTGGGCAAGGATTCATCATCCATCCCAGCACACGAGGCCACAAGTGTAAACTGCAGAGTAGGCTGTGCATGCTGTAGAGGTCCTAGGTTTGTAGAGTAGGATCCCTGGCATTGGAGGCTCCGGCCATGGAGTCCGAGGACTCCACGGAGCTGCCCGGCACCACGAGCACGAGCGCCAGCTCCGAGCTCACTGAGACTCCGCGTCTGTGTCTCTGTCTGTGTCTCTGTGGCACTGCCTACTACTTGGGGCTTGACAGGTGGCTCGGATGCTGATGCGGAAGTTGAGAGGGACGCTCGGCAGAATGCTTCGTTGTGCAGTCGCCCCCCTGATGATTTCCCAGAAAACAGCTGCAGCTGTCTCCGGGGCATTGCCGCGCTGCAGGGGCTGTTGCAGGTAGTGTCTCGCAATCGCACCCAGTCCTCATATTCAGGACAACACCCCAAGCAGATTGCACAGCAGAGCAGAACGGAAGTCGCAAATAGTCAGATCCGTGACAAAATCAGGTTGCGGGCTTTGCCCCGACAGACTCCAACCTCCAAGATACAGGCGGGGGTAACATGGGGTAACTGATCTCTCAGCCTGATCGAGTGTGTCAGGGACTGCACGCGATGCATTGCGACAGAATGATTCCAAGGAATTCGATGTCCAGATGTGAGGAATCTGTCAAGGCAGGTTAGCTGCTTTCGCCCAGGCTCTTTCTACAGCGCCAGCACCGATACTCCAAGACGGGGAGCTGCCGCTAGTCTCGCTTAGCCGCAGACGCTCAGGGTGCATTGAGATGCTACTTGTAGCTCGAAGTTTAGGTTAGCATGCCGCATGAGCACCGTTGTGATTGTGAGATGCTGCTGCTGCACGGGCACAGCCTTGAGACCCTTGGCACGCCACACTCCCAGGTCATCCCGGCCACACATGCAGACCTGGTCGCTTTGCTGTGGCCCGGGCTACACAAAGGAAGTTTCTGTCTGTCGGATCAGGGGACATCGCAACACAACACATGGAGTCAAGCGGATTTCTGGCTTGGATGTTATGCAGATCCAAAGCAACAGCTGACCAGCTTCGACGCTCTTATTATCTGAACTATTTGATATGTCGTGGTATAGTGGTTCGTGCCTCATATCCTCTGGGCCCAGGATGGCCTATGATCTGCCCCTCTCAGCCTGTCAGGCAATATCATTGTTTGCTTTTCTGTCTCAGCGGTTGGAGACACTTCGAGGGCATTTGGATACGATTTGTGTTCATGCTGCGGGTTCTGTATCGTGCAGAGACGGCCAGTTGTAGCTCTTGAGAGAGACTCCGTGTTTTTATCCAGCTGCCGCAGGCGGCTTTGGAGCGGCATCAGGATGTGGAAACTGCGCTCGAGTTCCTGCTGGACACCGATGAAGGCTCGGCCAAGTGACTTTGAACACCGTTGTCAGCCTATCCTCACATGCAAAGGGCACCGCGACCACGAAGAAACAAGCATTTCCAGACCTTAGACGGACTTGGGCGGTCTTGCCTGAACCACGTTCTCTTGTGACGTGTTATCTGGCGTCCAGGTGCCCGGCTTCTTGGTGTTGAAGATGACCGAAGCCCATCGAAGAGCAGCAGCAGCCACCGTGTCCGAGAGGAGGCCATGCTCCACAGAAGAACGTCTGGTGCAAGAGTCATAGGTGCTGATGGTAGTGGTAGTGTTGCGCAGAGTCGAGATCTGTGCTGTTTCAGACGGCCAAGCTGGCATGTAAATACGAGATGCAAAACCAGTTTCCACATAGCAAATTTGCGTTAAGACACGTGAAGACGACTTGAGTTGCAACAAAGGTCAAAGTTGTGGAGGAGGAGTGCCGATCGGATGCAGGACAAGCTGCTGCAACGAGGGTGGCTGCAGAAACTGCAGCAGCAGGGGAGGAAGCCGGAGAAGCGAGACTGGCAGAGAAAGCTAGGCGAGCCGAAGACGCGAGACTAAAGCAGGAAGCAAGGCTGGCCGAAGAAGCGAGACTGGCCGAGGAAGCAAGGCGAGCCGAAGAAGCACGACTGGCCGAGGAAGCAAGGCGAGCCGAAGAAGCACGACTGGCCGAAGAAGCGAGACTGGCCGAGGAAGCAAGGCGAGCCGAAGAAGCGCGACTGGCCGCGGAAGCAAGGCGAGCCGAAGAAGCACGACTGGCTGAAGAAGCGAGACTGGCCGAGGAAGCAAGGCGAGCCGAAGAAGCACGACTGGCCGAAGAAGCGAGACTGGCCGAGGAAGCAAGGCGAGCCGAAGAAGCACGACTGGCCGAGGAAGCAAGGCGAGCAGAAGAAGCACGACTGGCCGAAGAAGCGAGACTGGCCGAGGAAGCAAGGCGAGCCGAAGAAGCACGACTGGCCGAGGAAGCAAGGCGAGCCGAAGAAGCGAGGCTGGCCGAAGAAGCGAGACTGGCCGAGGAAGCAAGGCGAGCCGAAGAAGCACGACTGGCCGAGGAGGCAAGGCGAGCTGAAGAAGCAAGACTGGCCGAGGAAGCAAGGCGAGCCGAAGAAGCACGACTGGCCGAGGAAGCAAGGCGAGCCGAAGAAGCGAGGCTGGCCGAAGAAGCGAGACTGGCCGAGGAAGCAAGGCGAGCCGAAGAAGCACGACTGGCCGAGGAAGCAAGGCGAGCCGAAGAAGCGAGGCTGGCCGAAGAAGCGAGACTGGCCGAGGAAGCAAGGCGAGCTGAAGAAGCACGACTGGCCGAGGAAGCAAGGCGAGCAGAAGAAGCGAGGCTGGCCGAGGAAGCAAGACGGGCCGAAGAAGCAAGGCGAGCTGAAGAAAGAAGACGAGCCGAAGAAGCGAGTCTGGCCGAGGAAGCAAGGCGAGCCGAAGAAGCACGGCTGGCCGAGGAGGCAAGGCGAGCCGAAGAAGCACGACTGGCCGAGCAGGCAAGGCGAGCTGAAGAAAGAAGACGAGCCGAAGAAGCGAGACTGGTCGAGGAAGCTAGGCGAGCCGAAGAAGCGAGGCTGGCTGCGGAAGCAAGACTGGCCGAAGAAGTCAGAACAGCAAGAGACGAGTGCGGGTGGGCTGCAGCAGAAGCTTCACTTGCGGCGAGCAGGTTGCTTGACACGCGGTCTGGCGAGTTGGGCTTCCAGGCAAGAAGCGGCACGTCATGGGCCAAAGCAGCCATGACAGAGGTTGGCTTGCAATTGTTTCATGCCGACTATGTGGCTAGGATTTTGGTCGTGGGACAGATTAGGGTTGGCTGTTCGGGCAACGAATTTGTTGCAAGTTTCTTTGCATGGCCCTGCCGGGTTGTCTCGCGAATGGTGTCGCGATGTTGCCGTGGATTTTCTTACGATTCTATCTCCCTGAAAATCCGTGCGCGCATTCGCATGCACTGCCGGCCCAAAAATCCGCGCGCCAAACCATTAAAGATATCCGCGCAAACCTTGCCCAGAGACACAGCATCGAGACTGAAGCCAGAAATCTTTCGAGCCTTGCCTGCAGGTGCCGGAATCAGCTCGGCTCGCCTCCTGTGCCCGGCTGGCCGACGAAGCCCGCGCTGCGTCTGCAGCCCTCCAGGTGAGACTTGGAAGCCACATTCAGCGCGTGAGTTGTTTCGTGGAGACAACTGAGACTTGGCTTTTTGTTGTATAGTTGTGAACCCCCTGCACAGCTGTTGGGACCTGCTGGGAATCACGCATTGTGTGCACTGATTTTGCTGGGGTTCGCCATGAGCATAAGCCAGGCAAATGGAATCCGACTCTGGATGGATCCGTTTGCCTAGCTTGTGTATGCTTGTGTCATGCATGCAAGTTCGAGTCTGTGCACCTTGTAATCCCCAAGCGCAGGTGGTCCCTGAGCCGCGCATCGTTGGGTCTGATCCCAGTGCTGCACAGATCGAAGAGGCCTGCTATAGCCGGAGTGCACGAGTCTCGCCCGGACTGGAGATTTATCTTCGTAGTTTTCGACTGTCAGGCTGCTGCCTCTGCGACTGCATTACTCTTGGAGGAGGCAGGTACCGTACGAATCATGGGAGGCCTAGTGCCACGTAGGCCACTGCCAGAAGTTTCGACAAAGTTCTGCCTGGCCCCCTGCGCGTCGAGGACGCTGTTGCCCAACTGACTGCCTACGCATTGCCCAGGGAGGCCTGAGATCGGGTCGACATGCCACTTGTTCTCACCGGCAGTCTGACTGCACCAGTCTGAAAGAACAGGCTTTCCTACTGAATATGTATACTGGCAACTGTGGGGAAGCTTGCGGCGCCTAGCTGCGCCTAGCTGCGCGCAGCTCGTCGCAGAGAGACGCTGCCAGCTCGGGTGTCCTGTCAGGCGTGCGTAGAAGCGTGGGAGCCCCAGAGCCCCGTTTCCGCAGTCGCAGGACATGTCGAAGTCCCTGGCGGACGTGTTGTTTTCAAGTCGCCTAAGTCGCCTACGGGCCTGCGGACATGTCTTCAAGCCTCGAGGCCCCAGCAGAACAGCCCCAAGATTTCAGTTTCTGCATGCTGCAACTTCGCAAGGCTCACGCTCCTGGAAGCTTTTTGAAGCCCAAGTACTGGTAGCTCCAAGGTTGGTCCGGTTTGCATACGACGCAGACAGGGCCCTCGACTTCTTGCTCGACACCGACGAAGGCGCCTAGCAAACTTGGAACTCTAACCCTGGGATTCAGTGCCTAGCAAGGCCCTTCTCTGCTCCCTCCGCTGGGCTTTAAAAGCGTGGAGCGGCTTACTTCTGCCATGTCAGAATGCCAGACCCTGCCACGACACTGCTCAGGCGTGGCGCTCTGTTTGAAGGAGGGCATGGATCCTCCCAGTGCCAGTGCATCGCAGAAAATGGCGCAGCTCAGACATTCTACCCCTATACTGGTCCCAGCACAGGGCTTCATAGCACGCTTGTCCGATTGCACTTTAAAGAGGCTTTTGACTCGATAGCAGCAATCCTTCTTCAATTATTCGGTGCTTCGGCAGACAGGGTGCAGCTTACGCAGCGACGCCCCTGTTGCAGTATTAACAGAGCCCTCGTCGGCATCGTCCCAGCCGGTTCCCAGCAGATTTCAACACCGCATCTGCTGAGCAGCCGTTAGCTTCCGCATATGTATGGGGCTCGCGGAAGCTTCAGCGACTCCATGACGACTTGGAAGCACAGAGCCATCGCTGCACCAATACACGCTGGTCCATTCAAGCAGTTGTCGGCCAGTGCCCAGGGGTGCCGAATAGTCAGAAGGCTTCAGCACATCTCAAGCTATCTTGATGTTGGAAAGTGCGGATGCGATCATGCAGAGAATTGGAAGATGCCTTGGATGCCTTGGGCTCAAGACCGCTTGTTTTGGGTGGCGCCGCTGCGCACTCCGCACTGCGGACACCTTTGCCGATGCGGAGCAATGTGCACGAGGACACCGCCGGCCTGGAGGTCTCGTCCGGGGCTGCGCCTCAGGCCGGGCGGTCACGGGTGGTTCTTCGCCGTGCTCCTTGCCTCTCCCTGTGCTGTCAGCTTACGGGACGCCTGGTCTTGCGAAACACCTTCATCGAGCTCGAGGAGCAGCACTCTTGCGAGATCTTGCGAGTCTTCCACTGATTCTGCAGCACTGCGGTTACAGGACGAGGACTCACTAGACTTCCCGTTCGGCCGAACTCGGGCGTGCAGTGACAGCTGCCTCTTCGACGCCACTACACCCAAGGCACCTGAGGACGAGGCACGGCTCTTGCTCTCGAACCTCAGAGAACCCGGAGACATGCGTTCCGGGAGAGTAAAGTGCAGAGATGCCGCAGAGTGGGCAGGCCTCGCGTGGAGACCTGAACGTGTCCATCGAGTTGACGGGAGCCAGTTGTCTCAACACGCCGAGATCCGAGCCCTAATTGCAGTTCGGCAGGGGTATGCAGGGGTGATTCGATCTCGAATAGAACTCTCATGCATTCCCAGCACCGCCTTCCCGACAAGAAGCACAGGACGAGCCGGACAGCCCGGGTACCAAAGGACCGCGTCAGCTCGTTGCCAGCCCAGCAAGTGGAGCTTTGCTTCCAGGAGTCCCAGCACTGCCCCGGACCACCTCGCCCATGCCCGGTCCTGACCTGCAGGCGAGGACTTCAAAGTGCATTGTCTGTCCGGTTGCTCTCCCTGAGCAGGTTCCGAAGTGTGCAATCGGACAGCAAGCGGTGTCCAAAGAAGATCTAGATCGTTTATCACAAGAGGTGTCCCAGCCACTTTGCTGCACGTTAAGCCTTTCTGAATGTCTGGCATGCATGTCCTCTGCTGCTTCCAGTTGCAAACCCTGGATGCTGCTTTTCATCTCATTCAGGATTCTGCTCAACGTACGTAGTAGATTCTGAGAATGGAAACACGATTCTTTTCTGCATAGTTGTGGTTGCTGCGGGCACGAGAGGCTGATGAACCAGAACAACTTTCTGCGCCATCAGATCGTGACCGGCAAGGACACAGGGTAGACGGGCAGACCTGTTTTCTTGCTTTCGAATCTAGGAAACGGCAAAGGAGTCCCGGCAGATCCAAGAGTCGTGCAAAACCCTCTCAGCATGTCAGGTCCGCAGAGTAGGTAGCGATCTGCCTGGAGGAGCCAGTGCCAGAGATCAATGGGATGCAGGAAGTGGCGTGACGGCGTTCAGAGCGAAACGAGCAGGAGGAAAGATCTTGGGAGCCAGGGTTCCGTTCAGGATGTCTTGGTTTGCGCAAGAAGCACCGCCCCTGCTGAGCAAGTTCAGTGCTGTGGTCATTTAGCCCGAAGCCATCCTACGCTACCCAACAGAAACGAAAAACTGCAAGAAAAGCAGGGCCATCGCCTGTCAAGGTGAATGCGATTCCTTGGGTGGCTTACGTGCCAATGGCAAGTGCTTCTGCTGCATCGGGACTCTAGACTCTAGACTACCTTCAAGGTAAGTGCAGTGTCCTCTCTGGCCAGAGGGTAAGCCTGAAGAGAAGTGCCCAGGTGTTTCCGGCTATGTGCAGGAGCCAATCGATTCCGATGAACTTATGCAGATGTTTCCTACAAGTACCATGTGCTTCTTCCAGCAGCTTTGGCGGTTGCCAGCTCTCCGGTGTCGTCCGGAGCTTGATGCGCGATGGCTCCTCTAAGCTGTAGATCACCTGCAGTGGCCAAGCATCCGAAGAGTCGCAGCACAAGTGCTTTCGAGGAGCCTTTGTCTCCGGGTCGAAGCGAAACGGCCCAGGGTTCGATGTGCCCCGGCAGAGAGAGGGCTTGCGGGCTTTGGGGCTGTCCGCTGAAGGCTCGGAGCTTTGGGAGCTCACCGTTTTTGGATGGCATGGTTCACCAAAACGGCACTGAATTGGAGAGTTTGGGAAGTTCATGGAAGTTCTTGTATGGTTAGGCCCTGGCTGCTGTTTGTGTCTATGTGGGAAGGAATTCCGACAACTTTCCCAGTGCTCAGGGAGTGGACGGAGAATTCCACAGCAGCGGACTGCGGCACGTCGGTGATGCTTCGGAATCTGCCGTGCCATAGCTGCAAGTTGCGTCCTGTGCCATGTGGCAGCCAGGCTTTGAGCATCTTTACGCTAGTTCTCCGTTGGCCCAGGAACAACTACACGCGATCCAAGCTGTTGGAGATGCTTGATTCCGAAGGCTTCGCTGCGAAATACAACTTTGTGTGACTCATCTTGGTATCAAAGGTTTGACCACGCCGTGGGTGGCTGTATGCGCTTTCCACTGCCAGCTGAGGTACTTGCCCATTGACTTTCACACTCAGGTGCCCTTCTCTCGCTCTCTCTTGCCGGTCGAGTGGTGTGCGCGCGATCCGATCGGAATGCTCTCAGAAGATCTCGAGCTAAGCGCTCGTGTAACGGCAGGTTGAGCCAGTCAGAGAGACTTCAACTTGGGCAGGCCAGCCTGGGCTATGCTTTTGTGAACCTGGTGGACAGCTCCTACGTGCCCCAGATCCAGGAGAAGCTAACAGGTGCCTGGTCCTTTGCTCCTGTAGGATGCAGATCAGACGATGCAGGATCAAGCTCACAGGATGTTCCTGATTCCTGTCATTGCACTTCCTTTCTGCCGGGAGGCTTCAAGAAGTGGAAGGTGCCCAGCAAGAAAGTCTGCGAGGTGCTGCGGATTCGGGAGGGATGACCGCACCTGGCTCGGAGTGTGAGAGATCGCTCACTGAGCATGACATGATTTTTTGCAGTCCATAAAACCCCCTACTCTGCTGCTGTCGCAAGACTCTCAACTTCCCTGGCTCAAGAGGTTTATTCCCAACCAAGCTTGCGGATGCAAAGGAGTAACTTCAGCATTCAAGTCTGGACGCACGCCCGTCATAAGATGATTCACCCTGAAGATCTTACGGAAACTCGAGCGCGATGATGAGGAGAGCCCGAGAAGAAGTGTATTGATTCTATTGACTTCATGCACGGAAACATCGTAACTCGGGTTGTGGGCTTTTCTCCAGCGCTGCGTAGACTGTAGACATCAACTCGCGAATCAAGCCAGGTGCGCCTTTGCGGGCCCTGGCCGGACTTGGAAGCCCACGTGGAAAGATATCGAAACAGCTCGGCCCGGGCCCCCGAGTAACTCCTGCCGGGCTGAGGCTCTGAGGCTCTGTTGTCCCAAGTGGTTCAAGCATTTTATCAAGCGCAAAATTTTTCAGCTGAAGGTCAACGTTTTTAAAAAAAAAACCGTCACTTGAAGCTGAGAAGGTCATGCATCCGAGCGTTCCGGAAGAGTTCAAGCCGGCTCTCTTCGAGAACGGCAAGCAAGTTCCCTTCCCGAAGCCGTCCAAGGTAGGGGCTCGTAGGTGCAAGTTCTCTTGGTGTCCGATGTGGGGATATCAGTATATCGGTATCCGGACTCTTTTTCGGGTCTGGGGAGCGCCTCTTTAGTGCCGTGACTTCCAGGGCCTCTGTGTGACAAGAGCGGAAGAATCAGAGCTGCAGAAGCATGCCAGGTCCCGAAGCCTCCGCAGATTCGCAAGTTGCCTGCTGGCCTGCTTGCGGAAGAGAAGCAGAAGGAGCTAAACCGTAGTAGTGTGTTGCATTAAAGAGTTCTAACCTGCAATGCACAATAGTCAATGTCTCTTTACATGATCACGACCTACGGCCAGAGGTCGCAAGGCATCCGCTGGAGTTGTCGACCTGTGCGGTCTTTGTCGGGGCTCCACTTACAGACGTGCAGGAAGGCTGTTTGCCCCAGGAGCTTGAAGTCTCATTTTTGTAGGCTGGTTCGTGTTGAGAACATTGGCCCGGCCCTGAGAGCCGGCCGTTGGCCAGGACGCGCAGGCGCTCACACCGGGCCTAGTCCAGCGCAGCGGGAATTTCTGAGACCAACTACAGCTGGCGTGGATCCCAAGACCCGACGATTTCGGAGCTCTCGCTATCTTGCTTCGCCCCGCAGAAGCTGCTGGTTCTCTGCAAGAAAAGGGATCTCCTGGCCTGTCCTGAATCTGTTGATCTCAGTACATCCTTTACTCCTGGACGAGCAAGTCCGAATTTGATCCGAGGGCCGCACTCTCAGAGCTCAGCCACTTTCTCCGACAGATTGCAACCTCTAAGGCTAAGGGTCCCCTTCGGCGCGAGCCAGCTATGATGCTGGAGTGGTTTGCCGGGCCTGGGCAGATCCAGTTGCTACCCTGTGCCACCGTAGCCCTGAAATGTCATGGGATGAAGCAGGATCATGATCAACGTCTCTGGACCTGTAGAGGCAATCAGGTGGTGTACTATGTTATGGCAATTCTTGGGCTTGGTGAGATGCGGTCAAAGAACTGGATGTGTCCTTGTACATTAAGGCTTTGAGCGGAACCTCAGTAGCGCGCTTCTCCAGCTAAAAGCTTCCCAGTCAGTCGATGCACCCGGTCAACATCGGTTCAGCAGCTGGAGAAGCGAAACACTCTCAGCGCCATCCTGATTTTCCAGCACACTCCGAGGGTCACCAGGTGAACTTCGTGGCGCCAGTGGCGTGAAGATGCTACTTCGAACCATGTTTGGCCACATGAGTCGAAGGTCGCGTGTGCTCACTCTGCATGGTACTGGTATGTACGCATGGTATGTATGGTATGTATGCATGCATGCATGTACATACTTGTGCATGTATGCATGTTCCAAGGCCGGCATGTACGGACAGACGTCCTAGAACAGGAGCGAGCGCTGCGTTCACGTTTTCTCGGATACACTTCTGGCATATGCGTGATACTCATGGAATTGCCTTGGAGTGTGCGCATGTACAGATCAATGGGGCTATGCTTGGGGGAGTCGCGCGCCTTCGCAGGGGTTGTCACGTCTCCTTCAAGTCAGGAGTCTGCTCTGGTTTAAGACAGACAAAAGCATTTTGAAAATTCCTGAGTGGAGTTCAGGAAATTTGCGAAAACAAGACTGTGGGTGATGGGGTATACTGAAGTGTTTGTGAAAGATGCTTAAGCCGTGACGAATACCCTGTCACCCACAACAACGCTAGCGGCGGCCAGATGAATCTTCCAGACTTGCCCGGGCATGCCTCCCCACAGTCGCTCTACATTCCTGTGAACAAATCGATCACTGTCGCAGAAAGCCTCTGAGTACTACAATGGGAGGTTTTACAAGACAGCACAGCAAGATTCGTCGGTGATGCTGTGCTGGTAGCAAGAGGGGCAACATGGTTTGATGATGATGATGATGATGTCGATGGTGATGGTGTTGCGAGGGCTGTTCATCAACATGAGTAATCAGGTGTTAATGACTTTCGCGATGTGGGCTTTAATGATGGCGATGATGATGATGATGATGATGATGATTGCAAGGGTGATGATGTTGATATTGTCGGTTTCGATAGCTGTCAGTGCGAGGGTGCGCGCTATGGCACCGAAGACGATGCAGGAGGTGGTGATTAAAAGGAGGCGAACATATGATAAAGGCAAGTCGTCGTGTGATGATAATGGCAGTGGTGATGGTTTTGTTAATGATGATGGTTGCCAAGACCATGATGGCATTTTGCTTCTCATGACGACGGCGATGACGGTGAAGATGTCGACATGACGATGATGGCCAGGGCAGTGACGGCGTTCATTCATCCTCCTCATCATCATTATATATCATTATCATGATCCTGTTATGCTTTCGTCACCACAACGATCACAGCCGTCAGTGTTGCAGTCAACGGCAGCGCTGTAACAGGGCCCATCAAAACTAAGTAGTGATAGCATCAATCAGCAACATGAACAGTCGTACCGGCCATTGCCAGTCAGCAGAAGATGAATACATATGCAGACAGCATGTGTAGCAGCACTGCAACAGAGCTGTTAGAGTTAGAAACGGATGCGAAGAGCCAAGTAAACAGTAGTATCAGCAGTAGCACGTTTCATGTAGCCAACAAACAAATAAGCAAATATGTGGTGGGTGGATGAGGAGGCATTCCTGGAACACTCGCATCGCAAGCCATGGCATGTCGAAGGATAAACTGCTCCTGTACACGCAGATGTGATGTTGAACACCGCTTCCGCGGCCGAATGCATCTCGGTAAGATATCCTGGACATGCTGAGGCGTAGTGGTTAGTCCTACATCTTGCCAGCTAGAACCGCACCGCCACATACTCTGAGGAAGCTAGACGTTCAGAGCCGAGAACTAACACGCCGGCCCTGCTGGATATGCTACCTGATGCGAGGAACCGGCTTAGAATGCCAACCCTAACACTGTTTGCAATGAAGCTTGTCGAACTTCCCAAAACGGGAGCAAGACCAGCGGAGTTTGGTTTTGCCTTCCAAGGCAGGTGCGGCTCGGGTTTGTCATGAGTGATGTGTGCAAGGGCGTAGCGCAAGGTAGCCTGCTCCTGCACACAAGAGATGAAGTAAACTTGCCATAACACTGGCTACACTGGTTACAGCCTACCTTCCTGACTCAATGCGTCGGCAAATGGCACGGAAGCTTGCAGCCTGCGCTGTCGTGTCGGTGCGACAGTTAGAATCAGGTTGCATGGACGGGAGCGCAGGAAGCAGCTGCAGCCTGGACTTCTCACATGGAGTTCGGGTCAATCGAGGAGTTGCCTCCTCGTCCGGAAAACATGCCCGCCGAAACTGGCGAGTGAATCGCCAGCCACCAGATAGAAAGCGTTCCGGTGACCGGCAAGGACAACATGACGTGTGCTAGATGCAGCACACTGCCGCTAATGCGGTCGCAGCCGGAACGCTAGCTCGTTGTGTAGATGGTCATGGGTGAAGTCTTTTTTCGAATCTTGAAGAGTATGTATTAGAAGTTATCGCAGCCGCGTTTGTGACGGACGCCATGCAGAAGGGCAACATATCGAGTACTGTTTAAGGCTTCAGAAAAAGTTTCTCTCAAACTCAATGTGCCTCGGGCAAGCGAAGCTTGTCCATGATCACTTGCTTGGGCCCTGCGCATCCTTCCATGGGCATGACGGAACAGAAGCATGTGATCCAGCGCACTTCCCAAAGCACCTTGCATCGCTTACAGAAGCTGCGGGTGGGTAGTTGCCGCAGTGATAACAGACTCGGTCAATCGGCTTGTCTCAATGTGTCACAGAAAAGGTCCCGTTCCTGATCCATACTGGACTTTTCATCCCTGCAACGACGACGAACGGAAGCGAACGTTGTCACACGAGGCAGCAAGTGTGCTACATTCACAGCTTGTGAGTTCATCACCGGCAAGCACGGGCTCCCAGAAGTGACCATGCTCTAGCATGGCTACACCTTTGCTCGGCGCATCGCAATGAGGGCGTAGAGGCGCGCAGGTCTTGCCTAAGTGAGCAACCCAGACACTTCCTCAATGCTGACAGTTGGGGGACGTGACTGCGCATAGCATGCCTTTGGTGCGACAGGGATCAGGATTTCATGTCACCAGAACAGACGAGCATATTCCGGAGGCCCAGCAGGGAACCGGTTTTGAGTCTTCCGAACATCCGCTGCAGGCGCAAAACGCTCCGCGCTCTGCGCAAATGCTACGGTCTGTACGAGCGAGATGCTTGCACCTTGCAAGGCCTGTACCTCCCGTCGCTCCAGCATGCTCACGTAGCATGCCTGAGCATCATCCAATATTTAAGATTCAAGACAAAGTCGTGGCACACAAGCAGTCTTCGTACTTGGATATGTATAGAGCTCACATTTCTCATGGAAAAGCAAGACCGGTGAAGAACTCGTTTTCATGTTTCGTTCAGTTGCTTTGAGGACGACGCCGTCGCGAGGGTATCGCTGGAAGCTCCTGCACCTGCTAATCACCTCATAATATGCAAGAGAGCACGAAGAAGTTTTGCCCTGAAGCTTCACAGTTTAGTATCCTCGGCAATGTCGCGCAAATGCGCTGAAGAACGGCGCAGGGAAGCACATTCTGACCTGGAGAGGCTTGTGCTGGCCGCTGCTCTCATGGCTGGGCCTGTCGAGGTCTGCGATGGATTGTGCATTGCTTCGGAGTTCGCCACACATATATTGGAAATGGTCATGCCTCGACGAGTACTGTACGGCGACTGCGCACTTGGATGCAATCGGCCACTCGATTCGCTTGCAATCTGGAGCCTTGCTGCCATATTGCCAATTTTGCCACATCCACGTCCGCGTAGCTTACATTCACCAGACCTTTAGCTCCGAAGTACCTCGAGAACCCGACAGCTCAGCTAATGCCAATGCGCCGGGGTGACCTCAAGCATCTATGCTATGTGAAGATGTGTGGCAGCAACACCGACCCACTCAGCAGAGGGCAACACTGCAACACTCAGCCCGGAGGCAATTGAAGCAGAGATGTGCAGTCCTTGTTGAATCTGCATGCTGTCCTGGAACAAATCTGTGAAGCAGAAAAGGTCACGTAAGTACACTCCTAGCGAGCGGTCGTAGCCTAGCTGCGTAAAGCCAGCCAACTGGGCCTTGCCCCCAGCCATCGCCCGGACCCCAGCTTCAATTTCGACTTAAACCCCTTGATACTCCTAGCGCAGCTCACAACTCTCGTTCCATGGCGCGCCGGTGCATGCCCCTTTGGCCTTGAGCCGAACTGGAGCCTCCATGGTGTCAGTCTCAGTCCAGGCAGTTTTGTATTTGTCCCTCCCAGCAGCAAGATTACAGTTTCACGCTCATCTTCCTGTGCATCGAATCTTTGCTTGCATTGAAGATTTGCCACAGCATTTGGGGACCTGCCTTTAGTTAGCTTGGCATCCTGGACAGCTGATTCTTTTCTGTCTCAGGCCTTCGAAGTCGTTTTCGACGAGAAGGTCCTCCTTGCAGCAGGTTGCCCTATCATCAATGAATCTGGAAGAGACCCGGAGCCTCTACGACGGCTTTCCGCTGATTCCCCAAGTCGAGGTTGTGCAACCGTAAGGGATGCTGTCAACACCCTGGTTGTGCTAGTGCCTCACGCCCTCTTGAGAGGTCAAAAAGCTTGGCTTCGAGCTCGGTTTGGAGGAGGTGTCAAAGCATGTTCATGCACCGCTTCAGGCTTCTTCGCAGGAATTTCCCGTCAGGTGATCAGTAACTACTGGCACGTGTCGACAAGCTCTTTGTTGTAAAGTTGTCTGCAGCTGGCCAACCATGTGGCAAGAAGCCTTTGGTGCCCCTGAGAGCGTTGCTCTACTGGTAAGATTGTCCGCTTCCCTTTCCTTTGATCCCACGGCAATTTGAACACAGCTGCTTGGAAAGGATGATCGGCCTCACGTCTCGGGTGTCAAGCCTGGCTGGGGCCTGAGCTTTATGACTTTGCATGCACTCTAAGTTCGATGTTGAACAGCGAGGTTGTGAGAGTGCAGCAGTCAGAGCTTCCTTGGTCAGCTTTCAGCCTTCCTCTGGAAGTGAGTCATACACTGGAGGTCCAAAGAACCACTTAGCGAACGGTATACGCAATTTCCAGTCTGATTGATGAAAGCGGACCTAGGGACGTGTTTCGGTGGGGATGGTCATTGTCGTAGCAGAAGCCAGTGGGGTGCTGCAGCCGATTGGAACAACAGTGGTCAGGACTCACAGTCTGTTTGCAGAAACAAACAGCACAGAGTATTGTAATCCGGCCAAAACT
The DNA here is from genome assembly GCA_905221615.1 of Symbiodinium sp. CCMP2592. NCBI lineage: Eukaryota > Dinophyceae > Suessiales > Symbiodiniaceae > Symbiodinium > Symbiodinium sp. CCMP2592. The sequence goes on from CAJNDT010004735.1 coordinate 355,121, forward strand.
TTTTGCAATGACGAGGTGGTGCAGCGATTGCATTGGGAGTGCCTGCATCTCAGACAATTCACTCTGGCCTGCAGAAACGAGTCAGTCAATATCAGTGGCATGAGAATATAGTTGGATTATGGCGCACAGCTACAGAAAGGCTACATCTCCTAATTGCAGCTGGCCCTAAATCCAACAGAGGCTTGGTCGGTCTCGGAGTCTGCCTTCTGTCCGAGGCGTGCAGGTGACATACTCGTCGCCATCAACGGGGCGTGTCACCCAGCACAGTAGAAGCGGACACCAGCTTGGCGATTCCGACCATAGCAATGGGAGAGTATGTATCCGGAAGATCTGAGGCACCTGTTGGGAAGCCAAGCCGGGAAGAGATCAAGGCCCCTGCATTGCTTATTACAGTGGGATAGTTTACGTCGTATCTTGCCGGGTCAAGTCGTATCAGCCCGCGTTAACATGGGGTTCAGCATATCCTAGCAGTGTCGAGTTGATGAAGCAATATTCGCAAATAGTCATGAAGTTTTTGTGTGGTGGTCGTTGTAGATGGTTCCAGCACCTGTTCGTGATTTCGTCTCTAGGCTTCTCACTGCATGTAGACGGGGTCTAGCAGTCTAAGTTTTCATGATTGTTGGCGTCCGCCCTGGGATTAAGACTTGGCACTTATCCAAAGATCAATGGGTTGACCATCCACAGCATCACACTGCGGTGCCGTATTTGGATCGATTGGTTCTGGCTGCAACCCAAAAGTTGGCATGTGCAGCCTATCATCTGCTCATAAACAGGGTTCTTCTTCGGAGGAGCTCGGTCAGGCCACACACACAGCCAACTCTCCTCCTCTCACGTGGGAATGACTGGTTTCGATGTGTTGTCATGTCGATGATGTTTGTCTTGAGAGGGTGCTTGTGCGGTCGAGCGCCTACGTAGGGAACAGCGGATTTCCACGCATTGATATGTCGCTGGTATTTATCTTGAGCGGGTGCTTGTGAAGTCGAGCATCTCCGTGTTGATCTGTCATGATGTTTACATGGATCAGCGACCCAAACACATGCAAAATCGGTGCTTGAATTGAAAACTCTTGAATCGCCTGGGCATCGGACTCAAAATCAATGTGCTGCACTGTTGTTTCCAATAGGACTCGTCATAGCTTTCAGATGGGGTGTGCACCGACTTGGCTACAAGCAGTGCTATGAGGTGACTCTACCCTTGGCCAGCGGGTACAACAGTGATACGACTCCATGCACACATAGCTGACTTTAGTGTGCCACTTGTAGCCACTGTGCTCCGGTGCTTTTGTGCAGGCCCTCCTAAAGGTGCGGCCGCTGACGTTGCAGTCTGCACCTGAGAGCTGGGTGCAATCTCGTGAGCTTGCAGCGTGCCTCTCAGCGAAACATGCAGGCAGAATTGTTTCATGCGAACGAGCAGAGTTTCTTTCGTAACCTGCTGGGCAGCCAGCACTTCTATGAAGGGGTAGAACTTGTGTCTTGTTTGGTATTGATGTTCAGATTCTCTGGCCAGCGACTCTCGCTTGTCTGAGCAAGCCTTCGAGCTCGCTGCAATTGTTTTAAATTGATATCGCTGTTGCGGCGATCATGGCAGGCTGGAGCGCATCAGCAGCGGCGGTGCTGCAGGCAGGGCCCGTCAAAAGTCCTTTTCGGTGGGTTTGATAAGTCCCCACGATGGCTTCTCTCCAGCTTGAGGCCATTTCGCCTCGAGCCCCGTTCATGCCGACTAGGCCTACTACCTAATACCTCCAAGATCTTAGGAGTGGATGGATACAAACGTGATTGCGAGCGACGAGGAGCAAGCAACTCGTCCTTGAGTTATCAGGTGCCGAGGTCAGCGACAGCGGTTCCGAGTCGGATGGCCAGGCCTGGTTCCCTTTGTAACGTGGCTTGGTGGATTCACCAGCAGCTGCATGGAAACCATCACCTGCGAATTTTAGCTAACCTGGATAGACCTGAGAGTTGTGCATGCGCCAGACCATTATGATCTCATTGCATCACATGCTTTGATCAGGTCCGCAGCAGCCCTAAGGAGGCGCGGCTCAACGCGGACATGGCTCTGCTGCGAGGGGCCTAGGCTTTGGGACCACAGCCACGACGGACTCTTGCTTGTGTTTGGGATCTGAGGTGTGCTGCCAAAGCCAAGTCTTCTAGCTCTACCTCGGGGAAGGCCCAGATGCTCAACATTGGAGGGGACATGTGGGGACATGAGATGTGTTGTTTACAGTGGATGACTTTAGCGACACGTGGCCAGAGTGTGGTTGCACAGCAAGACGAGGTTTGACTGCAGAGCATAGCACGGCTGAGTTCTCACTCCAGGCTTCAGCTTTTACAGTTCAACTGGCCTCGCAGCATGCAGTCGACACAAGCCTCACCCAGTGCCCATGCGAATGTCAGTAAGCTTTTCTGGCACAGTACCGTGACATAAGAACATGCTTGAATGCGGCTTGATGCTTGAACCCACAGCATAACGTGCATGCCCAAAACGAGCAAGCATTCGTAAAGCTCCTGAGTGCCATTATGCGCGTGCGAGTCTCATGCGATGCCTCCGCTGGCAGCTTGCGCTTTCTGCTTCGAGTGCCACAAGACCTGGAGCTGGTCGCAGATTTTGTGAGGCATCTCCACCTTCGCCTGCCGCAGAAGGTGACTTCGCTGGTCTTGAGGGTTGGCGGTTTTGCCTTGCTTCCAACGCTTCGCCTGGCCGACGTCTTGCGAGACGATGACGAAGTCTGCGTCACTGTGGCCGGAAGCGATGAACGGCCGGCGATACAGTCGAGTGTGCCAATGGCGGCGCTGCCAGATTCAGCCACGGCCCCGGTGGCCTCCGCGGAGAAAAGACGCAGGGTACGAGACTCAAGAGATTCTGTGGCTGGCAAGCATGCAGATACCCCACCCAAGACGCAGCAATTGCCCCCATACCCTCCAGTCCCCCCCGCTGCCGTTGCCGAGCTGGCCAAGAAGCCCAAGGACGCAGGGAACGAGGACGTTGAGGACGTTCCGACGCCCCCAAGCAAGGCCCGCAAGGAGACGAAGCAGTCGAAGCCCAAGGTCTGGGTCTCGGAATCTCGGCTTGGAGTTTTTTGATTTACCGGGTCGCATGCACGTCCACTGAACAGGGCGCACTGGTGACCTCGAAGCAGGCAGCAGCCGAAGCACGGCAGGCCCAAGCGAGTGCCAGAAACAGTTCTTCGTTTCTGTGGTTGCCGGGGAAGGTGCTCGCACGATCGCGCCAGCCTAGCGAAGAACCGCAGGACGAGGACATGCAGCAGGCCATCTGCAGTCTGTTGAACAGTCCGGTGCAGGAAGGAAACAGTAGACACAACCTAGCCTGAACCTGATCATGGGCAAGTTGTGATAAGCAGGGGTCTGGAAGCTTACTCGATCATCCTTGCCACCGTGGATTGTGACACTATCTGGGCCCCAATCTCCTGTCGTGCGGGTTGAAGTGAAAGACGTGTTCGTCGTTGTTCGTCGTCGGCAACCACTCGCTCTTTGTTTCGTGCAAGTGACAAAATGGTCTTGTTGGGCAGGCCCGCTCGGTCAACCATCCGCTTCTCGGAGAGCTCGAGGTGGCGGAGGGGCCTCGATAAATGTGAAAGAAATGGCTTTGCTGCTGTCCCGGGCCATGCCTGGAGGTGCCTCCTGGGCAACGGACGGAGGAGTTCGTGAATCGGAAGCTAAGGAGATCCTTCTTTTCCTGTGTGTTCGCGGACATGTTCTCAAAGCTTTGGTTTTCGAAGTACCGGTATCAGAGAAGCTGTTGCAAGGACTCTGAAGAAGGCCATCCGAAGACAGGCGCACATGTTTGTCGAACAATATAATATATGGCTACTTCCACTGCCGCTACCGCTACTACGACAAGGGCTTCTTGTCTAGAACAAGAACGGCGACGACGACCTACTTCTTCAGCTGCTGCTGCTGTCGCAGTGGCTGCTCTTGCCCCCGCTACCTTTGCTTTCTGCTGTCGTTGCTCGCACTGTTCGCGCTTCTACTGCTGTTGCTACTGCTGCTGCTACTGCTACTTCTACTGCTACTGACGACGACGACGACGCAGACGACGACGACGACGACGACGACTACTACTACTACTAGTGCCTCCGCTACTGACGGTACTAGTGCTGCTGTTCGTCGCAACAGATTGTTTTGATAAGCACAGCAGTGCATGGGTACAGGTTTTACAGTAAGATCCCACTCCGTACTCTCCAATAAATTGGTATTGCATGCTTCAACGCAGACGTATGTCAAGCCACCGAACACGGGCGGAGAGGTCGAGCATTACTTCGGCGACACGAACTGGCCAAAGGAGCCGCAGATGCGATTGGTCGTCATTGGGTCATGTGATGGGAAGGTTGCCAGAAGCTTTGGCAACAATGTCTTGTTCCGAGCCGTCGGGCAAGCCAAACAGCCCGGAGGCTACAAGCACAGCCCTGCTGCAGTTCGCAGGACACTCACCTTCAGTCTCTGGCGGATGGAGATGGTTTTGTGACCATCGACAGTATCGCAGACTTCTCGTTGCTCAAGCAGCTGTGCAGCCAGGGCTGCAAAGTCGAAAGCAGCACCATGTGGGTAGTCGGCAAGCGATCAAAGCTAGAAATATGGGTTTTGGACAGATGAGACACCAGTAGCAGCAGTACAGCATTGATGCACAGTCACGATCAGCTACATGTATGTACATGTCATAGAGTTAGGTTATTGTGTGTGTGTGTGTGTGTGTGTGTGTGCGTGCGTGTGTGTGTGTGTGTGTGTGTGTGTGTGTGTGTGTGTGTGTGTGTGTGTGTGTGTGTGCGTGTGCGTGTGCGTGTGCGTGCGCGTGCGCGTGCGCGTGCGCGTGCGCGTGCGCGTGCGCGTGCGCGTGCGCGTGGGCGTGGGCGTGGGCGTGGGCGTGTGCGTGTGCATGTGCGTGTGCGTGTGGGTGTGGGTGTGGGTGTGGATGCTTGACCGTATGAATAGGACATGCGCTGCAGGCTGCGGCATTCTGCAAGACCTGCGAACTGCGAGCGCAGTCCTCTAACAGGGTTTGAAGTGCCCAATGTGGGCCACCCTTTACCTTTTCTTTTTCCGCATGTGTCGTTTCGCAGTCACAGTTCTTTTCTTTTTCAATGCTCGAACCCAGAGGCTTTTCCAAGCCAAAAAGGCTGCCTCCAGCTGCAGCTCGTTTACTTTTCGTTTACGTTGCTGTTACGCTAAGGCTTCACAGCCAACCGCCCGCCTTCCTGCAAAGCCTTTGTCTTTTCCTTTTTCTTTTCCGCTTCCCTAATGCAAAGCAAAGGCCGAGCATAAAAGCATGTATTACTCGAATGATTCGATACTTCTGTATCGGCATACGGCCAGGAACCAAGCCTTAACAAAAAAAGGGGCAGGACCCGTACCCCTGACGACAGCACGTGAGGCCAGGACCCAAGCCTCAATGGGGCAGGACCCGTACCCCTGACGACACAACAAGGCCAGGACCCTAGCCATAACGACAAAACAAGGGGCAGGACCCTTAACCCTGACGACAGTACGAGAGGCCAGGACCCAAGCCTCAATGGGGCAGGACCCGTACCCCCGATGACGCTTTTTTCAAGGGCACCATGTCGTGGCTGCGGCTTTGACCTGCGAAACGTCATGGTGAGCCCAAACCAAGCAGGCATCAGATGGGGCTGCGGCATTGACCTGCGAACCATCTGATGACCTTCATGTTTCCACATGTTTCCACTACTCCCCAAAACTGGGGAGTAGCTGTGTGTGTGACACCCTGATAACAAAGGGTACAAGCAGGGGGCCCGGAGAGCCCGAGTGAGGTCCGGGCCAACGAAGACCCTCACTCGGTGCTCGTGTAAACGTACCTGCAGCAGTCATGAATTGTTTAAGTGTTCCAAGTGATGGTAACCCCTGTCTAGCTACTCTCGCAAGAGAGTTTGCAAGTGTGTTCTCGACCGGCATTCTGTCAAAGGGCCGGGCGTAGCAACTGCTTGACTTCTTGATACAACTGTTCAAGACATTGAACGCCGCTTCTTGATTCGCAGCTTCTTGATTCGACAAATCCTCGAATGCTGCTGATAAATTGAATGACTTCTTGATTCTTTTCCACTTGATTGACTTCTTGAATGACTTCTTGAATGATTTCTTGAATGATTCCTTGATCGACGCATTGCAAGAGGCCAGGACCCAAGCCTCAATGGGGCAGGACCCTTACCCCAGACGACGCATTTTTTCAAGGGCACCATGACGTGGCTGCAGCGTTGACCTGCGAAACGTCATGGTGACCCCCAGACGACGAATTGCATGCTACTTCCCCAAATTGGGAAGTAGCTGCGTGTGTGTGTGTGTGTGTGTGTGTGCAGCCCTGATAGCAAAGGGACCAAATCCGCAGGGGATGCAGAAGTTCCGGGAAAGCAAAGCGGACCTGGATCAGCATGCCTCTGTATATTGCGATTAACAAGGCATCAAGATTGATGCTAACGAAAACGAATCATCTCAAAAAACAAAAGTGCCAAAATGCGGCACTTTTGTGAGTATATCTTCGACCAGCGCAAAGAATTTCAGCTGTCGGTCGGCAAGCACCGCAGGGCTGCGGCATTTCGGTAAGACCTGCGAACTGTGGATGCTTGACCGTATGAATAGGACATGCGCTGCAGGCTGCGGCATTCTGCAAGACCTGCGAACTGCGAGCGCAGTCCTCTAACGGGGTTTGAAGTGCCCAATGTGGGCCACCCTTTACCTTTTCTTTTTCCGCATGTGTCGTTTCGCAGTCACAGTTCTTTTCTTTTTCAATGCTCGAAGCCAGAGGCTTTTCCAAGCCAAAAAGGCTGCCTCTAGCTGCAGCTCGTTTACTTTTCGTTTACGTTGCTGTTACGCTAAGGCTTCACAGCCAACCGCCCGCCTTCCTGCAAAGCCTTTGTCTTTTCCTTTTTCTTTTCCGCTTCCCTAATGCAAAGCAAAGGCCGAGCATAAAAGCATGTATTACTCGAATGATTCGATACTTCTGTATCGGCATACGGCCAGGAACCAAGCCTTAACAAAAAAAGGGGCAGGACCCGTACCCCTGACGACAGCACGTGAGGCCAGGACCCAAGCCTCAATGGGGCAGGACCCGTACCCCTGACGACACAACAAGGCCAGGACCCTAGCCATAACGACAAAACAAGGGGCAGGACCCTTACCCCTGACGACAGTACGAGAGGCCAGGACCCAAGCCTCAATGGGGCAGGACCCGTACCCCCGATGACGCTTTTTTCAAGGGCACCATGTCGTGGCTGCGGCTTTGACCTGCGAAACGTCATGGTGAGCCCAAACCAAGCAGGCATCAGATGGGGCTGCGGCATTGACCTGCGAACCATCTGATGACCTTCATGTTTCCACATGTTTCCACTACTCCCCAAAACTGGGGAGTAGCTGTGTGTGTGACACCCTGATAACAAAGGGTACAAGCAGGGGGCCCGGAGAGCCCGAGTGAGGTCCGGGCCAACGAAGACCCTCACTCGGTGCTCGTGTAAACGTACCTGCAGCAGTCATGAATTGTTTAGGTGTTCCAAGTGATGGTAACCCCTGTCTAGCTACTCTCGCAAGAGAGTTTGCAAGTGTCTGTGTGTGTGTGCGTGCGTGCGTGCGTGCGTGCGTGCGTGCGTGCGTGCGTGCGTGCCTGCGTGCCTGCGTGCCTGCGTGCCTGCGTGCCTGCGTGCCTGCGTGCCTGCGTGCCTGCGTGCCTGCGTGCCTGCGTGCCTGCGTGCCTGCCTGCGTGCGTGCGTGCGTGCGTGCGTGCGCTTATTGTGGCGTGTCTTGGCGTGCTGCTATATTGATATTCAAAAGACCGCCGAACTTGGCAACCTCCCACGCTCAGGCACCGACCTCCCCACGATCCGCGATAGCCTCGAGACCTCCAAGGCCAGGTTTTTACAAGCAGCGATGTCGTGCTTGATCGCACGCGTGGAAAGAAGATCGTAGCCTCAATGCATGTGACACGGCGGCAACATGGTATGGCATGGGAAAAGATCTGTGAAAGATCAGGTGGTCGAGCTTTCGTCGTGCGGTGAGCGCCTGCGCAAGTGCGGACTCGGACCGGGGTGGAAGCGCGCAGAGGCGGCGTAGCAAGAAAGCATCCCAGGCTGCCGCTGTGTGGGAAAAGGCGTGCAGTGGGTTTCGACTGTGTAGTTTAGCATAAGACCAGAGCACCTGCTACTGTAAACTTTGAAGCGATCGGTCCGGATTCTATCTAGGAGTGTTCCATCCCGAGGGAGTTGTGCGTCCACATAGAATACTGCAGGTTGCACCGCCTGCTCTCACACATTATCTAGTGCGGCATCTAGGTTACCAGCACCCCCCTGTTAGTTATGGTGATAGGTTGCAGTCTGTTGCATCGCGCTGTAGCAAAATCTTTTGTTGTGTCTGTCCCTCCGTTCAGCCTGGAGGTGCCAAAGCCCGCACAAGGCGGCTATGCCACAGAGCAACCACCCGCTGCTCAGGCCTCTTTCACACCATCATCTCTAGTATCTCCGTGGTGGTAATGAGCAGAGGCGGCAGTATCGTCATCGTGGGAGAGGTGGTGGTGGTGGTGGATGGTCAAACGACTCTGATTTGAGGGACTCACGACTCACAGCAGGCACGTGGCATTCAACAAGGCGCCAATTCCCTTTGCAGAGGCAACCACAGCTTCTGGGCACGACAGCGGAGAGGACCGTCAAGACTCGCATCGTGAGCTGAACCTGCAAGGGAGGTGTATTGGAGCTGAGTCAAGATGCCTCATTGAGATACAATACGTCACGTGCTAAGCATGTTGGCACAGGACAGTGCGGAAGAGAGCCATGGCGCAGAGCCATCAGTAACGCTGCCACCTCAAAGTGGTGAAGCTTGGTGAAGCTGTCTTCCTTCTACATTATACTGGTGGCAAAATGTGGCGCTTCCAGGTTTAGGGTTTAGGGCTTTCATCATTCAGAATTCAAGCTTGCCGGCGGAATGAATCTCAGCAAAACATAGTTGTTGAAAGCTAAAGTGTTGTAGGACCTGTCAGAGACTGCCCGAAGCATCGAAACCATGTTTTCGCTCTGAACACTTCGGATCAGCATATGTAAGGCCATCGTGTGATGTGCCATGGCAGCTCGCAGATTGAAGAGATGACATGCACGGAGAAGAGCATGTCTGAACTCGTGCATTAAGAAACTTTTGCCACATGGGTCCTTACCCAGGGGAGCCCCTTCTGCTATAGACATGGTGGCTAAGGGCCGAGCGCTTCGACCGCGACATGGACCTGCAGCTGGCTGAGAGGTTCACGGTTTTTGTGTTTTCGAGACGTCGGCATTTCGTTGGGGACAATCAACGAGGGCGTCAAGATTCCGGTGACTGTTTTTCGGCAAGCTTGACTTGAATTTGGCGTGGCTGGAGGGGCAAAGTTAGTCTTGGAACTCGGAGTGATCATTTGACTGACACTTTGCGCCAGCACGGGAAAAGACCTCCGGAAGCCGTTGGCTGAAGCTGCACCGGTTGGAAGATTTGGAAGAGAAGCCGGATGCGCGACGGAAGATGTTGAACAGTATTCACACTTACTTAGAAGGCTTACGGAGCATGATCTCCACTAGTACGGCTGGTTATTGTCATGATGAGTGCAGCTTGCATTTACCCATTGAGTTGCATCACTTTGCGCTAGCGACGCCATGCGCCAAGCGCGCATGTGGCTGGCAGCCATCCTCGCACTTTGCTTAGGCAGGGTGATCTGTGTCCCCACACTTCGCATTCAACCCACCGCGCACGACAGTCCCGGCAGAGAGTCAGAGGTGCTCAGGCGGAGCCCATGAAAGTGGCGGTGACTGGCGCAGGTCTTGTTTTGAAAGGAAAGATCTCAGCGCAATTGTAAAAGATGCCGCTTCCTGCAGGAGGGCAAACCGGGGGCCACGTCTTCCGCAAGATGCTGCGAAGGCCAGATCGTTTTTTTCGATATTTTCTAGCTGCCTGCCTTCGGGTTCTGCGGAGGCCTGAGCTCTTTAGCCCCGTGGGCATTGCACGGACGGAGCGCTCGAAAGAGGCGCGAGCCTGCTGGGCGCAGGGGTGTCAAGAGTCCCGTAACAACTTCCAAGCCCCTACTAAGTCTACATAGCATCCGCCGTGGGAGGCGCTCCTGGAAGCCACAGGCGCCGCACCCGAGCAGGCGAGAGTTTGTTGGTCGGTCGGTCGAGTCGACTGGTTGGCTGGATGTTTTCTAGGTTGGTTGGTTACTCGGTTGCTTGGTTGTGGTGCTTGTTGTGGTGGTGGTGGTGGTGGCGGTGGTGGTGTTGAGCTGGTGCTGGTGCTGGTTGTTGTTGGCGGTGTTTAAATTAATTTGAATCTTCTGATTTTGATGGTTCTTCTTAGTCTATTCTTTCTTTGGAGTTGATCGTCTCTGTCTCTGCCCGTCTGCCTCTCTTGTTTTTTTTGTTGTGGGTGCATTTGTGCCCGTGTGTCCTCGAGTTTGAGTACCAGTCTGTGTGTCAGTTTGACGGAGATTGCGTCAGGCTTTCAGTCTTGCTCATGCTGCATGCTCGGCCCCCTGAACTGCCCTCAGGGCAGCAAAAAGCCCGTGGTACGGGGTTGCCAGGGGACCACATAAGTTGAACCCCGTTTTGACAAGCGCTTGCAGCATTGCGCACCCAATCAAACTCCTAAAGCCTCTTCTTCAACTTGTCGAGGTGGTTGTCGTGGACCTGGCAGAGGCGTCTGTTTTTGTTCATGCTGATTTGCCTCTTCGTGGCTGTTGGTTCGACTCGCCTGGTCGCTTTCGTGCAGTTTGGAGGCAAGCTCGAACTGCCGTCGCTAAGCAATGCAATGCGAAAGCTCAGCATATCTGAAAGTGCATTGGCATCCTGTCACAGCATGGCATAGAGCCCTGCGTTCCTAGTTTTTTGCACCAACGCTTGAGCTGTCGCTGCAAGTCTCTGGAGATGTTATTGACCGCAGCCGGTGCGGAAGGTTGAATTGACAAACCCATTTTAGGTTTTTTGGGCATGCAATCTTCAGGGTGACCGTCAAGGATCAAGCCAACACTTTTAGATGTGTTGGATTGTGCGTCAGATTAGAAAACGAGTCACGACCGTTGACAGCTTTTAAATCGGTTGTTTTGGACACCGGCTTGCAGCAGAGGGCAGCAACGTATAGCGACAAATAGCGACAAAGATCAACAGTGCCCAGCAGTGGAGGCTGCCCAGGAACCGCAAGGGAACGCCGGCCGCGCACTCGCGGCTGCGCTCGCAGGCCGGTCGTCTGGGTGTTGGTTTCAGGCAGATGTGCTTCGGACATGGAATGCAGCAGTAGCCTGCGAATGCCTGTGAGGCTGCGCTGCGCTCGTCATCGGAAGTTCGGCCAAAGTGAAGCCCACAGGCTGGCAGTGGCAGGACACCGGTTTTTCCACCTTTTCAGACACCTGCTACGAGTATCTACGAGTTGGGCGTAGTTTCGCAGCAACATACAATAACAAGGTTTGTGGCCACGAGCACTCAAGTGTGCTGGATCATGAAGCCACAGTAACGGCCCAGTCTTTGCACTCTGTCCTGATCGGCCCAAGACAAAAGACGCTGCAGTAATGCTGCAACGCAGGTGGCACCAACGCAGAGACAGGGCGCCCCAATATGGGCCGCTCCGATAGCATCAGTGAATTTGAGTCGTCAGCGCCGTAAAGGCCAGGAGTTGGTTGCTGCTTGAGCAACTTGAACGGGCGAATTTCGCTGCTTCAGGAGAGGCGAGATGTTTGCTTCGCTGAGGATTCCCTGATGGGCAGCCGTACTTGGTGGATTGGTTGGCACAGTCGCTTGCCGCAATCGGACAGGATGCACCCAATTCGTATGATAGACATCACGGTGGGGTGATCCCTCGCTCGAGGTCCATGGTACAGAAAAATCTGCTGCCTCATTTAGGACAGTCTCAGCAAATACTCAGAAGGCTAACACACACACACACACACACACAGACACCTGACTCTCGAGCACAGTTCCGGCTCCTGTGCCAAAGCTTGAGACTTGCGGCCTTGCTTGACAGAAGGAAAGCGCAGATCGATGCGGCCCGCTTGGCTGGGGTTGGCCACGTGACCATCTGCAGCTCTATGGGTGGAACAAACCCGGAGCCTTTCCTCAATTTCCTTGTCTATTTTACAACTACCACTTTACACATTTCCAAGATGGGCTGGGTAAGAGCAAGTTTCAAGAGCTGTTGGATGTCAGACCGTGGCTCGGTTCTGGAGGACCACATGCTGAATCGCTTTGGCCGGACGACCGATGGCCGTGGCGGCGGCATTCTGCTCTGGAAGCGGAGCCCGGCCCTTGTTAAGCGGTAGTCGATGGTCAACGCAACGCGAGAGAAGTTGTGCTTTCGCAGAAAGACTGAACCCCAACCAGTGACGTCGATGTATTGGGGAAGCACGGCCCGACCTCCCAGGAAAGCGGAGAAGTATTTGATCGACTCTGGCTTGACTTACACCATAGTCCATCCTGGAGGCTACTTCGCTTGACGTAGGAGTCGGGAGCTGCCCTTGCAGAAGTCTGTCTCCAAGCCTAGAGCAGGCAGAATCCTGGAGGTAGTAGCTGTGTCTTTCATTGTCTTTCCACGTGCGGGCGAGTTGTGGGAACTCATGCGTTGGCCGAAGCTTGTGAGCCAGGTCTGTTGAATGAGCCAGGAGGCAAGAGGACTTTGGCCGCCCTGCAGCATTTTGGTTGCCGAGAGAAGATCCAAGAGTGGATCTCTTGCGACAGGATGAGCAGTCGGATGCAAGCACACCACCCGCACGCTCAGACATTGGTAATTACCGGCAGCGAACAGCCCCCAATTTCGAGGTAGCCCACCTGCGAGACCTGACACAGAATCGACTAAGGGGTTGTCAGGGAAAGAGAACCGCCAGGACTTAGCATTCCGTTTTGAGGTGGTCGGCGTGGACGACAAGGTGCCCACAGAGTCGCGTTCCATTCCCCGCGAAGATGTGGCAGAAGTGCCATGGAGTGCATCACGCTAGCTGACAACCAGCCCTTAAGATATTGAAGACCTCATGCACTTTGGGTCGAAGGTCAGCCCGGAAAGGCCGGAGAACTGCATTTTTCGCGACGTCAGCGTAAACATTGGCTGAGTTGGAAGCTTCGCAGCTAAGCAACTTCCAGACTTGGCAACACGTGTTGCATTGTTCCGGGCTCCTGCATGGAACTGCCCAGTGCTGTCGAGCTGTTGGACTGGCTTGCGCTAGGTCAGTGGCTCTCCTTTCCCAAACGTGCTTCAGCCTGATCGTTCCAGGTGCTTCTGCAAAGCCTGGTGCAAAGCCACTTAGATGGAGTGTTCTCTCACATCTGGTTTCGGAGCTGGAAACTTGAGATGTTATCAACAAATATTCAGTCTCATCGGAGAGAAGTTCTGTTAGCCTGTCGCCGTGGAAGCTGCAGAAAGACAACATGCAAAGGAGCGGCAAACGGAGCCCGTGTCTGAAATTGAAGCAGCACTTCGAAGTAGCCGGTGCCCGTGTAAGCGGCCATCGACAAGCCCTGATGCCATGCTGCATAGAACGAAGGTGACTATCGGGATCGTTCTTTTGACTTGGTGGCAGAGCCCGAAGGTGGCGATGAGGTGCGAGCGAAGCGAGTCGTACCGGGCACATGAAGTACGGCTTTGACACCTGCCTGTTCTGCGTGGCCAGGTGTGCACAGACTTCGCATCGCTGCTGCAATCGCTTCAAGTCGCTTGGTCTTGTTGGACAGCGCTGTGGGCTTCTGGGAGCCGGCTTCGGCAAGCTTCGGCCTTGACAGGTGGCTCGAGCCGGCACGTAAGATTTGGTGACTTCACAAGTGGCGACACCATCATTCATAATTAGTCTGCCAAGGAACGCGATGACAGTTTGAGTGACCGCCTGCTCACAGGGCTCGAGTTGCGACTACTCGCTGGGTGCCATCCCCGACCAGGAGCTAGCCGCTGAGCGCAACAGAACCGGTGGTCGTTGAACAATGAATGACGTGGATCGCATCTCATCACAGGGATGTTGAAGGTTGCTATATGCAATAAGATGCGCCCATTTTCAGATCGAGCCGACGGATGGGTTTTATTGCAGTGACATGACAGGGTCTTTTGCAGTGACATGACAGTGACATGTCTTTGCCAGATTGTAAAAGGCTTTTTTGCACCGGAGTTAAGGAAGCCGCAGAAGATGCGCTCCTGAGGAGTTCGCTGTGAGAGTAGAACCTGTTGCCACGATGCAGTATCACTCATCAAGCCCGAGCCACTGGCGCTGTTTGTGAGCAGAAGAGAGTAGCCTCCAGAAAATTAGATCGCCATACATCTCCGATCCACTAGCTTCCACGAGGACAGGGAATGCTAACACCCAGGAGTTTCCGTGCAGTATCAAAGTTCGGTTTCTGGCTGCCTTGTAGAAACCCGTGTGCGGTGCCGTTTTGAATTCATGAGCTTGCAAGCTCCATGGAGGCTAGGGCTAGGATGGCCGCCGTTCAACACGACTGCAGGCAACAATGCAAGCTGAAAGAGTGTGGGACTTGAGTAGCTGTGCAAGGCGATGTAGTCATTTGGGCGACTGTCCCGCGCTCTCAGAAATAACCAGCCACGCGGCCGAAAGTCTTCCCTGCAAACCCTGGAGCCTGGGCTGCTGCATCTATTGAATTGTAAGCTCTCTGAGACGAGCCTAGCCGTAACCGAGGCAGACTAGCACGCCGAAATGCGGATCTGCATCAGTAGAGTCTCGAGTTCCCGTTTGGCAGACATGAATGCCACGGAAATTCTGAAGGACCTGTAAGCGCCGTAGTTCGTAGGAGGTTTTCTGCACGGCAGCATCCTGCATGTGCATTTTTCCCTCGGGATGGGGTTCAGTCAAAGCTTTCCTTTGCTCAACTTTAGCAGGCGCCCTCTTGATCAAAGGCTCGCTTCCTGGAAAAAGGCAGGCCATGTGCACGGATGGGGGTGTCAAAGCCCTTGATGCTGCACGAAAGGCAGCCCTTCCCTATCTGCCCTCACGGTAGCCATCAGCCCAAGGTTGCACAAGAAGATGAAGCCGGTGCTGCAGGCCCTCCGGGAAGTTCTTTGTGAGGCTCGCAGGTCGTAAGAGTGAGCCACCAGGTGCATAGTCATTCGCATCATATGGTGTTGTACTGCATTGCGCCTGTCTTCGATCAGCGATTATAGCTGCTAGCGTCTGTTGGCTGGTGGGCGCAGGCAGTGTTGGAAGATCTTCGTACGAAGCTCCACGGCTCTTGCACCGGTTTGGGGAAAGCATCCCTTCGAACGTGGTGCGGAATTCACAGCCACGTGCAGAAACTTTTGGACATCGACGCGCTGGAGCGGACGAAGGTCCAGTGGTCCTGAACATGCAAAAGCACCTTGCTGTGGCACAAGTTGGCCAACGCGGATCGACTTGCTTGTGGTTCGTTTGTATTCGTCGTGGTGTAGCACGTGCCGTGAATTGAATCCGGCTCCGTGTCAGCTCGTAAAACCGCAGAGCCGGAACAGTGAGCCAACTTGGAGCACACCGCACACCACATATCCCGGAGTTGGGGGTTCCATGGAGGAAAAATGACTAAATGACCCCCATTGCTCCAACTCTGCCTCGAGTCTTGCACTCTCGCGAGGCCCAGGTGCCCGAAGCCCAGGCGACCCAGGCCCAGGCCGTGGCTGGTCCGTAGATCCCCTACAGCAGTAGGAACACCAGAAGAATACACTCGCAATCGTGACGATTGCGAGATTGAGGGAACTTCGCTGCCGCAGAGGGCTCTAATCAGACGTGTGTTTGTGCCCTGCAGCTGCAGGCGGCCACCTCGGGCAGCCCACATCTCCAGGTCCAGGACGACGTAAGTGCACAGTGACATACATACTTGCGGAGGCATGAGATCATTGTCATGTAAACCTGCAGACCCTAAAGGTACTCTACTGCATGAATGTGTTAAGAGTGGGCAACATCCATATCTGATTTCAGGCAGACACAGGCCGGACTAGACCGCATACTACTGTGCATTCGAAGATCGGTTCTGTGTTGTAGAGCTTGGAAGCTTGGCTGGCGCTGCGTCGCAAGTGCCCCAAGCGCAGGAAGCTGCAATGCAAGCTGACATCCACGCAGACGTCGAGGTCGTTCATGAGAGCCGAAGTAGTGACGTAAGCGGTGACAACTGGAAAGGGGAAGCGCATGTTCATAGTGTATACATGCTCAATCGGCTTTTGCATAAAAAAGTCAGAGTCGCGCAGGATGACGCAGCTATCGCAGCTGAGCTTCAACGAGAAGAGGAGGCGTGGTGTGGCTGATCGGTCAGAACGGCTGCCTGCATGTGCTGGCTTTTGAACCGTCGGCTTCTGTGGCGGTTGACAGGCATGTAGTGGTTGGGTGGGTAAGGGGCAGATCTCTGAAAGTTCAGTTTCTCTGTTGATGCGAGCTGCCTATAAGTCGCACACATGTGCCCGCAACTTTTCGATCACGGACAGTTTTCCATCCACGGGAAGCAGAAAGCGAAACTACGAGGTGGTGTTTCATGTCAGACTGCGTGCTGTTTGCCATAACAGCTGAAAGATGAAAAAGATAGACTGCTGCTTCGACGAGAATCGCGCACGACAAGACAGTCGGAACACCAGCTGACATTGCCTCCGGGTGACGCCTGCATCTCGTGTGTGGGACAACGGTCAGGCATGGGTTTCAGATGGCCATCGCGGGTTACTCGAGGGACGCATGGAGCATGCATGGAGCATGGGATCACCAGACAAAGCACACTCAACGACCAGACCAGATCCCACTCCACAAGGATGTCCTCACCACTCGCAGAAGTAGTGGTCTCCGCCTTCGCTCTTCTGGCCGTCGCAGGAAAGGGCAGGCCTCGCCCCTGGCACAGCGGCCACCAGGCCTCGGAACGCAGATTTTGCAGCATGTTAGGGAAGAGGAGTCAGCCTGAGCCGTAGTTTAGTACTTCGATGATGCAGTCCGAGTTGGACGAAGCCGTCAAATCGAAGCTTTGAACCTTGCTTGCCGGGAACCTTCCCTGTAAAATGGAGGCCGGATCTCCTAGCTGCAGCCACCGCTGTGGCGGCGGCACGGGAGGCAAGCCGGTCTTCGACTCACCAGTGCTGGGACTTCCACGTAAATCTCTGCAGGGCAGTGAGAAAGCGAGCTTCAAATTGCAGCAGCTGCTTCTTCTTTATTAGCCTTCCTTCGCTGTGTTATCGCTTGGAACGCCTCGAACATAGATTTCTAAAGACTTTTCTTATGTGAGAACCTGTGTCGCGAAAGGATTGCTTGAAATCACAGTGGATCCATAGATGCCTTCCGAAACCCATGCTGGGGGCATACACAGCGATGCCCGAGTACCTACCGGTATCGTTTCACTATCGGTTGGTTTTCCTCCGGGCTCGTTTTTCCCATCGGTTTTAACATGGACCAATATTAGGGTTGCAAGTTAGGGCAGTCCGGCGCTGGTCAATGAACGCTTGGTTCTCGATCAGGCCTTTCTTATTCATAAGCCGTCTGCTGTTTTGAGAGTTTGCGTACACTCGATTTCTGATCTCTTGACCAAGCGCTTTGAGCAACTATGGAACTGTGGTTATCTAGCCCGGTGAAAGGAGGTAATCCAGTCAGCCAATCGCGGTTGGCGGTCATTCAAGGCCCCTAATTTCGCCGGAAACGGACATGAACGATGTACGACCCTAAAGTGTAAGACAAGTAAACTGTTAAGATCCGAACTCGACATCCGCAAGCAGTGCCAGGAAGAAAGGAGGGCCGAGGAGGCAATCCTGGTTTCCAGGGTTTCGGGTTGAGAGCTCCTGGCTGTGAAGTTGCTGCTTGTTGTTTTTAGAAGAGGTGTTTCTTTCGGTCGTCGGTTTTGAAGATTGACATTACCACTCTGATGCTACTTCCAAGTACTGGTAACCACTGAAATTACGGGCAAATCTAAAACCATGATGATAATGATGATGATGAGGACGATGATGATGATGATGACAGTGATGATGGTACGGAGGATGACGGTGATGATGGTGATGATGGCGATGGCGGTAATGATGATGACAGTACTGATGACGAGCTGGATCTCTAGCCATTGCGCACTTTCGCATCCTTCCGCGGCTCTGCTCCTGAATGTCGCCAGGTAGATGACGACGAGTCCTGGGCCGAAGAGGAGATCCAGACGGAGCCTCAGATCCGTCTCCGTGTCAGAAGGATCCAAGTCTCCACAGAGCGCTGAGGCGTGGATCGACCACAAAGGGTGGACTGATGCAGATCAAGGCAGGCAGTGCACCGGATTGCCATGTGCCAGGCGGTAGGTGCAAGAACCAAAAAACCGTGCACGTTCTTGCGGGTGGCTCTTGGGCAGACTATGCAGAGCAGTATGAAGACACTGTGTCAGGATGAATCCAACTCTCCCTCAACCGGTCCAAATTCCCTGCTGTACCTGCCAAATCGATGCCTGACGGCCCAGGTGCGAGTCCCGGATGGTCGCAACCCCAGTACAGGTTTAGGTTGGGCAGTCCGTGAATGTCGAACGGCATACCACGAAGTTCACAGCGTGACTCCTCAGGCTGCGGAGAGGGAGACACACTGGAAGTCGTCGCCCCCAGCCCACGTCTCAGGGGAAAGCGAAGCGTGAGGAAGTAGAGCTGCCACTCGCACAATACAGTATGTGGATATCAATATGAAGCTCGGCAAATTTGCGTGAGTTTTGCACATTCCTTTGCCCCCTCGCACTGACAGTGGTACTCTTGTACCAGGTTGAGCCTGAGCAGCTTGACTTGCCTCGGGGCACCTCACTGTCTTCGGATGCTAAGGCGGCGACCTCATTCATGTCTTGGTGCCGCCGGGCCACGGGCCGGGCTCCTTGCTGCACTGCACTCAGCCTTTGTGTTGGCCTTGTTGGCAGGAATATTTCTATGTTTGCATGTGAAGCATGTGAAACATGTCATGGCGCTTTGTCTCGCTCGAATCTGTCAACATAGCGCACGGAAGCTCTCCCTGCCCATGCCTTGCTCGCACATGGAGATGGCGACTCGATTATCGGTGCAATGTGTCACAGTGACCTGCGACTGCTGGCTTTGTCAAGTGAATGGTAGCGAATCGCGAACTCTGCTCTCAGACAACGAGCTCTGCCAAGTTGCTTGCAGTCATACCTTCCTTTCATCCGAACACCTGTCCTCAGCTATCCCTGGACGGAATGTTGAGCTGCCTCACCTTCGGAGGACCGGAATCCCCCGTAGTAAGTGATGAAATCAGTGATAAGCATGGCATAAGTGGTGGTGAGAGCATCGAGATCAGAACGGCAAGGGTGAGAAAATTTAACATAGCTGTAGCGCTGTGGTTTATGACAGCTGATGCACCGTCCACTAGGAATCTCTAAGCAGCTCAATCAGTAGTACATGGACCTCTAAATCTTCTGGAATCCTCCAAATAGTAGCGGCCAGCGCGCCATTGCTCGGTCCGATGGGCGACGCAGCCGCAGCACAAAAATCGGCTCCAGGCACTGCAGAGCCTGACCCGCGTTGCTGAATTCTCGTCCGCTTAAACGCTACCCGCTACATACTGGTCTTCCCGCAATTGCAACCACTGCTGCTGCCAATGCCGCTGCCGCTGCTGCAGCTGCAGCTCTTGTTGCCCGCCGCGACCACCACCACCACCACCACCACCACCACCACCACCACCACCACCACCACCACCACCACCACCACCACCACCACCACCACCACCACCACCACCACCCCCACCACCACCACCACCACCACCACCACCACCACCACCAGCACCACCACCACCACCACCACCACCACCCCCACCACCACCCCCACCCCCACCACCACCACCACCACCACCACCACCACCACCACCAGCCACACCACCACCACCACCACCACCACCACCACCAGCCACACCACCACCACCAC
>CAJNDT010004735.1:375037-412537 GCA_905221615.1 Symbiodinium sp. CCMP2592
ATATATACTATATATACTATATATACTATATATACTATATATACTATATATACTATATATACTATATATATACTATATATACTATATATACTATATATACTATATATACTATATATACTATATATACTATATATACTATATATACTATATACTATATATATTATATATACTATATATACTATATATACTATATATACTATATATACCTATATATACATATATATATATATAGCTAGCCCCCCCCCAAAAAAACCAACCCTGAATGCCCTAAATTCCCTAATTCCCTACCCATTGGATTTAGGTAATTCCCTATTTCCTTAAATTCCTTAAATTCCTTAAACTCCCTAAATTCCTTAATTCCCTACCCCCTTTTTTGGATTTAAGGAATTCCATATTTCCCTAAATTCCCTAAATTCCCTAAGTCTGACCCCCATGGATAAGATTCAATGGTTTCCATTCATGGGTAGGGAATTTAGGGAATTAAGGGAATATAAGGAATTTAGGGCATTCCCTAAATCCAACACATGGGGTAAGGACTTAGGGAATTTAGGGAATTAGGGAATTCCCTATAAGGGTTAGGTTTAGGGAATTTAGGGAATATAGGGAATATAGGGAATTGAAGAAATTTATGGAATTTACGGAATTTAGGGAATTTAAGGAATTTAGGGAATTAGGGAATTCCTTAAGTCCAACAGATGGGGTAGGGAATTAGGGAATTTAGGGAATTTAAGGAATTACGGAATTTAGGGAATTCAGGGAATTTAAGGAATTTAAGGAATTTAGGGAATGTAGGGAATTCCCTAAATCCAACACATGGTCCTGGCTGGGAGTCAGGAAAGTTAGGGAACGCGCTGAAACCAACACATGGGGCTGGAAATCAGGGTAAAGACTTTAGGGATTTAGGGAGTCTGCAGGAACTCAAGCTTTTTGTAAATTCGAGGCATGGAAGCAGTGATTACAGAATTTAGGGAACTCGACCTCGCGACGTCGCCGGTTGACGGGTCTGCGCAACTGATACTTGTAGTAATATTGATATTATGCTGATAACTTTGAAAATTATAATACTCGTACGAGTACTAATACTTATAGTAATACCACTGGTGAAATTGATAGTTATGCTAGTATGAATACTGATGTTCCCAAGAATACTAGAAATCATGTACACTGTAAGAATAGTTTTGATGCGAATACTAATATACATACTATAGCTAGTATTATCGCTAGTATGAATATTGGCTATGCATATTCGTGAAACTACTCATTTTCGGAGTACTCATAGTCATGCTAATATTAGCATTAAGGCTAGTGCGAACGTGCATAATAAAATGCTCATACATGAATGTTAGCATTCGTATTTATATCAGCGTTGGTATGTTTTTCAGTAGTACTAGTAACTCATACGAAGAGTAACCTCAAGTTTCATATTCCGACGAATACCAACGCATGTTTTGTTCATACTAGTTTTAATTCTACTACTAGTATCTACTCCTATTGAAGAAACTGCACCAATGCCAATTTTAGAATTGATGTGAACACGAACTTTAATGTTCTTGCTAATACTAATATGCATAGTAATATTAGTTAGCATTAATGTATAGGAAAACTAATGTTCTTACGAATACTAATAATCATGTTCCCCTTTTATATTCATATAAGAATCGTCATGCCTAGATACGTACTAATGCTAGTACTCATGCTAATACGAGTATTAATACCAATACAAGCATAGGTATGAATATTCCTACGGGTATTTATGCTCATGTTCTTAACAAAATTATTCTCAATACGAATACCGACATTAATAATCTCTTTAGAACAATATTGATATTAATATGAACACTAATACTTCGGCTAGTACGAACATGCATAATACTAGAAAAACTATTTGTGCTCATACAAATATAGAAAGAATATTACATACTCATATTAATATCAATACCAATATGACTTTACAAGCATCAAATTAATGTCAATATCGTTGTTGTAGTGTATACTAAAGAATACATCAGAATAAGGCACAAGAAAATGAATGCATCAGATTGTTAAAAACTCAATGTTTTCATTTACCAGTATGTATGGCTATAGTATTATACTGATATACTAAAAAATTAATATACTTATTTGTTGAGAAATTGATATACCAATAAACCATTGTTACTAATATACCAATATACGAGTATACTGAAAACTGTTTTTGTTAATATATATGTTTTGTTTATATACCAATATACTGAATATACACATATGAATACTGATACACATAATGTACTAAGACTAAGTTTTTAAGGCCCAGCCCACGTCTAATATCAATACGGATACTAACACGAACACTAACACTAACACTGCTATAGACATATATTAAATTAAAACTGGAGCACTAATACTCATATTAATATTAAGACTAACACTGACGTTGACACTGACACCAGCATCAGCACTAACAGGAACATTAATCAAACGAACAGTAATATTGGACAAATACCAGCAGCATTGTTAGAACTTCTAAAATTAGTAATGACACAAAACTAATAATGATGCTAACGCTAGCGAAAATATTAAGGTTACTACTCACAATAATTAAGGTTAAAACTTAGAACAAAAATTAAGTCAAGACCAATGTTAACACTGTTTTTTAAGACTGAAACTAAGAATAATACTTTGACAAGATGACGATCATGAATAAAGGATGAGGCACACAAACTGGACTCTGTCTTTTACCACTCCGACAAGACGCGCCGAGAGTGTAAATGGTGTCCATAAAACTGAACCCTGTTTTTTACCAGTCTGTGCTTTTCTTGGGTTTTTCCACCGGAAACGAAAAGAACCCAGGAAGAAAGAACGAAACACCCCAGAACAAGGACCAAAGCAAGGAAGAAGAACTCAAAGGAAGAAAAGAAAGACGGAAGACAGACGGTTTGAAGCCCAGGTCCACCCCCCCGCCCCTTTTTTAAACTAAACTCCCGGCTCTCTAGAGACGTGAAGACATGAACAAGAACGTATTGGCCAACACACAAGAAGGAGAAAGCCAGACAACAACGCTTCAGGGTGGTTTAACGCGAAGTAAACACAATCAATCGTGAAGGCTTTAAAATGTTTGCAAATGGGGGGGGCTGCGCCCCCCCAACCCCCGCGCTTTTTAGACTAAACTCCCCGCTCAGTAAAGCCGCGAAGAGATTCACAAAAGCATATTCAACACACAAGAAGGGGAAAGCCAGACAACAACGCTTAAGAGGGTTTCACGCGAAGAAAACACAACCAATCGTGAAGGATTTATAAGGTTTGCAAATGGGGGGGGGGCTGCGCCCCCGCGCCCCCCCCCCCCGTTTTTTTATCGACTAAACTCCCCGCTAAAGCAGCAAAGACAACAACAGCAACACTAACCACAGCCACAACCACAACGACAACAGCAACAGCAAGGTAGTGTAAGATTTCCTGACGGGAACCAAGGAAAATCACACCAAATCTGTCCAAGATGCAACAAAATATGTTTCTCTTGGGTAAAGCCAAGCAAAAGAAGCAAAGTCCAAAATGAGTCCAGGATATACGGCAAACGGTTTATTCCCTAGAACAACGCAAGGTTACGTACTCTTCGCTCGACGTATTGTAGGTTTTCTGAAGAAAACCAAAGACAATCACACGAAGTCCGTCCACGATCGTAAAAAAAGGCGTTGTCCCGAAGACAACCTAAGATAATGTACGTTTTACGCGAGCTAATGTAGGTTCTCCCAAGGAGAATCGCACCAAATCCGTCCAACATGTAGGAAAACAGTGTTTTCCCTAGGATAAATCAAGGAAAAGAATATATTTTCGTAGGAAAACCAAGGAAAATCACCAAAACGCAAGGAAAATAGTGTTTTCCCTAGGAAAACCCTAGGACAAGCACCAAAAAAAAAGAGGGCCAAAAAAAAATAAGGGCACAGAAAAATCCTCAACCCCCTTCTCCTTCCTCCCGCACTTCCAGTGCGCTTGGAGCAGTAAAAATCTATACCGACGGTACTTGTCCTAACCAATACAATATCGGCCCAGGCAATTCGGCCGGTTGGGCGTTTACCTTTCTCAAAAACTTCGTCTGGCAAGGTTCCTACGGCCTACGGTCCGGTCGGGCAAGGACTCTCTTTTACCTCAATTGGCTCCAACAACACTGCCGTATTGCAGGCAGTGGTCGAAGCGCTCGTCTGTCGCCACCCAAGCCGATTCTCCAATTTACCTGTCGACATATACATTGACTCCCACAACTTGTGCCATGATATGATTATACCTCGCGCACACCCTCAACTCGTGGAGCAACTCCGCTCCTACCTAACGCGTGCCCTCACGCTAGTCGATCTCGTTATTTTGAAGGTGCGGTCACGCCGGTAATACCGGCAACACACGCGCCGATAAACTAGCTTTCCAAGGAGTTTCCTCTTCAAACATCGGGTATCCCAGTGCGACCTCTTCTTCCTCTGTTGCCACTCTCACATACTGTTCTGCCGCATATCTCCCAAACCGCAGACCAGCTTTCTTCTCAGGTTCTTGCAGCTTCGGCTTCTCTCCAGCCATCAGCGCCAGAGACAAAAGGAGTATCTGTTAACTCATTCCAAGACCCGAATAAAACAAATAGAGAACACACCATCAACGGACAATTTAGCAGTACAAGAACTCCGAAAGGCGGTTCGACGCCAAGTCACAAGGATAAACGACAACACTTATGTGACCAGCTCCTTCAGGATAGTCGCGGTCCCCCTTCTAAACAGTGGGCCACCCGCAAACGTGTTCGAAAACCTTACACTTCCCAAAACCCACGGGGTTTTACAGCCCCATGGAAAGATTTGCTCCAAATCTCAGTAGGCCGAAACATTGGCCAAATACCTCTCGAAGGATGTATGGGGCTACAAAGATGTTCCACCAATGGACGCACACACACACATGCTTTATCCCACAGCAGATATGACTCACTCGCCTTTTACAGAAGCCGAACTGGATGCGGCGCTCCACCGTATGCGACAAAAAAAAGCTCCAGGCCCGGATGGTATCCCAGTCGAACTCTGGAAGTTTGCCCCACGCCATTTTCGCTTAACTCTCCTGGCTCACTACAATCAGATGTTCTCCCAGGCCACGGCTCCCCCAAATTGAGCCCCGTCCGTAGTTATTGTGATCTATAAGGGTTAAAAGAAAGACCCCAAATCGCCTTCGAGTTATCGGCTCATCTCCCTTGTTAATACTGTATACAAAATTTACGCGGCACGCCTTCACAAACGTATATATCAAGGATGCCTCAGACGACCGCATCTCCCCATATCAATTTGGTTTCAGGACTGCACGGTCTACAAGTACTCCCTCGTTCATAATTCGACGTCTCCTAGAGATACACGAGTGCCACGGAGTCTCTTTCTACGCCCTTTTCTTGGATTGGGCACAGGCTTTCGACTCTGTAAGCCACGAGGCTCTCCAGATCTCTCTTTTACGCATAGGTCTCCCCCCCGCTATATACAATGTGTCATGGCTATTTACACTGTTGCCACCTTCCGTGTAAGAGTCATCCGCCAAGGTTGCCCATTGTCGCCTTATCTTTTTGTTATTGTCCTTCCGGTTCTCTTCGAAGATCTCTACTCTCATTTTCGTTCTCTTTACCAGTTTCTGCCTTCTGTTCTTTCCCACGATAGACCGATCACGGACCTGGAGTATGCGGACGACACACTCCTATTGGCCAGAACTGCCCAGGCACTAAAGCGCCTCCTTCATTTACTGCAATACCTCGCCACACAGCAGCAGGGATTACAATTAAATCCATCGACACACGAGCATCTCTTACAAGCGCAAACTCTTGGTTCATGCACAGATTACGTTAGCGATTCTCCTTTATAGTTCAGAATCTCAGACACACACCAAATCCCAAACACAGCGCCTCAACACTATCCATTCAAAGTGCTCCGCAAAATATTCGCCACAAAAACCTGGTTTTACCAGCGGGTTCTTTCACCCACTGACGAACAATGTTCCAATGAGTATTTACTCAAACTAGCCTATGAACATATGCCACAGCTGCAGCCTCCTTCGCAGAATATCCAGTCATCGCGCCTTGTGAATTCAAGCCATCTCCTTCGGCATGATGCCCAGCTTCAGAATTACTGCTTTGCTTCAATACTGTGCGCAATTATATACAACTCCCTCTGCGCAGAGTAGGAGTTCCACGCGTCCACTGGGGCGGAGCTCACCATGACAGAGGCGTATTTACGCCATCAATTTTTTGCTTCAACATCGCGCACCGCCTAGGGTATATGAACATTACCATGATTTTTACATTCAGCCTTCCAGACAAACTATTTCTCAAGTACATTCGCAATGGTTCGGTAATACTGACATCTTCCGCACGTTACAACCACCATTTGCCAGTGATCGATCCCAATGGAGGCAGCTAGTGTTCCCTAGACAAGAATTGAAAGGAGCCTGCTTGCTAGACAGGGCTGCTGACAAGCGGTCTAGACTTGGACTCACTTTTCGCCTTCGAGAGAGAGAGCGAGAGAGAGAAAGGCTCTTTGAACCTTCCTTACCTTTTGAAAAAACTGTGACAAACATGTTTGCTCGAGCGACTGACGTCATTGTGCTGTGCGAGCGTTTTGCAGCGGACGTTTTCAAGCAGAGACGTGTGTTGTGTCAGTGTCACGCTGGGTGTCGAGGTCCGGGACTGCTGCCCTTCAAGACGAGGCACGACGCGTGCACCGGAGACCCTAGGTTTCTCCGGATGCAGCTGCTTCTGAAGTTGCTCTGGCAAGATGTCTTTTTCGTGTCGCGCCGCCAAAGTTGTTTCGCAGCAGGAGGCGGACCAACGCCAGGTGGAGACGGTGCCAGCCCACTTGGTCCAGATCCGGGCTATGTCCGCCCTTGGGAAGGCTTCTGCAAAAGCGAGTCCTTGGTGTTCAGTATTCGGTCGTTCTTGTTTGGAGTTGTGACGACTTCGACCCAGCACTTCCCAGGTACTCGCCAACAAAGACGCAGCCTTCCGAGGTGTCCTAGGGGGATGCAATGCAGCATCCTACGCTTATGCCTGTACAGAAGCTGCGAAAGTCAAACGATGTTGCACCGGACCCTCTTCACCTGGGTCCCGCATACTGACGTGTGGATACCTGAGGCTGTATTCGGTAGCAGGATCTGCAATTAGCGCGTTTGTCATACTATTCCTCTACCGAGCAACGGCAGCTGGCCTGTTGTGGTTGAGGACGCAGACGTGCGGGGTTTCAGAGCCATGGACACCAGACGACGTCCTGTTTCATGTTCAGAGTCTCTCGTTCTGAAACACATATGTATAGTCTAGATGTTGTTCAATGCACTGTGGGCTAGACACGCGGGGAGTGCTGTACGAGGATGCGATGGTACCGCGATTGATGCCGACTGACGGCCATGAGCCATGAGACCGCAACATAGCTAATGCTTTCATGTGGCTTGTTGGGACGCTCAGGTACACCGTGCAAACTGATAACCTTCTCTTGAGTGTAAAAAGCGACTTTTTTTGGATTTGTTTTATGGCAAAACCTTTAGCACGGGCTTCAAGAGCAGTTTGCAATGCCTGTGCTCTTTGAATGACATCGTTCCTTGTACCGTATCGATGTGCTGCATGGTGCTTGCTCTGTAGGGAGCCCGGCTTCCTGTGTGCCTGGTCTGGAGGCTTCTAGGCCTTGGACTTTGTGTGTTCTTCCCTTTGTGTCCCGGGTCGCTTAACCACTGAATCCAAGTTCCAAGCAGCTACGACGTGCCACAAAGACGGATCTGTTGATTCGGCACATAATAGAAGCTGAATGTGCTTTTATCTGCAATTTCCGGACAAAAGCCAACTGATGATAGCCACCCTGCAGCACTCCGAAACGATAGCACTCCGAAGCGACAACACACCGAAGCGCGGCGAGCAGCACAGCCAACGTGGCAGTAAACACTCATGTTGAACCGGCGGCAAGGCTTGCCCCTCCAGGCAACTGCTTTCGTTCGGAACTTTCAGCTTCACACAAGGCACCCGGTCTCCCCAGCCCTCGTTGCAACAGGAGAAAAAAGTACCCGCCACGGTTGCCATGTACTGCCAGGAGCCTTTGCGCGTTGTAGCCGAGCCGAAGCAAAAGAGTGTTGCCCCCAACCGGTACGTTTTTGTTCCAAACACCGAACCTTCGACCTAGAGCAAAAAACAAAAGATTTGGACGCCCATGCTCTGTGCGCTCGTCAGCGTCGTGCAACGTCGTCGACCTTTGTCCTGTTTGTGAAAAGGGACTGAGACTTCCATCGTGCCTCGAAGTCAACTTCACGCCTGTGCAAGATTCCCAGACGAACACACTTACACTGACACGCCTTCCAATCCAAAGCCTGCCGCGCAGGTGGAGGGAGCTGAAGACGGTGGTGACAGCCCCGCACTAGGCTCTGGCTTTACAGTGAGAGTCCGCAGAAGAAGTGAGGAGGGCGCGACTGGTAGCAGAATCCCCTTGCTTCACTTTCTCAGCCTCAACCCAAGTGGTTTACAGACGAGCACGACCGATGCTTCTGCATGCTGGGTGGCAGTCCCTGGAGCAAAATGTTCGGAGATCCAAAGCAGGAAAGCTGTATGGCAAGGACGGCAGCAACACGTGGGAAATGTGTGGCCTTGCACAGGTGCCAGTGCTACGTCTCCTACAGGTGCCGAGCTGGGTGCAGAGGGCCAAGATGCAGAAAACAAGGTTTTGTGTGAGCATGACACCCTCCCAACACAGCGGCCCACTTGAAGTTTCGACAGCCTGAGTATCAATTGAGGACGTTGCCCGATCAAACGGGAGCCGCTAAGTTCAAGTGCAAACTTTCGCACACTTGCATGCTGGCAAAGACGCATAACGGTGTTCGCAAGCGGACGAGACCGCTTGCACACTTGCCCACGCTTGACCGCAGGGCATGCTTGACCCACTTGCACGCTTGACACGCCGATACCTTCCACCCCGCTTGCATACTTGTCTCAGTTGAAGTTGAGAGGTTAGGGTTTGGGTTCCTCGGAGTTGAGGGCTTCAGGTTTCGGGTTTGCGGGTCGAGGGTTTAGCGCTCGGTTTTGGGAGTTTAGGGCAGAGGGTTTAGGGTTTAGCTCAGGGCTTGGGGTTTAGGGTTTAGGTTTGGGATTCAATTGGCAAGTGGCAGGGTTCAAGTGTGTCAAGCAGGCGGGTCAAGTGTGTGCTGTGGGGTCAAGCGTGGGCAAGTGTGCAAGTGGCTTCGTCAACTTGAGAACGCCTAGTGACTAGTGTTATGCATCTTTTCAATTGTGCCGGTGGTTTCGTCCACTTCCGAGCGGATAGCGTTCCCGTTTCCCAGCGCACTGTGTACATTGTGCTAGACGAATTAAGTCGTTTGCCGAGTGTTGTTGCCATGAAGACTCACGGAAGCCGTGTTCCACTCTCTCGGAAGAGTACACGTCTGCGCAAAAAATCCATGAACTAATTGCTTCAGGAGTTGTTTTAGATCCAGTCTCCTAGTTGCAGGGCTAAGTTCTCATTGGTAGCGACCAAAATTGCAGTACTTCTGACATAGTCATAGTCCGATCTGTTCGACTTCGGCTGTGGTGCCGAAGGCGCAGATGTCTCCGAGCTTGGGAGCGCCGGGAGCGCTGAGCTCGACGACGGCGCCTCTGTGAGCTGACGACGACAACCCTGGTGATGGCGATGATTTGCCCAGCCAGAGCAGCAGACGACTGAAGCGAGGAACGCGCGGCGGCGCGAGCTCCACGACTGGCGAGCCAAAATGGCGATCTGGAGCTGTGCTGCAATTATAACGTGCGTTATCGCCGAAGGCTTTTGCGCTGGGCGAGGATCACCAAGGAATTTTTGCCGCCGAACGAGCAGGGTGATCTCCAGACTTTTGGAAGATCTGAGACAACTTTTGGCGAGCGAGAGATCTTCGGGCAGCGTGGTGTCATTCGGAGTTTGAGTTCATTGGGAGGACGTCACGGCGTTCCTACGCCGCTTCAGGCTCCTGGAAAGGAAGCTGGCCGAGAATAAGGTTCCCGAGCACCCGGAGCAGGCAAGGGTCATAAAATTGCTGGACGGGCTCAAGCTTGACCAGAAGTCGTTGGCATCCGTGTTGCTTTGGGAATGAATACAAGATGAAGAGGGCCTCGAGGCACTCCGCATCCAGTACCCTCCGGGCATGCATGTATTACGGGTTTACCAAAGGGTCTAAGGACGACTACCCGTCGGACGCCGACGAGGAGTTGATTTCTGGAGATGATCCGCCCCCTCAAAACGCTGGCAGTTGCGGAAGCCTTCACTGTGACTTAAACTCGCAGTGCTTGTGCGGAGTCGTGGTTTCTACGTTGAAGGCAAGGGTCAGGGAAGCCGAGCGGCAAACCGAGCGGCGGCCTTGGAATGCCTTGGAAAGGGCTCCAGCGGGGCTGGCGGTGCCGATCGCCATCGATGTTTGGATGCTGGGCACTGAGACGGGCCCGATTGTGGAAAAATACGTGGACGTGCCGAGACCTCCTTCCATCCTTCTCAGCATCAATTCGCAGGCAGCAGCGCGGAACATGGCCGAGAACCTCCGCCGGCATGGCTCCTCAACTGGCGGATGCTGCTGACCACCTGCAGGAGTTCATTCGCACGACCCAGCAGGCGGTGCTCTACCACTCGGCGGCCACGCTCCGCCCGAAGTTGAAGGGTCTCGTGCTGCAGGCTTACATGGAGCCCTGCACGGCGGTGACGATGATGGGCAACCAGGCAGCGATGGCAGCTGCGAATGCCTTCCAGCTCCAGCGGAATCCGCTGCCGCAAGAAGCCGGCAAAGTGCGACCACACCTCCGGGGCGGGCTGGGGGCAAACAAATCCGCATATGCGGCTGGTGCGCGAGCAGATGGGTGTTGACATTGGCAGGCGAAGCTCTGGTGGCGGTTCCTACGGCCAATCCGAGTGCAAAGACCCTCTTGGCACCGATGCCAAGAAGCAGAAGCTGGCCAAAGCAAACCAAGCTAAAGGCGCGCAGTGAGGACAAAGGCGACACATTGGACGTTTATCGAAATCCTCGGTCTTTCGTATGAGTGGCGCTCTGGTTGGTCGACCACGGGGTCGGACACCGACATGAGCGTGGACACCGCTGCGAGTCGAGCTCGTCGATTCCTGCGTCCACGGGGAGGAGGCTAGCAGGAAATGGAAAACCCGAGCCGGGATTACGCGCCGGAGGAGATCGACGAGATCGTAATGAGCGAGGCCGACGATATCATCGGGTAGGAGGAGAGAATGGGCCGGGACGATTGGGGTGTGGACACGCCAAACGAGATGCCGACAGAGGAGTCGGGCTACTTCTGGAACCCGGCCGGCAATGCAAATATCCTCCTCCCTTACCTCAACGTCCTCAAAATTCAGCTGACAATCCTCTCGGAGTTGAAGATCGGGGATGCTTTCCACTGAGAGCGGCGTCCGAAAGAGGTTGGCCGGTTGGCCGGTGCAACCAACGTTTGTTTTCCAGGCCGATGTGATCGAGCCGGACTCGAAGGTGCTTTTCGTGGACTGAGGTTTGAATCCTTGCATGCTCAGCTGAATGTGGATGTACGATGCACACCTCCTGATTCCTGGCAAGGCTGAACGCCGCGGTCACTCGCTAAGGTACAACGCCAGTAGGGGCTGATCAACCAGTTTGCAGCGCTGACCGCCCCGGAAGTCGACGCGTGTTTGTTTGTGTGTGTCTGTGTGTGCGTGACTCCTGTACCAAGGATTTTCAAGTAGCGTTGCCAGCATGACAGTCAGCAGGGGGATCAGGCTTCCAGTGACTGACCTGATCCAACGAAGCTAGGTCACTGGAAGGGAAGTGACTGAGGACGCTCAGTCACGTACAAACAATTTTCCTTGGCAAGAGTGAGTGAGATTGCATTGAGATAGTCGGTTATGTAATCAGGCACAACATTACGTATCAAAGCTTAGATTGGGGACCCGCACATGTGTGCTCCAGACAGCATTCGTTCAGCGCGCTGTCTGCTCCGGGGTTGCCCGTATGATGGTCATGCTGATGACCAGTTGCTGTTCCCCGATCGGAACAGCCTGACCTAGGCTTGCTGACACGCTACCGTCTGATGACTTGCCAGAGATCCAGTCTGCTGACTATCAAGATGTGTCTTTCAACGTCTCCAACTGAGTACTGCATTGCCGAGATTGCTTTCGAATGACGCTTTGAGTGGTTCAAGTGCAGATCTGAAAGCCAAGCCGATGTTCGGTGAGTAGCCATATGGAGCTCGGATGCGCGACAGTGGTCCAACAGTTCAGGCTACCAGAGTAGTTGAGACTGGAACAAAGGAAAGCAGCAGTCTTGGCACACTAGTGTTCCTACTGTTCAGGCCCCCAAGCCGGACACTCCTACGCACTTCAAGAGCGACGAGAAATTCTTTGATTCGACTGCTGTCGGATCAGGCAATCATCAGTCCTATCGTGTGGTCCAGTCTACCGACTGGTCCAGGAAAGCGCAGATAGCTGGAAGGCCAGTGGAAGATCTGCGAGTGCACGAGCTATGCTTTAGAGGAGTGAGTGAGTTATTGCTGCGCATGCTAGCAGAAGGACGCTTTCAATCCATGGTGTAGACGCGTAACACAGCTGAGAGCGTGCTGGTCGCGCAGCTTCTTAAAGGCATTCGTGAGATGAAAGCTGATGTGGATTCTTTAGCTTTGAAGTGTCTGAAAGAGCAAGGGCTTCCAGCTTCCAGTGCCAGACAAGCATAAGCAAGCCGTTCATGCAATCGTTGGTGGATGTTCTTCTGAAAGAAATCAAATCTCGCTTGCCCACACCCTCCACTTCCTCTAGTGCTGATGCAGAAGAGTTGATCAAAGCAAAAGTTAAAATTGCTCAAGTTAGTTTCACTTTGACCTCTCGCAAAGATGCAGATCCTAGTGCTCCTTCTCATGTCAGCACAAGTCCAGAGCAGCAAGAGTTTGCAGGAGAGTTGCCCATTGAAAGCCAGCGTGGTAAGAAGCGCAAAGCAGAGGAGGCAGACACCTCCAGTAAAGTTCGGAAACTTCTCAGTGGGAAGGCCACTCCGTCGCTGAAGGACAATCGACCAAAGAGCGTCACCGGAGCATGTTGAAGCGTGGATGCAGAGCTTCAAGCAGCAGTACCAAAGGCAAGTTTCGCGAGCTTAACGAGCGTGTGAATTTCGTTGTTAAGTTGTTGACGGAAAGTTCCGACAAGCATGAGATGGTCGAAGCAGCCATTAAGTTCGGCCTCGATCGCAGGTTTGCCACGAGATTGAACATCACCAGTCTTCCCTTTTCAAACGTGAGTGCCTGAATCTTCCTCAAGCTGACATTCATTGGTCGCAAAGGCTTGTTGCATATTGTTGTGCTTTTTCAGTTCCAAGATTCGCAGTTGCACTCATGGGGACACAGTCTTCGGTGCAAGTTACAGAGTATGGGACTTGGTCGGCTACAGTATTCTTGGCTACAAATCGCGGATGATGCGTTTGCAGTATATATCAAAGTGGCTGTGGATTGGCGATGCGGCTCTGGTATTGGACATTATCGCCAGCCGAACATCGCGAGAGGCCAATCGCATGTCTGTTCTGCATAAGTTGGAGCGGGGCCAAGAAGCTCAGGCTGCGTTGGCTATCAGGTATTTGCATAAGGATACATGTTTTCAACAGTTTACTTAGATTGAGATTGCATCTTGTGAGAGCTGCCTGAACATTGGAACATGTATTGATTTCCCAGTGGCAGCCCAAGCCAAACTACCCGTTCGTGCAAGTCTTTTTGAAGAGAACTGCCTTAGGATTTCGTGCTTCGTTTTCTCGGTTTGGACTCTGGAGGAAGTTGCGTAAGAGACTCTTTCCCAGTGTGCAGCCTCTCGAGTGTGTAGCAGTGTAGTGCAGAGACGTCAAGCATGGGAGATCCTGTACGATCTTTCCAGTTTCACAAGAGCTAGTTTTGATGCTGTCAAGCTTCTCCGCAGTTAGCGAATGGTGGATGATGAAGTTCTACCGCGCTTATCGCAGCGGGGACGGATGGCATTTACAAAAGCGGGGGTGCTTGGGAGTTGCTGCCGTGAGCTGCCTTCGCACTTCCATTCACCTCTAGTTGCCTCGCTTACTGCTCAGGGAGTAGGCTGTTGTCCAGGTGTGCCCCAGGCAATGTGCTTGTGAGCAATTGTGCGGCCGAGCATGTGTCTGGAAGAGCCCCGCCTGAAAACCCGTGTCCGGAATTTGCTGAAGCAAGTCGTGCGCTTTCGCAAGATGACCTGGCCATGTCACAACCAGGCAAATTTGTCGTTGCCTTTTCTGTCGCATCAATCCTTACTGTTTCAGTGGATCGCTGGCTCAGACCTTTAGTTTTGCATTGCATTTTCGCACCATTTTGGTGCCGCCGCATTCACCTAGCACACACGCCCGGGAAGCCTCGTTGCAATCTTGCAATGATCTTTTGCGTAATATTCCTGCTTGGAACGAATTTCTGCAGCAGCATGGCGAGCCAAGTCTGCCTTGCAAGTGTTCATCCTTGCAGCTTCCAGCAGATTGCTTTGTGGGTGGACATGTAGTTGCTGGGTTCCAGTTGCTAGAGTCTCTTCATCCTGATCTGGGCTATTTGGGCCAGGGCCTTCCAAAACCAGATTGACGCATTCATGGTTTTCCTGTTGACAGTCCTTTCGTACCTTTGTGCAGCAGCAGTGGAACGTGCGTGAGCAGCGCGTTCGTCATGAGTCTCGGCTGGATTGGAAGCGAGTCCAGAGCTGCGCGAGAGTGCTGCAAGATCTGGTAGTTCATTGTGAGGACCATCACCCAAATCACTTGATGGTGTTTTGCCCTCAATTCTATCTTGCCAGTGTTAGCCGGAGCTGGAATGATCGTCTTGTGTTTCAAGAACTCAATGCCGACGCTGATGCCCTTAAAGCTTGGGTGTTTCAACAGATTCCGAAGCAGCTGAAGTGTCGATATCCATGGGGCGTTGATCCGGCCGGAAGCTTGCCTGGTGGTTTTGTTTTATTGAAACGCAAGAAGATGTTCCGGAAGGAACGTACTATCGTCTCATATCTACATGCGCCGCTACGCAAGCTGCTTGCGGCCGCGGCGTACGCCATTCAACTCTTGCTGAGTTCCGTGTGGCAGGGGCAGGGGCTTGATCTCAGCGTTCCGCAAATTTGGCGTCAGATTCATTGGTATCTTCAAGACATGCCGCCGTCAGTTGACGTTCTCGAATTCAATGATGACCTCGTCGGCTTCTTTAACAGTGTGCCTCGCGAGATGATTGTCTCGGCGCTGCAGCTTTT
Organism: Symbiodinium sp. CCMP2592; assembly: GCA_905221615.1. NCBI lineage: Eukaryota > Dinophyceae > Suessiales > Symbiodiniaceae > Symbiodinium > Symbiodinium sp. CCMP2592. The sequence goes on from CAJNDT010004735.1 coordinate 390,244, forward strand.
GATTAGAGATTATCAGCAGCGCACTGGTGTCTGTGTGTTTACTGTTGACCTTCGCAAAAGCACAGCTTCTGCACGACGAGCGTTGCCAAACAAGCCGAGAGGAGGAAAATTTGGCAACATGCGAACTCTCGAAGTGCAGCATCTGGTCTCCATTGTGCAGCTCTGCTTTCGCACTGGGGTCTTCGTTGCGAACCATCGATGTTTTCAGCCGATTCGTGGCACCTGCATAGGCAACCAGATTTCACCTATTCTATCCAGTTCAGTTATTTTGCGAGAGCGGACGTGGAAGCACTCGCTGCATGTGCAGCTGTCCGATCATGGATTGCAAGTCTTCTCGAAGAGAACTGCCTTAGGATTTCGTGCTTCTTTTTCTCGGTTTGGACTCTGGAGGAATTTGCGTAAGAGACTCTTTCCCAGTGTGCAGCCTCTCGAGTGTGTAGCAGAGTAGTGCAGAGACGTCAAGCATGGAAGATCCTGTACGATCTTTCCAGTTTCACAAGAGCTAGTTTTGATGCTGTCAAGCTTCTCCGCAGTTAGCGAATGGTGGATGATGAAGCTCTACCGCGCCTATCGCAGCGGGGACGGATGGCATTTACAAAATCGGGGGTGCTTGGGAGTTGCTGCCGTGAGCTGCCTTCGCACTTCCATTCACCTCTAGTTGCCTCGCTTACTGCTCAGGGAGTAGGCTGTTGTCCAGGTGTGCCCCAGGCAATGTGCTTGTGAGCAATTGTGCGGCCGAGCATGTGTCTGGAAGAGCCCCGCCTGAAAACCCGTGTCCGGAATTTGCTGAAGCAAGTCGTGCGCTTTCGCAAGATGACCTGGCCATGTCACAACCAGGCAAGTTTGTCGTTGCCTTTTTCTGTCGCATCAATCCTTACTGTTTCAGTGGATCGCTGGCTCAGACCTTTAGTTTTGCATTGCATTTTCGCACCATTTTGGTGCCGCCGCATTCACCTAGCACACGCGCCCGGGAAGCCTCGTTGCAATCTTGCAGTGATCTTTTGCATAATGTTCCTGCTTGGAACAAATTTCTGCAGCAGCATGGCGAGCCAAGTCTGCCTTGCAAGTGTTCATCCTTGCAGCTTCCAGCAGATTGCTTTGCGGGTGGACATGTGGTTGCTGGGTTCGAGTTGCTAGAGTCTCTTCATCCTGATCTGGGCTATTTGGCAAAACCAAATTCTTTGCTGACGCAGTGGCAAGGTTCGACTCATGGAGACGCATTCATGGTTTTCCTGTTGAAAGTCCTTTCGGCCCCTGTTCTGCTCTGCAGGGGACGGCCTCTCTCCTTGGGACGTGTAGCACTCCCGGTGAGGACGTGTTTCACTCCTCTGATGTGCAGCTCTGCGGGACGGGACGCTCCCTCCCGTAGGCTCCGTAGTGCAGAGCAGGGACGCGTTACGCTCCCTTAGGACTGTTCGCACTCCTTAGCACATCTGGGACGAGGTTACTCTCCCGTAGGACTTAGCTTCCTTTTTCCGCCTGCGGGCGATGCCCGCTCCTACCGGGGCGGAAGACCATGGAAAACCCATGGTAATTAAGTGCACGTCGAGGGCTTACGGGCCGCGGACTCCTCGCCGCCTCTAGAAGAAAGGAAAAGGAAAAGGCTATGGCAAAGGAAAAGGATTTGGAAAGAAAGGATTCGGAAAGAGTATCAGGCAGGCTGAAGGAAAAGGCTACGAGAATGCAAAAGGCAAAGGTGGACAGAATGGACCTGCATGTTTCAATTGTGGTAAGACCGGACATTACTCTTCGCAGTGTTGGCCGGCACCAAAGGGAAAAGGAAAAGGTGGAAAAGGAAAAGTTCGGAATGTCCAAGAAACAGGAGAGGAAGAATGGTATGAAGAGCAACCAAGTTCTTCTACACAGCCACAAGCAAGAGCACCACAAGGAGCAAAAGGAAACGAGCAAGTGCGTAGGTTGGTGACAACGCCTATGCCAGTGATTGAAGAGATCTTCGAGGAAGATGAAGACTACATTGATCTTGTAGGGATGTTTGAAGAGATGGCAATGGACTATGCTGCAAGAGCAGTAAAAGTCAACACAGTGGTGTTATGGTCAAGCATGAAAGATGAAAGTGATGAGGAAGATTATGAAAGAGATGAACTTCACAAGTGGTATGAAGATCTGCATGTGGACAAAAGGAATGTCAAGCGTGCAAGAGATCGAGAAACACTTTTCGGAAGTGGTGAAGAGTCAGAGACCGAAGTGATTCTGAATCAGAGACCAGAAGAAGGGTCAAGTCAAAGGCATTATGTGAGAACCGTTAACTCAAGCTACTCAGAACTTGTTGAAGTAGTCCTGGACAGTGGCGCGGATTGTCATGTACTTCCGCTATGCTACTACAGTGAAGATTTAGGAACAGTTGAGTTCCCAGCTTTGAGAATGGTTTTCCAAGATGCCCAAGGCAACAGAATAAGAACATCAGAGACAAGAGAGAACATCACATTTGAGTTTCAAAGAACAGATGGAAGAGTGATAAAGGTGAGAGATTCAGCTGTGTTCGGAGATGTAACACAACCACTATTTGCAGTAGGCAAGTTGTGGAAAGTCGGATGGGGACTTGATCCCCTAGATCAGTTCAATGCTTATCTGAAGAAAGGATCAGCAAGAGTAGCGGTGAGGTTTGCAAGAAACTCAACAGTGACAGACCTCAAGATTTACAGAGCTCAAGTGAAGGTTGAAAGTGATGAACCACAAGTAAGAAAGCTCACATTGATCAAACAGATGGAAGAAGACTTCGAGCAGATGAAGTATCATGAAGGATGGTTTTTCATGTCAGATGGGAAGCCAGCAAGGATAGATTGGGACAAGTACACGACATACGATCCCACGAATGACGACGTGAAAGCGTTCAAGTACAGAACTACTTTGGTATCGAGGTACGATGGTGAGAACATCGTATGGAGCGAACTGGAGTTTGTGGAGTGCGCTGAAAAGTGGGGAGACAGAGAAGAGATTGTGATAGATGCGGTTGAAGAGAACTCGGTGATCATCACGATCTTAGAGAGGAAGTCTTTAGGACTTGAAGAGTATGGTGAGTATGAGAGAACAGTCCCAAAGAAGAAGAAGAAAGAGCAAGAGAAAGAAGTAGAAGCAGCAGACGTGGAAATGGAGGTTCACAAAGAAAAGAGTGATACAAAGAAGTCGGTTGAACAAGTTGAAAAGGAAGCAGCAGAAGCGATGGAGAACCTGTTTCCTAGTCAACCGCCTGCAGAAGAAGAGATGAAAGAGTGGAAGAAAATTGAAGAGCAACTGCCAAGTCTAGGAGAGAAGATGGATGAAGAAATGATCGTGGCAGGAGTTGAGCTTACACCAGAGAGTACGCTCAAGCAACTCAGAACAGCATGTGAATTTCTGAAGGTAGGAAAGACAGGAAGCAAGGCTCAGTTATGGCAACGACTGAAGCAAGCAGTGTCAGCAAACAAGATGAAAGAGTTGGTTGAAATCTCCAAAGGATTAGAACTGGAATTCACGAGAGAACCGAAAGGAGAAAAGAGACCAGAGATGCCAACTGAAGAAGAAAGAAGAAGACATGAATTGACACACCTACCGAAAGCTGATTGGTGTGAAAGTTGTCAAGCAACAAGGTCAAGAGAAGACAACTTTGATGTGTCAGAGAAGAGGAATGAAGCATCACTAGTTTCAATGGATTTCAAGTTCACTGGAACACGAGATGACGAGAACACAAAGGACAACAAAGATGCATTGACAATCGGACTTGTGATGGTTGACGAAGCAACAAAGTTCGTTCATGTGATTCTAGTAGCGACAAAGGAAGCAACGGCATATGTTGTTGAAGAAGTTTGCAGAGTGCTTATGCGGTTGAATTCGAAGGTCATTTTGAGAACCGACACAGAGCCAGCAATGATATCCCTGAGAAAGAAGGTGCAAGGGATAAGGAAGATGAAGAATCTAGATACAGAGATACAAGATGTAGCACCAGACGAGCACCAAGGATTGCAAGTTGAAAGATGGGTTCAAACAGTTCGGAACTTGTCTAAGACACTAGTGTATGGCGTTGAATCGCAAGCGAAAGTGAAGATTACGTCGGAAAGTACGCTATATCCATGGTCAGCAAGACATGCAGCATTCCTGCTGAATAGGTTGGTTGTAAGAAAAGGATCAACACCTTTTGAAGTGCTATTCGACAGAGAGTACAAAGGAACATTAGCACCATGGGGAAGTGTCGTTTTGGCAAAGCCAGTACCAAAGGTGAAAGAGAAAGGTGAAGCATGGAGAAAAGGAATCTTCGTTGGAAAGGATTCAGTGAGCAACTTGAATTTGGTTAGCACGAGACAAGGAATCATCAAGTGCAGAACGATGAGACAGTGCACACCGTTGTACGATGTAGAAGTGCTAGCAGAAGCTACAGGAACACCGTGGAACTACCCACAGGATACGTTGGTAGGAAGGAAATCCACGAAGAGATTGCCACCACACAGTGGAATCGAAATGGCAATTGGCGACAAGCCAGAAATTGTTCCAAGAAAGGAAAGAAGCCAAGAGCAGGAAGATGAACTGAAGGATTATAGTCCAAGTCAAGAAGCGGCATCGGATCCGCCAAGCGAGACTGAACAAGACATGGAAGAAGATCCAGGTGAAGGACATGTTGGATCATCAAGTAGTAGTTCGAGCAGTCGAGGAAAAGGAGTCACAAGGAGAAGAAGTGAGAGAAGTGATGAATCTGATGAGTTGATTACAGGAGAGAATCCTCCGCCAGCATCGCCCAAGAGGAACCTGGAAAAGGGCGAGCAACCCGAGGCGGTTAGGCCAAGAATTGATGAAGGAACGACGGAAGTTGAAGAGAGACCAGAGAAGTTTATTGCCGTCGGAGAAGCATCAAGCACAGTTAGAAGAGTGATTGAAGTGAGAAGTGTGAAGAAGATAGAACCATTCCTGAGAAAGGAACTTCCACAGTATTATGATGATGAAGAAGTTGAATTGGAAGAGTTTGAAGAAGTGGAAGCTGAGTTTGATGAAGAAGAAGAATGGCAAGAATCAGATGGTGAAGAAGAGATACCAGAAGACATGCCAACATGGTCAAATGACTTTGAAAGTGGACCACCAAAGCTAGACGATGAAGAAATGGAGAAAGTTGAAAGTGTGTCCAAGAACCGTGAGTTGGAAAGACTAGAGAAGATGAAAGTGCTGAACAAACTGCCAAAAGGAGCAGACATCTCAAAGTACAAGTTTCTATCGACGAAGATAGTGTATGACTGGAGACACAGGGACAAAGAGTGGAGAAGAAGAGGAAGACTGGTAGCAAGAGAGTTCAAGTGGTTAGGGGACACAGACATTGCAAGTTTGTTTTCACCAACCGGTGTAGCAAGCACAGTGAAGCTACTATCAGCCCTATTTGCGTCTTCAGAAGGGTATACACTGGGAAGTATCGATGTTGGAGATGCTTACCTAATGGTGGAACAAGAAGAACCAACAGTGGTTGAAGTCGACGGGGAGTACTACGAACTGGGATACACGTTGCCCGGTCAGCGAATCGGAAGTGCAGCTTGGTTTGGAAAGTTGAAAGGTTACCTGGAAGAGTACGGGTTAACAAGTGACAGTGGACTCCCGGCACTATTCTCAAGGATGCCAGACAAAGAAGGATTCGGAGTGATCGTTTTGAGTCACGTAGATGACATGGAACTGTACGCATCAAGAGAAGAGTTCAAGAAGTTGGTTGAATTCCTGAGAAGCAAAGGATTGAAGATCAAAGTGGAAGGACCACTAGATGAGGAAGAAGGATCAATGAGTTTCCTGAAGAGAAGTTTCAAGTCAATGAACAATGGAAACGTAGAGATCACGATGAACTCAAAGTACGTTGAAGGACTGGTAGAAGGAGCATATCCGAAGAAACTACCGTGTCCAGCAGACACTGGAAGGGCATTTCAAGCAAAGAAAGGTAGAATGGAACCGCTAAGCGCAGAAGATCACCACACGTACAGAAAAGGAGTAGGGATATTACTGTATCTTGCGCCTGAGAGGCCAGATATCATGTATGTCCTGAAGAAGCTGTCAACAAAGCTAGCATCACCTGTTGAAGCAGACATGGAACTGCTAAGGTACGTTGGAAAGTATCTGAAAGGAACGCCAGAACTTGCGTTGGTACATCAAAGAAGTTACCCTGGAAAGAGTTTCCTGGAAGTGAAGAACAGAAGCAATGAAGGAAACGTCGAGAGGGACAACTACAAAGTGCCAGCACTGATAGAGGTGATAAGCGACAGTGATTGGGCAGCAGACCGAGAGTCAAGACAAAGCGCTTCATGTGGAGTGATAATGGTGAATGGAAACCTGGTTCATTTCCAAAGCAAGAGACAAAAGAGCGTGGCATTATCATCTTGCGAAGCTGAGACAATCGCAGCGATATCAATCTTAAGCGAAGGTGTATTCCTGAAAGGATTACTGACAAGGATCCTAGGAGTAGAGCCGAGACTGATGTTATACAGTGATTCGTCAAGCTCAAGACAGTTGATTTCAAGAAAAGGTTTAGGAAGAGCACGCCATTTGCAAGTGGACCTTTTATGGATCCAAAGAATCCCGAAGCTTGTTATAAAGGCAATAGCAGGCAAGGATAATCCGTCAGACTTAGGGACCAAATCCCTGACAAGGGAGAAGATACGCAAATACATGCTAAGTCTCGGATATACAGGTGAGTATTTGACACAAGAAGCTCAAGAAGTTCAAGAAGAAGCTGAAGTCCGAAGATCAAGAAGTGTTACAAGACTTGATGAAAGGATGATCACAAGGATTATTCAAGCGGTCACGACATCAGTGTTGTTATCGTTGACTGAAGCAAGAAGATTTGGTGGAGAAGGTGACCAAGGACTGGGAAGAGCGAGAGCAGTGATGTACATGATGTTGTGCATGTGTACGGCTATGGTAATATGCAGAATTGCGACCGTTGCCGTTTTGCTCAAGAGTTTCAAGAAAGTCCTCGGGAAAGAAGACAAGGAAGAAGAAAAAGAGGACGAAGGAAGAACAATGGTGACAGCGGATCAAGATCTAAAAGTGATCATTACCGACAAATGCAGAAGCCTGAAGGCAATTGAGTACATCAGAAGATTGCTCAAAGAGGAAGTCGCGAACAGACCGAGTGGAGATGCTATCTGGAAGATGGTAGAAGCACTCAATCAAGACCGTGAGGATAAGGCGACTGATGAAGAAGCAGAAGATCCAAAAGAAGCAGAGCTCAAGCATGCAAAGAAGGAGAAGTTGGAAGCCTTGGAAAGTGAGAAGATAGTCCTTTCAGAGAAAGTCAAGGCTGGAGTAAAGGAGCAAGGGAGAATCATGGATGTAAGACTACAGCAGCTCGAGGAGTTTAAGGCCGCAGCTAAAGAAAGAAGACAGCAAGTTGTATCAGCGGCAAATGAAGTTACAGATGAAGCGGAAGAGAATAAAGCAGAAGAGAAGGAGGAAGAGAAAGAGGAAAAAGTAGAGGAAGAAAAGAAGGCCGAAGAAGAGAAACCAGATCAAGAGGAAGAAGTGGTCAAGGCCCAAGAAGAGTAGCCAGACCAAAAGGAAGAAAAGAAGGCCCAAGAAGAGAAGCCAGACCAAGAGAAGGAAGTGGTCGAATCCTCAGATGAAGAGGATAGGCAAGCTAGAAAAGCGCTCAAAGAACAGTTCGATGTGGAGAAGATGTCAAGCTTTGATGCGGTGATGGAGGACACTAACGTACAAAGTGTTCAAAAGAGCTTACCGACCCAAAGCTTGGAGAAGGAATTTACCGCATGGCAAGAAGCCACTCGGAGACCGGTAGCTCGGTTACCAACCGGATTCGGTCTGAGAACGCATGACCTACTCTCAAGACTCGACGGTGAAATTGGAGAATATGTTGAGAGTATAAGCACCATGGCAGAAGACGAGAAGAATGCTGAGCAGGAATACAAGCAAGCCAAGAAGGAAGTTGAAAGGTTCGAGAAAGAGCTTAAAAAGGAAATGGAGCAAAGAATGGAGGAGAAGTTGAAGATCTTCCGAGAAAAAGAAGAAGCAGTCGTGAGTGCGCGTGCAGATGTTCAAAAGACAGTGCATGCAAGGGAAGCATTGGAGAGGTTCGGAAAGATTGTCCAAGCGGCGGACAGACTGCTAAGAACGGTGAAAGAAGAGTTTCCGCAAGTGCGAGATCTTTATGAAAGCCCAGAGCAAGATCAAGAAAAGGAGCGAAAAGCTCTAGCTCAGTTGATGGCAAGCATCAAAAGGAAGCGGGACACGAGCAGCCCGGCAACACCATCTACCAAGGCAAAGCCAATGCCAAAGAAGTTGCCAGATAAGTTCAAGCACCCCAAGGAAGGAATTTCTGAGGAAGAAAGAAAGGCCGCGAATACGAGAGAGAAGCAGTTAGCTCTGAAAGAAAGACTGAGATCAACGTTCAAAGAAGCTTCTGATCAAGTGATTGACAAAGCAGCGCAGGCAAAGTTGGATCACAGCAAGGAGAAGCCAAGCGAGCCAGAAGGAGAACCATCAAGTAAGATCAATTCGCAATGGCTCAAGAAAGAAGCATATCAAAGTACAAAGTATCTGCATTGCTTCTATTGCAAAGGCACGGACGGACATAAAGCTACTGAATGTCCGGAAATGGAGAAGACATTCAAGAAGTACTGCGAAGGCTTACCAAGACCTTCCAAGGACAACGACTCGCGGAGAATATTCTGCAAATTCTGCTATTTGAATTTCACGCACCTCAACTATCGAAGTTACCAGTACAAGGGATGGGGTACTCACACCCCGGACATATGCAACTACAAGGCAAGTGTCCAAGAGTACTTGAAGGACAACGAGTACAAATTCCCCGACGAGATCAAGGAGATACAAGAAGAAGAGAAGTACACCAAAGGCTATGCACCGAAGAGCAGTTGGGGCAAAGAAGAAGTGAAGCCAAAGAGGAAAAGTGATGAGAAGAAGAAGAAGGACGATACAGAAGAAAAGAAGAAAAGTAAGACCGACAAGTCCAAGGAGAGCAAGGACAAGGAAAAGAAAAGTGACACCAAGAAAAAGAGAAAGAGCGACTCAAGCTTTGATCAAGAGAGACAACGAGGAGAAGAAGAACTGACCTAGGACAAGGTTGCGGTTTAAAGACCGAAAAGAAGTGAGGGCGGAAAGCAGCCCAAAACAGCGTGAGGGCGGAAATCCGCCCAGGCAAAATGTTTCACAAAGTGCAAGAGTTTCACACTGCTAAAAGCATGTGAGAAAGGAAGTGTGAGAAGAGTGAGGACAAAAGTCCAAAGCAAGGACAAAAGTCCAAAGCAAAGGTGGCAAGCCAAAGGCCACAGAGAATGCTAAAGGACGCCGCGTAAAAGGCTCCTAAGCACACGACAAAAGGCACTACGAGCACTACGAAAGAAGCTAAGGCTTAAAAGGCCAAAAGTTTCTCAGAAGCCAAAAGTGGCGAGACCAAAAGAAGTTGCGGACTACAGCAACGGCCGCGACGTGGAGAAAAAGTGAGCGCGCCCGAGTTTTCAATAGGACAGTGAAGCCATGCCAGCAGAGTGTGGATTTCACGCAATCTGTTTTAGGACATCTTAAAGATGAAGAAGGAAAGAAGGAAAGCAAAAGATGTTCAAAAGTGCTGAAAATCGTGCGAGAAGTGAAGATTAAAGCTCAAAGGAGCATGCGAGAACCGCGGCGAAGTAGGAAAAGTTTCACAAGGATCGCATTACACGACAAAGCTGTGTGTGCGATGAGGGCGCAACAGATAGTTCAACTTTCCCTCATGTACAGTTACATACAGGAATCCAGTGTTTCACCGAAGGTCAAACGGAGGCTCAAGCGCAGCCCAACAGCGGAGCTCAGAGTGAGAAAAGAATCCAAGCTCGCGCCGTGGTTATAAGAAGTATACTGGTATAAGGGTTTAAACTTTCAGGATCACAAGTTGAACAGTCCATGCTGAGGGCCTTGCATTACGTAGAGTCAGGGCATGCGGACTCCAAAATTGGAGCCCCAGTGAAGTTGCTTTGTTAGGTCAGCGCAGGGGGCCACGTTGTGCAGGTACTCTTGTGAACTCATTGTCGGATCTGTTCGCTCAAGGTGCCGACTGGCTGAGGCGGCAACATGGCTGCTTCTTACTCAGATAGCCGTAGTGTCTTCGATGCCAGGGTTGATGCATGTGGGTTGCCGAGCGAGGACGCGACAAAGGTCAAAGCTGCTGTGGGTTCGCTTCGGCAGCTTGCTTTCATCTCCAGCTTTACTCCGGGCCAAGCGGATGAGGCCCCGCTTATGGCTGCTCTGAAGTCAATGCTGGGCCGTGACGCTGAGTTGGCCGTTCAGGCTAGCTTTAGAGCTTTGTACCACGAGGCTTATGCAATCGTTACTTCTGAGATGCGCCAGAAGATCGAGAAAAGTGAGGAGCCCACGGCAAGAAGGCTCACTCAGCCCGAGCGGGCTGAGAGGCATGACAAACAAGTTCGGAAGCTAGTGGGAGTGTTGATCAAGGGCCCTTCGGAGCCTAGTCAAGCACTCGTCGATAAGGCCGTGTCAGCCTATGAACAAAACGAGTTGAGGTACCTTTCTTGGGAATCGTGCACTTCTAGAGAGCAGGAGGTCGCATCGGAGCGGAAGAAGGACACTCGCTTCACGATCGATGAACACTCCGGGAAACTCAAAGTAGAAAATAAGGAAGCCGAGGACAAGGCCTCCACCGCATCGGAGGTCCATGTGCTTCAGGCCTTGCAGAGGCGATCGCTTGCTTTGGATCAGGCCAACTTGGTGGAATACACTCTGATGCAGCAATGGTCGGACCGCTTGCTGCGAGCCAGGATGGACGATCCTCCACCTCAGTACAGCCGTCCGTCTTGGAGCCAGCTTGTAGCGGCAGATAAGAAGCTCTTCAGTGAATTGAGAGATCTGACGAGGGACGGAGTTCAATCATCAAGTGGAGGGGTACGGCCACTCGACAAGCACCTTCCAGCTGTGATGATGTCGTACGATGCGGTTTGCTTGCTCCAGCCCATGCCTCACGCAGCCAGTGCTCAGTGCGCGAAGTGCTGAGGATTCTGGCAAGGAGCGCCCGGCTCCTTACACTCCTAAGGGCCCTCGAAAAAACGCTGGGAAGGGCAAGGACGGCAAGGGAAAGGGTCGCATGCCTGCGCATCTCGTGGCCTGGGGTTGCACTTCTTCTACCAAGAAGGGACATCCTTACTGCTATGGGTTCCAGCTTGGCAATTGCACCAATGCTGTGACCAACAATGCCTGCGTGAGAGGCTTGCATGCTTGTGCCATCCCGAAATGTGGACAACATGGGCACGGGGCTTCCACTTGCCCCAAAAGAAAGCAGGAGTGACGGTGCCTGGACTCTGAGCCTCCGCTCGATGGGGGCGAGATGGCCTCAGAGACCATGTGGGCCGCCCCAGAATCTTCATTTCAAGAGAGCACTACGACGAATGATTCGTCACTCGGTCAAGGGGCCGATGTTGGCCAGGCAGGAAATGAATTGGCTACCCTCGCCAGGCAGCGCTTGGGACCGAATCAATTCCGCTGCGAATCATCCCTTGAAGCGGATGCTCATGAGCAACCAGCTTCCAATTCTCCTCGGCACAATAAATTTTCCGCAATTCTTCACAAGTGCTTGAGCTTTTTCGACAGCCTTCCGAACGAGTCAGTTGGGACCAAGACCCAATCTCACCGTGATCAGGTCGGAAAGGCGTTCTACAGTGGGATGTATTCCAAGGGTGTCGTAGGGCTGCGAACTTCGGTCCACAAGCACCCAGAGGAGGTGAGAGTTCTGACTTCGTTGATACGAGCCGTGGACCCAAAGATGTGTCTGGTCGTCACCGAGGATTCGCGAGTGGGCGTCCACAAAGACGTGCAGAACGCCTGCGTCCAGAACTTGGTCATCCCGTTGACTCGTTTTGGGGGAGGCGAGCTGCTTCTGGAGGACCCTTCAGGGTCCCTGGTTCAGAGGGGTGAGGTTTCTTGCAGGGCTCGCGCCGTGACGCCGTGTCCTTGGATCAGGGACCAATTGCATTCGATGCCTGCTCTGTCCGGCACTCGGTGAACCCTTCCCGAGGCCGGCGTGTGGTTTTGATCGCTTATTGTTTGAAAGGCTCGGACCGTCTTGCTCCCGAAGAATCCCAGTTGCTACGCAACCTGGGGTTCGCCTTGCCGAATCAGGAACCGGCTGAGGTTCCTCTCCCTGCCTTCACGGTTGGTTTTCCTGATTTTAGACCTGCTTTAGGGTTTAGTCCCCCCGGCTCTAGTGCACCTTCGTTGGGTTTGTCTTCGGTCAAAGCTTGCCCTTGGTTGTGCCTGGAGCTATTTGCCGAAACTGGCAACATGACTTCTGCGCTGCGGAGTTTCGGGTTCAAAGCCCTTCCTTTGGGCCGCCGTGCTCGAGGCCCTGTGCGCGTGACCCCGTTGGATCTTTCTCGAGGTTTGTCCTGGCAATACGTGAAGAAACTCGTACAAGCTGGAGATGTGTTTGTAGTACATCTCTCCCCGCCGGCGCGAGGGTCGGTGGCTGATGTCGTGGCTCCACATGTCGCTGACTTTTGCTGCTGGCTCCACTCTGAGCATCCTTCTGTGCACTTCTCCGTTGTGTGCCCCGCCCCTGCGGCCCTTTGGAATCAGCCTGGACTCCTGGACCTCAAGCGGTCCTGCCCTCAGGTCTCCTTCGGTTCTGCTCATCACGAAAGGTTTCTCCTGATGTCTTCGTTACCCGAGCTTGGGTGTTTGAAACTTCGGCCGATGCCTCGGTTGTGCCTTCTGGGAGCTCTGCTCGCACAGCTGCCCCCACTACGCCTTCATTCGTGCATACGAATATGTTTTGTCAACGATTTGCATCTGCCGTGGCACTGGCTGCTGGACAACTTGACACTGTGCCTACAGAAGCCATTGTTACCAATGCCTCGGCCCGTGCCGCCAACCAGCTGCAGCCGCGTGTTTCCAAGGCCGTCGTGCTGATTGAGGAATTCCACTACCAAGTGACGGTGCCTGCGCCTTCGGGCGCCCTGCCATCTCTTGACCCTAAGAATTGCCTCGTGGAGGCGTTAGGCCCTGTACCTGCCGGGTCTCGGGTTTCTTAGGGTTAATTTTGAGGGGGGGTGTGGTTTTCCCTAAGCGCCCTCGACCTGACCGGAAGGTTTCTGCTCAGCTGTCTGACTTGGGAGTTGGAAACATAGTTTCCATCACGTGTGGTGTCTACCGCAGTCCTCTTCAGTTTGCGGAACGAGCCTTGAATGTTGGCCATCCTTGTGACATGTGCAGGGCACTACCCGATCAAGCTATGGTCGTCCTGGGCCATTGCTTTTCGAGGGTCCTGTCAAGGTTCTCAGGCGAAGGCTTGATGTGATAAGCCAGTGGAAAGCATGGGCAGCTGAACTAGAACCCGCCGAGGCTGAGCTGCACAAATCTTTGGCCCCTTCCGTTGCCGAAGTGGTCAAAGGAAAGCGACTACTCCTCCTTGATCGCATAGCCAAATCCCTGCAATGGCCCGACACCCGCTTGCATCAGGATATGACCAGTGGTTTCAAGATCGTTGGGGAGGAGCTCCCAAGCGGGATCTCTTGAGCCTAGGCCTGCGACCCTCACGCCTGAGGAGTTGCTGGCTCAGTCTCGATCCACTAAGCCCTTGATTTGGGAACAGATCAATGATGCTCCTCTGGATGTGAACTCTCGCGACTCTTTGAAATCACTGAGGCTGAATACCGCGAGAAGGGATGGCTAGAGCAACCACGCACTTGGAAAGAGCTGGAGCTCCTGTTTGGCGATTGGCTACCAGCCAAAAGGTTTGGTGTACGCCAACGTGACAAGCTTCGTCCCATTGACGACTTGGCAGCCAACGGTGCCAACAGTGCCTTTGCCGCTTGTGACAAGCTCACCTTACGTGCTTTCGATGAGCTGATTTGGTGTGCCACTTTCATCATGCGAGCACTTGTGCAAAAAGGTACCGTTCACCTTGTCTTGTCCTGTGGTCGAGTGATCTCGGGACCTCTCCACGACTTTTGGAGGATCAAAACCGACCGTGCCCGCCCCTTGTTGAAAACAATTGACTTGAAGGCAGCGTATAAACAGCTGCCGCTTCATCCGGAGCATCGCAGGTTTTGTGTGGTCGCCTTGAAACACCCAGACGACAGCCAAGTGCGCGGCTACGTATCGAGAGTATTACCTTTCGGTGCAGCAGGGAGCGTCACTTGCTTCAATAGGGTTGCACGCTTGATCCAACGGATTTTTCAGGAAGCCTGGATCTTATACTGTAACCATTTTGATGATTTTCCGGTGTTGGAGTTATCCGCCCTGACGGGGAGCACTGACTCGACTGCCCACTGCGTACTTGACCTCTTCGGCTTCGAGTGTTCTGCCGAGAAGGAGGAACCTTTCGGAACCAGAGCCAACGTTTTGGGAGTCACGGTCGATCTCTCCTGTGCAGACTTGTCCGAGGTTCGTGTGTGCAACCGGGAGGTCAAGTGTAGCGAGGTGGCCGCTTCGGTTGATGATGTTCTGGATCGGGGCTTCATTAGGGCTGCTGAAATTGCTTCTCTTTTCGGGAGGATCCAGTTTCTTGAAGGGCAACTCTTGGGAAGGATGGGGCGATTGGCTCTGTCCGAGCTTCGCTCCCTTGGGACTTCGGGTGGCATCCTCAAGCTCGGGGACTCCGAACGTCATGCTTTCCAGAATCTTCGTGAGCGTTTGCTTCATGGACCGCCCCGGGCGATTTCAGCTCGCCCGCCGGGGGCGAATGTTATTGTGTTTACAGACGGGGCCTGCGAGCCGGAAGGTGATAGCATGCTGTGCTCCATCGGAGGGGTGCTGTATGTTGAGAGCTCCGGCAAGTGGGTCACTCGATACTTTAGTTGCCGTCTTCCCGATTCGCTTGTCAGGTCCTGGAGCGCTTCTGGCAAGAAGCACTTGATAGGACCCGTTGAGTTGTACGCGGTGGCGACAGCAAGAACACTGGCGCGAGTACCTTGATTTCGCCAAAGGCATCTTCTTTATTCACCATGCGGGCGTGCGCGCTGCGTGTGTCAATGGATCGTCCCATGACAGCCTCTGGCGGCTCATCCTTCTGAAGCTTGAAGAAGCAGATGCCAAAGCTATGATCGCTTGGTACGCCCGTGTTCCGAGCCAGAGCAATCCTGCCGACCCGCCTTCGCGAGGGTCCAGCCTTTTTCCAGTGTGGGGCACATGCTCGAGGGATCATCCGAAGTGTTGCATATCCTGCGAGCTCTTGAGTTCGTTAGGTGAGTCGGGAGATTGTTGAACGAGCTCAATCCTCGTGAATGATGCTCGATCGGCAACCTGCCGAGTGCTCGGATGTTTCCCGACTCGGCTGTGCCAACTCAAGTGAAAAAGAGTGTGTCCGATTGCATTCTGCGAAGCTTATGTTGTGTGTACATTGTACATTTGCCTACAAGGTTACAATATATGTTGATTGATTGATTCGAGAATGATTTTATTCACTTTAATACGATTCGTGCGAAAAGTAGCTTTAGCTATAAGCCTACTTTGAAACTTGTTTCGTTTGGCTTTTTAGCTCGAGCTATGTTTCAAATGCGACGTTGCTTTTGAAACTCGCTTTTCGCACAACCTTCTTTTGAACGGTGGGCAAACAACTTGATTTTAACTCGTTGGTTTTTGCCGTGATGTATCTCGACCTTTGCGCCCGATCCCTGAATGATTTTTCATTGCGGCAGTCATTTGTGGATCGAGTTCGCCATCCGGCGAGATTCGAAATTTTTGTCCCACCCAACCCACCCGGGAGATTGTTGAACGAGCTCAATCCTCGTGAATGATGCTCGATCGGCAACCTGCCGAGTGCTCGGATGTTTCCCGATTCGGCTGTGCCAACTCAAGTGAAAAGAGTGTGTCCGATTGCATTCTGCGAAGCTTATGTTATGTGTACATTTGCCTACAAGGTTACAATATATGTTGATTGATGGATTCGAGAATGATTTTATTCACTTTAATACGATTCGTGCGAAAAGTAGCTTTAGCTATAACGACCACAACATCCAGATGCCGTCGAACTTCGTCGACAAGCTCACTTCGAGCAAGATCGAGAGGGAGAGAAACCCAAACGCACCACGTCCTGCAGCATTACATCACATCTCAGCCGATGAGTATCTTCCTCGCGGACATACGTCCATCATGGATACTTCGGTTACACCTGAAGAAAGTGAACGCGTTGCTGGAGCCAAGGCAGCTCCAAAGCACCTGCCCGTGAACGAAGTGAGCGGTACAGAGGATGGAATGCGAATTCCTTCCACGATCAAATGGTAGGAAAGGGCAAGAGCAAAGGAAAGGGGAAGTCCAAGAACCCAGAGGACAACCTCAGACCCTGGGAACGTGATCCTGCTCGCACTCGTCAATGGCTACGGGATAACACGCAAATGCAACGCCGTTCTCATCGTGACCTCAGCAGTTCGCTCGTGATCTTCATTGCGAATGCCCTTTCCTTCGGTGACGCCTGATTCTGTATGCCATTTCGGGGGATCGTCACTGACGTAGATGAGTGTCACGCCACTTCTAATTGGGATGCAAGGCTCTGATTCCATGTTTCAAAGTTGGGGCGGATCAATCCCTAGTGCTTCCAATCGCGCCATCTTCCGGGTGAGTAGTGTCGGAGACACCACTCATGGGGGGTGCGGACGGACTGCGATGCCTAGTCAAGTTCTGCGGTGTCACGATAAGAGCTATGAGTGAGGCCTTGTATAGGTCAAGAGTGGAGGCACGCAACGCGTACTCCATCTCTATGTGTTGGCCTGTGGGCATGCCTCGCATACCACAGAGCTACACCATTATCATCATATGCCGCCAACGCAACTTTGGCTCAAGAATGAGCACAAGCTCTAGAAAGCATTGCCGATAGCTTAAAACAGCTTATCGTCTTCTGTGACCCTTCTGAGGAACAGAGCCATCCCGAGCACAGACGATCCATCGCCTACCGCGAAAGTGGAAAACAAGCGAGCTCTGGATCTGCCTGCCTGGGAGGAGTGCTTGTACGTGGGAGTGAAGGTGATAGTGTATCGAGTCTGTTGAGGGCAACCACACTCGTACTCAATAGCTCGGTGCGGTGAGCGACAAGGAACATCATAAAGATCAAATCTCCACGCATGATTAGTATTACTAGTATTACTAGAACTACTAGTAGTACTAGTTGTACGAGTAGTACTAGTAGTACGAGTAGTAGTTACTTTAGTAGTAGTAGTAGTAGTAGTAGTAGTAGTAGTAGTAGTAGTAGTAGTAGTAGTAGTAGTAGTAGTAGTAGTAGTAGTAGTAGTAATAGTAGTAGTAGTAGTAGTAGTAGTAGTACCACCAATAGTACCAATAGTACTAGTAGTACTAGTAGTACTAGTAGTACTAGTAGTACTAGTAGTACTAGTAGTACTAGTAGTATTAGTCGTACTATAGTAGTACTAGTAGTGCTAGCAGTGCTAGTAGTGCTAGGACTGTGCTAGCAGTACTAGCAGGACATGTAGTACTAGTAGTACTTGTGGAACTTGTAGTTGTAGTAGTAGTAGTAGTAGTAGTAGCAGTAGTAGTAGTAGTAGTAGTAGTAGTAGTAGTAGTAATAGTAGCAACAACAGTAGTACTACTACTACTACTACTACTACTACTACTACCACTAGTATGATTAGTATTACTACTAGTACTACCATAGTACTACTAGTATTGCTAATGCTACGGGTACTACCAGTACTACCCTACTGGTCTTACTTGCCAAGACCACTAGTGCGACAAAGTCCTGTAAGTACTACTCCAACGCACTGCTGCAACTGGTGCCGTTGCTGCTACCGCTACTGCCACGGTCTGCCGCTACTGCTGCTACTGCTCATACGGCTGTTGCTACTGCTACTGCTACGTGCAACCTGAGGCTTTTCAACAAACTGAGGCTTGACAGGATGCATTTGCTTTTGCAAACTGAGGGTTAGCAGGCTGCGCCTCGGCAATGAAGCCGGTAACTACTTGCTATATGGAAAGCCCAAACTGCGAGGCAAGTTGAGAGTCCAAAAGCATAACAAACACGGTGTCTTTGGTTTGACAGAGATGCCTGTGCAAGGGTGAGTGTCGTTGGTTTGACAGAGATGCTTTTCGAAAACATGAGCCATCCGGTACTCGTGCAAGGACATCCTGGGATAGGTACGTGTAGATGGCTTGTAGGATGCTACAGACCACCGGGGGCCTGTTCTCCGTACCTGTTGGGGGATACGGCGTTCATAATTAGTTGGCAACCCCGATTCCGTGTCAAAGGCTTTTCGGCGCACACTGAACAGAACACATGAATGCAAAAAAGAGCAGAACTATCAGAGATCCGGTGATTTGCGAATGTGTTACACTGAGGTCTTGACAACCACTGCCGAGGACCCCACCGGTCATCTGGGAGCTGGGAGACGGTTCTTAAAGCTTTGAACGTGCCGATAAGATAGGGGCGCACCATAAGCGTGGCAGCGTCACCTCACACTATCCACTCTGCAACATCTCCTCTCGGCTGAGGAGATGTTGCAGGCCCAAGTTCCCGACGAAGAGCGAGGGCCTCGGCCAATCTCGGCCCTCTGAAGCCTCGCGCTGTGAACGCTTGGGGAGCTGTCAAGGCTTCTCAGAGGGATCGCCGATCGCCCTTGAGGTGGGATGAGGAGACCATGCTTCGCCGCGAGCTGGCCAAGTTGAGAACTGGCGAGGTCACGTGCCTCTCTCTCTCTCTCTGTTCTCTCTTTTCTCTCTTCTCTCTCTTCTCTCTCTTCTCTCTCTTCTCTCTCTCTCTCTCTCTGTCTCTCTGGCTCTCTGTGTCTCTGCCTCTGTGTCTCTGCCTCTGCCTCTGCGTCTCTGCCTCTGCGTCTCTGCCTCTGCCTCTCTCTCTCTCTCTCTCTCTTCTCCCTCTCTTCTCTCCCTTCTCTCTCTTCTCTCCCTTCTCTCTCTTCTCTCTCTCTTATCTCTCTTCTCTCTCTTGTCTCTCTTCTCTCTCTTCTCTCTCTTCCTTCTCTTCTCTCTCTTCTCTCTCTCTTTTCTCTCTTCTCTCTCGTCTCTCTCTTCCCTCTCTGCTCTCTCTCTTCTCTCCCTTCTCTCTCTTCTCTCGCTTCTCTCTCTTCTCTCTCTTCTCTCTCTTCTCTCTCTTCTCTCTCTTCTCTCTCTTCTCTCTCTTCTCTCTCTTCTCTCTCTTCTCTCTCTTCTCTCTCTTCTCTCTCTTCTCTCTCTTCTCTCTCTTCTCTCTCTTCTCTCTCTTCTCTCTCTTCTCTCTCGTCTCTCTCTTCTCTCTCTTCTCTCTCTTCTCTCTCTCTCTCTCTCTCTCTCTCTCTCTCTCTCTCTCTCTCTCTCTCTCTCTCTCTCTCTCTCTCTGTTGCACAGATGCGGATTTCGTGCCCGCTGACTGTGCGCCTGACTAGCAACTGACGCAAACACTGTTTTGTGGGCAAGTCGCCATAGCAACTCCAGGATGTCATAGCATTCTTCGCGAAGAACGGATCCAACAGTTCGTGCTCCCCGCTTACTTAGATGAATTCCGGTGTCAGAGCGTCAGCATAGCCTGCACTGCGTGATTTAATCGTACTCGGCGTCCAGAGGTTAAAGCATGCCGCAGAGCTGTTGGTGCAGCTGCTTTAGCGACTTGAACACCAGTGGACGTTGACCTGGTGCCAGTGCCAGTGGGGTCTTTAGCTGTGCAGACGACGCTTTCGAAAGACGGTACTTGAGATGCCATGTCACAGTTTCGAACGTTGGCCCGTGCAGGCCTCAGAGAGACATCTCGGATTTTCATGCCAGGGTGAAGTTCGTGTACTGCAAGCGAAGAGAGAATGCCGGACGCTGAGATTATAATTCTATCGGCTGTCCCCAGCACAACATACTTCTGTAGAGATATGCGAATGCTTTGCCGCTTGCCGCCTGCGTTCGCGATCGGCAAGCTTGATGGTGAAGTTTGCAGACAGGTGTTGAGGAATCGCACGAGTATAGCAGCCAGGTGGACGTCACGGAGTTTCGGCCCTATGACCTTGAAGTCATCTCTGAGCTCATGGATGGTGTGCCTTGATTGACCATAGCTCCGGATTGGATGCAATCAGGACAATGGTGAGGGGAGTGGGATGGGCAGGCCTTCAGATCCTGAACAGCAAAGCTTTCAGAGTGCTTCAGAGTTGTGCTCAGCCGGCTGCAGTCCTCCTCTGCAACGACGGCCTCAAAGCTCGGCGAGCACTTTACGCACCTTCGACATGTGAGCTGGGGGGTTTTTCTTCTTCTGATATCGATCGGAGGCTAAGACGCTTCCTTGGGGGTTGACGGTTTTGGGTCATGCGGATGCAGTCTGCGCTGAGAGCCAGAATCGGAGAATTGGGCATTGGACCTCGTCGGGCTCGAGGAAGCACTTCTTGATCCTTGGTGCCAAGGATCTCGGCCACTGGCGTGGTCCACGCCTGGTTCTCGCTTGCTCCGTTCTCTCCAATCACATGATTCGGCCGATTCAGCAGCTCTCTGGGCCTGATCCCTGCGGCCCTGCAGTCCCAGCCCTGTGGATAACTGCAGACTCCGGCAGCTCTGCAACCCCACTAAACCTTCTCAGTCAGGTGTCCCCGGGGCAGCAGAGCGAGCACATGTCTTTGGGAGATTGGACGCGCCCTCGAGACGGGGTCCGTTTTCAGGCCTTGCCACACGAGTGACTTTCCGCTGCGAGGCCGGAGGCCCTCGAAGGCTCAGGACTCCTCCCGTCCCCAACCTGATCACAACCTGTTGCATTGCATACCTGCACAGTGCCTTCTTGGTTCAAATTCAATAACGTGCCACATCCAGCTGCGACGTGACTTGGCCCGCGCTCGCGCTGTGCCGGAGACTGTCAGTAGCCTGCGCTCTAGTAGACTAGGGCAGAGATGTGCAATCTCAGGTGATGGATCAACCCTTTGCCGGAATAGCTATGGCAGGGCGTCGAAGCAAGGCAGGGGAGAACCGCATATGAGGCTGATTTTCTGCTAGGCTTAGGGCATGGAAGCGTTGCTGCAAGGACCTGAAGGGCTCGGAGAGCGAGACACGAGAACCGGAGTCGGATCGGCTTTCGCAGCCGTCCGTTGACGATTCTCTCTCCCTACCAGGCTTGGGCATCGAATAAGCTGCTTCGAAGCCCGCTTCCCATGCTACTGACTAGCTACCCGAGATCTTGCATGCTGGCACTCTTTCAGGGTGCCGAGAGACTTTTGGCTGAAGCGTCTTCTTATGGAAAAAGGGCCATGTCATCACCAGACAACTGTTTCGTCTATTCAATTTGACATGTTCGCATTTATGCCTGCTATCTCCGACACGTAGGAAGAGCTTCCGTGCTGGACCTTACGAGCTATCTTTGAAAGCGGCGTTGACATGTCAAGGGCAAAGGCCCTCAAAAGTGCTTTGCCTTCAGCACCAGAGCGAGAGAGGCATTGGCTTGCGACTGGAGCAAGAGGACGTGGCCGCTTGGCCTGCAACAGGTTGTTTGCGTTTGGATGGGGTTGTGAGGAAATTCCTGCAAGTTGTCGCACTGTTCTGGACGGTAGGACAGGGGTCTAACGGTCTAACAGAGTCTAACACAAGTGCGTCATCGCCCGCGGAGGGGCAGCGAAACACGCACTGGACTGTTCTGAATGTTTCCCGGCATCTGGGAAGCATGGATCACGAGGAGCATGACCTCCGTTGTTCTCATGTCGTTTGGTCGTCAAGGGCGGCATGTACAACAAGCTGTTGCAGCAAAGCACAAGTGATACCAGCTACATGCCCACGGCATCCAGGTACCGCCCGCAGGTACGTTTACACTGCGTGTGGCTGGTGTCTTCCTTGATGGGAGACCAGCTCACATGCCACTCTCATCCTGTGCATCAATCAAGTCCCCGCAACGTGGTTGCGTCATCCGCAGTTGTCACGCGCACACACACACACACACACAAAACCGCCCGGTCAGGGTGTAGACATGTCGCATGATTTCAATGCATGAAGTGGCTTGGTGTTGTGTTTGCGTTCAGCGCTCGTTGCTTTTGAGTTCGGTAGGTACATTGCTGCACGTCAACAGACATGAGTTGATCATGAAAAAAGGGATTCCATCCCAGGAGTGCGTGAATTTTTGAGCCGCTGTTGGCAAGCCAAGGCCCTTACCATACCGTGGCATATGCCAAGGCATAGACTTCTTCAAGCAACATAAAATCGCAGTTCAATCCCGGTCGTGCAAAGTTCCCCTGAGGGCCCTCACTAAGGCTCATACCGAGTCACATACCAAAGCCAAGGCACATAAAGGCTTTGACCAAGGCTCTTACCAAGGCAGATACCGTGGCAGATACCAAGGCACATACCAAAGCACATACAAACGGAACACATACCAAGGCACTTTAATGCGCATGCAACTCAACAGCCTCTGACACATGAGTCGGAA